>JADQWA010000087.1:50727-335727 GCA_018344505.1 Nebria ingens riversi | reverse complement strand
AAAATATTCATAAAGTCTTCTGCACTAAATACGTTGGTTCTATCGTTGAATATATAGAGAAGATTAAGAAATAAGTTATAACCGTTGGAAATTATTAAAAACGCAAACGGCGTGAAGAATAACGGCCGGTTTACACGAGAAAATTAAACATTGTGGCAATTCCATTCGTACAATGTGAATATAACAGTTTCACTCGTGAACGAATTTATTTTATATGGCGCTTTATATGATTATATTCAAAATAATCATAATTTTTTGAGATATGGTCAGTTTCTATTATCATCCAATTTTGAGAATAAATCTAGCCAATATGAAATGTATATGTGGTATATATAGGTAAAGGGAAAATGAAAACATATTGTGTTGGCTGAAATATCATCTTTTACTCATACCGGATAACGTAAAGTTAATAAGTAATATGAGATGTAAGGGAGTGTTGTTGAATCGGCAATTCTTATATGGCGGCCATTTATTCTTCGTTCGCGTTTCAGTGCAACTGAACTGAAAATCTGTGTGAAAGCAGAATGGATTATTGAATTTAGAATCCAGTTTGAAGTGCCGTCTGATTGAAGGTGTAACTTAATTTTTTGCGTGAGTAGAAACGTCAAGTCAATTTCACCAACGAAAATAGAACTGTTCACCGAGCTTTCCGACTCTGTTTCAAGCTGCAATAGCACCGAAGATATTCATTTTCTTCGCTTTTTACATTTTCTATTATTTTCGCACACCATTTCATACGCGTTGAGCCAATAATATAAAAAATAATTAAAATCAAAAGAATATCGCGAATAAATGAGTAATAACCGTGATGAGGAGTTGTTCGTTGCTAACTAGAACGTTCCTTGATCCTACGTGATGAACGCTAACGGAAAGGTGCTGTAATTGGCTGGTAATTGCCAACACGAGCTACGCTGTACTGGGTACAAAGGATTCATGACGTTACATTAGCCACAAACACTAGTAGTGTGAAGATCATCTTATTTACAGACGTCATATTACTTATTAATGCCAATTCCTAGCTATATTGTTACAAATATGATAAATATGCATTTTGCTATTAAATTATTTCCTACATATAATAATTTGTAGTCAATTTAAATGCAGATCACGTCACTAATAAATAAAATATGCATTTGATGTAATACTCAAATAGCATGCTTAGAGAGAAATACAAATGGAAACTATTCATTTAATCTATCTGTGACGTCACTAATGTATAACATGTGGTTGCTTTGTAACTATGAGTAACTATTTTAAATCATTATAATTTTCTTGCAAATTACACTCCCTGTGCAGAGCGTTCTAAATTAAATGAAAAAGTTTATACACCAGAAAAATGTATTTTACAAAAAAGTTAACACGTCAGCACCATTGTGAAACGGTATATATGTTTGCATGTAGATATGTATAGTATTAACGATAAAAAGGTTCGACATAAAAAGCTGTTGAACATGGTAATGGAATACTATGGTAAATACTAAATAGTTTTAGTGAAAAGTACACAATGCAGCACGTTGAAATTATTCTCTCATGTTGCATATGCATTTCTATACCCCCCCCCCTCCCCCCTTCAGGCCACACTCGCACTGTGTGGAGGTCTCCACTGTACTATTGGGCGTTCCCTAATGTTGTGACAGAGGATTAATTTTGAGTGTTTGATGCGGTCACTATTATTAGAATACCGCAAATCGTGAAACATCCGCTATTTACATTACACCAGACAATGTCCAACCAACCACTGCTACCAACTGTGGACTTGAATGAAAAGCTATACAACGTAGGATTTTCATAAGAATAATTAGCATAATGAAACGTATATATTACTCTGGTTTCTTGCCAAACTGTACACGTATTGTTCATTATAGTTAATAGTCATTTTATACACTATTATTTTATTTCAAGTGTTTTTTTTTTGTATAAAATGCTATTAAGAACTTTACAGTCTACCTATAGTTTAAATTTACTATAATTAAAATGCCTTCTTCATGATTACTAATAATAATACGACCAAATATATATATATATATATATATATATATATATATATATATATATATATATATATATATATATATATATATATGTATGTATATATATATATATATATATATATATATATATATATATATATATATATATATATATATGTATGTATATATATATATATATATATATATATATATATATATATATATAATAATAATATCACTTTACAGTCCACCTATAGTTTAAATTTACTATAATTAAAATGCCTTCTTCATGATTACTAATAATAATACGACCAAAAATTTGTATCCAAATAATTCGAGATAAAGATATAAAATCAAATGAAGTGAGTTCGCAAATTTCTAAATGAAAACTTAATAAAAATGAAACCGTAGATGACAAGTCTTGAAAACAAAAATTAGCCAACATCTCTTAACTAGAGATCAAATGAAAATTGTTCGTTCCTTGTTAACTTGGCTCTCTCTGATGTGAGTACTTTTCGACTTTCTGAATAAGATTAATTTGTTTCCTCCAAAAGTTTCCAGCAACACCACCAAACCCTAACTAGTGCGCACGCGTCCACACTCCTCCAAAACACACACGCGCTGAAACCTGAAACTCGCTGAATTTCCGTCAGTTGTTGTTCTGCTACAATAGGGGCACGTTTATTCTATCTGTCTGGAAACTATCGCGTAACATTCGCTATTGCAGGAATACAAGTTTATTCTTTTTTCGTACGGCATCTAACCAATGAATAAGTGTTTTTATTGCTTATTTTAATGGAATACAGTGAATTTATAAGGTAACATGATTAATGTGTTTAAAACTTTTCATTGTCAAAGTAGTTTTCTGACAAAACACATTACTAAAATGATAAATGATGTATATGTGCATACATTCTTATTTTATATACAATTTTTAAATTGCTTTCGTGTATTTTCCTACAATTGTTCTATGTAATTATAAAACATTAGTCAAAGAAATTAAAATCGATTTCAGTTATATAGTATGCAAAATCAACAATAATTAAAAATGAATTTTTGTTTTAAATGTTTTATGGATTTATATATATATATATATATATATATATATATATATATATATATATATATGTATATATATATATATATATATATATATATATATATATATATATATATATATATATATATATATATATATTATTTGACAATCGTTTAAGACAAAATTAAATTTACATTTTTATGAATTTTCAATACTTACGAATCGATTCTTTCGATATTTTATTATAAATAGAATCATAGAACCAATTTCAAATATTCGTTTTAAAAATGGACTTATTTCGTTCGCGAATACATAAATATGGATAAAATTAGGTTTGTTGTTGATTAGTGGCGTAAAATTTGTATAATTAATAAATTTCTCACAAATGTAGTTGCGTCCAAAACATATTAGTTAAAATTTAGACTAATATTTTAATAAATATTCTGCTCGCATATATACAATTAATCTTTAAAAAACCTTGGGTAGGCGTATACGGTGTTACTATGGAATGTATAATTTAAGTAGTTTACCAGTTCCATGAATGTCGGTGACAAACAATTAAATGTGTTCTGGACGAAATACAAAATATAAAAAGGTTTAATTTGAAGAATAGTTACGTTTTTCTCGGTGTTATTTAATTTTAATTTTTTACCAAATGAACTCATTAACATGAGTCCACCTAACAGTACTACAAGTGACTGACAATTTTATCAATATCAAACGAAATGAATGTTCAAAAAAAAAATGTTCATTTTTGACAGGTCGGTAGAACGGAGTAGAGTAGCGGAAAGGGAATGATAAAAACTGCTTAATTAGATGACAGCACTGTGATAAGAGAATGAATGGAGAATATGAGAAATGAATGTTGTTGAACCAAAATGTACGAATCAAACAAATGATATATGATAAATGTGAAAAAAATTGGTGATCATTTATAATTAACTAACTTTATTCTTAGTAAATGAGTTACATCTCTCTTTATATATATATATATATATATATATATATATATATATATATATATATATATATATATATATATATATGTATATGTATATATATATATATATATATATATATATATATATATATATATATATGTATATATATGTATATGTATATATATATATATATATATATATATATATATATATATATATATATATATATATATATATAGCTTAAAAATGTATAGATTTAAAAATATTCATATTTAAAGTTAAGCATTGACAGTTATCCTGATGACGAAACAAAGATATGATATCTAATATTTTCTATACTATATGGTTGGTGACATTGCGTTAGTACGTAATTCAGTATTCCAACACGCTCATTGGTCACGTAAACTAAAAATTCAGCTCGATAAACTCATTCGTAACACTGCGTTTTTATCTATTTGGTGATTATATTACTCGTGACGTCATGTGCTGTACGAAATTTTAATGGCAAATAATTAATAAATGATACGTTTTAAAAGAGAACAAATGCGATAAAAATGATTTTGATAATGTTTTATAATTGTATTAGTTATTAAAATATAATTCTATAACGTCTTTACCAATGTGAAATGACTTCTTATGGGAAATTTTACTTAAAAAAGTTTTTAACTCATATTTATGTAGTTAGAGTTTTAAGTGAAATTTTATGTTAAAATTGTATATATATTTATATTGTTACAGCGAGTAACACGTCAATTTTTATTATATTACTAAAAAATACAAGGCTGTAAAGTTGTTTGTATTTTTTTTTTAAATTCGATAAAAATTTTATGTTGAATTTATGTGCAAAAGTGTGTTTTATAGTTATTTATTTTAAACTTTTATATTAACTGGTATTGCAGATATCTTTCGTAGTATACTAATGTAGTACGTACTACAGTATGATTTATTTTCTCGCAGATTTATTCTAGCATAATTCCATTTTTGGTATTCAATAGTAGCACTAAAATATAGATTATTTCGTATAATACAATTCTCTAAAAATAATATAGATATATGAAAACAGCTGTTTTTTGTTTACGACTGCCTTAATGCCTTAGTTTCCAATTTTTAACACCAGTTAGTTTGAATCGCGAATAGATTATAGTGCTATAGAATACAGTAATATCCAAAGAAACAAATAATTAAAAAAACAAACACGATTCATATTCCTTTCGTGTTTGAATAATAATTGTTCTCTAATTAAGACTGGCATATTTCCTGAAAGCATAGTAAAATGTCTGGACGGTGACATGTTGATGTAGGCATACGTATATATGTATGTATATGTATGTACTATGTAATTCTTTTCTTTTGATTTCAGATGGACGATGAATCGCGTGTGAAGGAAACATCTTCGTTGTGGCGACGGTGTGCGGTTAAGGTCGGTTTACACCTGTGCAGTCACGTCGGCTTAGTTTGTTTAGTGATAGTGTACACGTTATTTGGTGCCGTGCTCTTCGCGTTCCTTGAAGGTGGACAACAGGGGCAGCACGGCAGTGGCGGCGGCATCGGTAGGGCGAACCAACGACAAGGACTCATCCAGCACAGCCGAGAAGAGTGCCTCAGGGAACTGTGGACGATCACGGGTCAGTAACATTTATCATATTATAATACACGGTGTCGGTAATTATTTATGGATGACTGAACAATATTGATTTTTCATTTTTAAGTCATCTCCAAATTTAGGTTACAAATTGATACTAATAGCGAATTTAGCAGTTTTTTTCCCCTATGACGATTCATATTTATGTTTATTCTAATAATTACGAAATTAGTTTAAATAACTCCAATATTTTTTTTGGCCTACCTTGGATTAAGTTTAAGGACATGTCAATGTCGTTTAAATGGATGCTTCCATTGCGCGAATTCTATGATGATGATCTCCGAACTTTTAATTTAGAAAAGTGCTTTTTAACAGCTGAGAGCTTATAGATTACTTGGCCAAATTATGAAAAGTCTTCAGATTTAAAATATTTTAAAGGCGAACATTTCTTTAAAAAAATTAAACTTTTATTTAACCCTTTGTTTCTTAGTGGTTTCACGTTCAAACCTCAACTTTATAAATTTATTTAAAGTTTCCTAACGCTGTAATAACGTTTAGAAGCGCCGAATATTTTCCTTAAGTTTTATATAATTATAGGTATTAGATTTATGAAGAAATATTGAATAAATATTTTTTTAATCAGACAATAAAGGGTTAACAAATCTTATAATTTAATTTGTTTACGTAAAATTTACCATAAACTATGAATTTCAGGCATACATAAAATCTATATTTTAACCAAGCATAATATTTATATTTTATGAAAACTATAACTTCTACTTATACTCGTAATATGATGGCTATTCCAATCTATTACTTTTTTATTCAGCACTTTTTTGCCTCGCCCAAACAATAAATAATACATATATAAGTTAAGCTTAGCATTAATATAGATTTATACACTCTTAAGTCGTGATAATATCCGTATATGAATCTTAATCAAATCAAACACATTACGATTCAAATGCCTATTCAGACATAATACAGCCACACATATTATATATAGTCCCATGCTGTTATCTACTTAAACCCTAACTCACCAACTTCAGATGTGTCCGAAACTTGCACTATAACCACCAGAAACACATATTGCTTGGCACACATACACAAATTAATAATCTTTGAAATTACATACATACATACATACATATATAGGTTAATAATTGTGGTATGTATTATCAAACCCGATTGAATCCTAAAAATGTAAAATATATAAATGGAATGACTGTGAAGTCCGTCATACCATTTATTCCATTACATTACGCAGGACTGTGAACTGAAACAATGCAATGAAACTGGTAAAAACTCGTTTTTACTGGTATGTTCAGAATATCGGCGTGCTTTATTTTTCTAGAGCTTTGTACAGATTTACAACAAGTACAGACATGTAGGTAGCTGGGTTTATATAAAAGATAGGTATATTCGTATATATGAAAGTATAAACGAGTATTTCATATTTGATTTAAAGCTTTGGGATTATTTTAAAATAAAAACTCATTTAAATGTCATACGAATATATATTTATAATGTTTATCGAAACGAAGGCGTTAGAAGCTTATTTTATATTATATAAACAACTATTGTGACGTCATGTTTCTACGGCTTCGCCCAAAACTAATTATCGCATCAAAAATCAAATTAGACTATTTTAGATTTCGTTATAAGTTTCGCAGAAGAAGTTCTACGTTTATATAATTTTATTGCACTAATACACAAGTTAAAAAAAATATTTGTGTTGACTTGTGTTCGTGTTACGGAATGACGTCATGAGATTGTGTTTCCGAACCCATGTAGTATGTACTCGTCAAATTCCACCTTTAACTTCCATAAAAAAAAAACCTATATATATATATATATATATATATATATATATATATATATATAATATATATATATATATATATATATCTATACAATTTTTTTTTTATGAGTTTTTAATTTATTACCTATAGAAAAACTGTTGTTTCGACGAGCGTTTGAACCATTTCAATGGTTGATTGTTTATTTTGTATATACAATTCGTGGTTTCTGTATATTAACGGTACAAAATGTTTGCCAAATTCAAATTAAGTTTGCAAACATCAACACAAAAATTTTCGTAGGCCCAAAATCAATTATGTTGACGTGTAGGGGTTGATTTCTAACCGAGTTAGCAAAATAAAAAAATTCAGGTCGATTGGCTTGTTAAAATTTGCCAATATAAGCAAAGCCGACGCGTATATCTCGCGTACACATTTCGATTGATTATAATTGTTGGTTTTCAATAATAATTAATGGAAACTCGATTGTTTTTAATGGGTTTTCATCATTTATTATTATTATTATTCAAATCACTGAACAATATTTTATGTTGGTGTTAAAACAACACCAAAAAGTGTCACTCAATGATGTCATCAATCACACCGAAATTATTGATGGTCCAACATTTATATTAGGTATTGTTGTCAACCAACATACACATGAAAAATGCGAAAATATGACTTATTGTATTACAAAACACCTTGTCTAAAAAGCAATACAATTTTATTGAAATAACGAGCTAATAATTCTGGCCATTATTTTCTACTTTTTTTTTTAATTCAAAAAGTAAATTATATTTGATTAGATGTGTGTGGGTGAAGGGTGGGAGGGGGAGTGTGGGGGGGGGGCGCCCCTGTTGCTCATATAATAATGTTTTGATATTATTTGGCATATAAATTTATATTTTAGTTTGTTCATTCACCTTTTCCAATAAATAATAGAACTAATCATAAAAGCACGTAACAAGTTAAATAAATAGTTTAAATACAATTTAAATACTCTATACGTTTATTTTATTTGCGTAATGATCGATTAGGTACACCGAATTAAATTTAGACCTATTGCACAATTATTTGCGTCGAAAATTAACGATAATTCGATACCTGTGTACTATTTTCTCTAGCACATAAAATAAATAAATAAAAATTCTCTAGACAATAAATCAATACAAATACACCCAAAATACAACACAACACACACACACACACACACACATATAGAACAGTGGTACAGCACAGTTACTTACTCCTAACATCAGTTTGCTTTTATTTTGCGTTGGGCTGACGTAGCAGAAAAATTTCCGACCATTTCAATCAAATTGAACTGAAGACTTTAAAAGTAGCCACGAAAGTTTCGTCTTTTTTTCTGGTTGAAGAAATTTCGAACGTGATCCGTCGAGTATAAAACCGAAAATTGTTACAAATGTATTTGACAGATAAGACGATCTATCACATGAAATTGCCATTTTATTTTCTTTAAATGGTTTGCAGAATTGCACCGATCCACTATTTAAGTACAACTTGCTCTATAAGTAGTTTTTCTTCAAATACTAGTTTGTTTCTGTGTGCTGCGATTGTTTAAATGTCACAAATTGTTATATGGCTGCAAACAGGCAGTGGTTTGCAAGTTTGTTTAAACTGAAGTAGTATTATACGAAAACTAGAATTTTGTATTGTATATAATTAAAATGAAATGCATATACGTTAGTTAATTATCATATAAAATAGCTTGAGCTAGAGTTTCATGTTCACAGCCGTCATTTGAGTAGACTTTCACAACTAATCTCAGTAATTATTTTGATTAATTAAGTCAGGTCACGTCGTGTCCGTGCGTACATTATAATGAATAAAAAATAGTGTAAAAATAATGTACTTTTATATATATATATATGTATACTTATATAAAATCATATCTCAGCGCGTAAATAATTCAAAAGATAACAAACAAATATTTTTAACTTTATCATAATTTCCGTGTGACTTGACATGCCAAAACGAGAACATTGTGACAGGTGCTTATATACAATGAAATATATTAAAATTTGATCAGATTACTAGTGTGAAATGTATTACGATGTATTGCTGAGTATTTTTCTTGTTTGTATAGTGGTGTAATAATAACTGGTATCGCATTATTTGGGAATAAGTTGCGTGATTATTAAGTCCTATTAAACTAACTGAATTTGATGTGTTCAGAGCTTGCGAAAACTGTTAAAGCTATTACCAAGCAAAGAAAACTCAAGCGAATTTGGTTGTTTTTAATATTAGATGTTTTTGTTTCTTATTTTATCAATATAAATTGCTATTTACGTCTAAAGCACTCTTGGTATTCTGTAGAAAAGCTAGTGTTATTATTATAGGTTTTTCATTATTATAAGATAATAAAATATTAAAAAGCGTTATTACTGCCGCGATGTTAGTGATTTTTTTATAATGTAAGTAATATATGAAGAGATTAGTCGTAACTTTTTATAACGAACTTGATGAAGTTAAATTGGGAAAGTTTGACAAAATTTGAATGGTTTCTATCACCCTATTTGATGTGAATATATGTATGTATGTATGTATGTATGTATGTATGTATGTATGTATGTATGTATGTATGTATGTATGTATGTATGTGTGTGTGTGTGTGTGTGTGTGTGTGTGTGTGTGTGTATGTGTGTGTATGTGTGTATATATATATGTATGCATGCATGTATGTATGTGTGTATGTATGTATGTATGTATGTATGTATGTATGTATGTGTGTGTGTGTGTGTGTGTGTGTGTGTGTGTGTGTGCGCGCGTGTGCGCGCGCGTGTGTGTATGTGTGTGTGTATATATGTATGCATGTATGTATGTGTGTATGTATGTATGTATGTATGTGTGTGTGTATGTATGTATGTAAATTTAATTGAATTCATTTTTGCAAGTTGAAATCATAAAGGGTTGTTGCTAGAGAGTAGATAATCATATGGTTGACGGAGCTTTAAAAAAAGCTTTGAATGAAATAAATTGTTACTCCTTATGGATACTAGAGGCGTGAACAACAATGAAAATATATTATATGTATGTGCCTACATAAATATCATAATATCAAGTCATCTAAGTGTAAAACATTTAGTTGAAACTGGTACATATAACACAAAGAAGGTGCCGGAACTGCTTTCTAACAAGCCACACCAGACTAGTAGAGCTTGGTAGCTAACGCCAACAACTCTAATTTATATAGTGTATAGTCTGACAATGGGTGCGCGCGCACCCCCTGCCAAAGATATTATACATGGCAAATTTTCAGTCCTTTTGTTCACTGTGAACCCCGAAATGCGATAACCAAACCACGTATTAATCTGCCTAGATAATATTCAAACTAATTTCGCTCTCTGAATACCACACCACATACACTGTTCGACCGCGTTGTTTAAATGTAAATTATATTGAAATGTGACCACCACTTTATAAAAGAATGGAACCATCTTACACCACTTTGTACAACTATAACAGAAGTACGTGCGTTTTAAAACCCCAACTAAAATATACCAAAACGAGTATTTCGAATTGTTTTGTCGTTTATTTTGACAATTAATAATTTTGAAATGGTGGAGTATTAGCTGTCACCACCCCCAGATTAACAGCACATAAGCGGCTGTTGTCCACAATTTTACCAAACGCTGCTGTCATGTTCAGCGTCGCAGATATCAAAATAGAGAATCGTTAACTTTTTAACGAACACCAAAATAAATTACATGCTTTGACACCCATGAAACATTGTATTGCTGTCACTATTAAAACTTTATTACCATTTTCGACTACTAAAATGTGTATTGTGGATATTTTCTCAAGTAATATATATATATATATATATATATATATATATATATATATATATATATATATATATATATATATATTATTCACAATCACAAATAACTTTCTACACGTCATGAATACTAAAACTCATTTTAATCCTTATAAACTATAGCACACTGGTTGCAAAACCGTAAACAAGTCATTATATATATATATATATATATATATATATATATATATATATATATATATATATATATATTTATATATATATATATATATATATATATATATATATATATATATATATATATATATATATATATATATATATATATATATACATACATACAAACATATATAAACCCATTGGCAAAAAGATGTTTTTTATCAATATATGGGTAGAATATTTTGACCAATAAATAATTATCTTGTTTATTTTCTGATACCTAAAGATAATTTTTTTTAAATATTGTATTGGAAGCCATAGTAACTTTAGTTGTATTTATTTTAAAAATAGAATAGAGCCTCTAGAGTACATTATTAATTATTGACCCAAAAGTGGTAAGGTTCCGGATAACCTGCGAAACCTTTAAAATGCAGGCAATTTGAAACTTGGCTGAAAATCATGGTAATGTTAAGAGAATGTTGTTTTTTGTGATGAACAAACTTTAATATGAATTTCTGTCATAATTAAATCCTAAATATATATCTTGGAATACCTGGAAAGGCTGGTGAGCCGCCAGAATAAGATAATGAAAATATTAAATATGTTTTACCTAAATCTCTTTAATAAATCACATCATTTAATTTGAGAAGATGAAAAAAAGCGCTTTTGAAAAATGTTATTTAAATCCATGCTGTAAATTATATACCTTCAGTGAATCTAATTATAAGAATATAAAAAAAGATTTTAATTCACTTTTATATAAATTGCAGTAATAATAAAAGCCACTCACTCTATATACAAATGCGAGAAAAAACAGGGGGGGGGAGGGAGAAAACAATGCAACAAAACCATTTGTTTTGAATAGTTAGAGCTATATTGAAAAATAATGTTTTTACGTTTAAAGGATTTTAATTTAATTTCAAAGAATCCCTACGCAATATTCAAAGTTCTTTTCCTTATTTGCTTGCAGATAAATTAACAAACTTTTTTTATTTATTTACTGAGAGACTCGCACAAGATCTCTTTTAAGGACATCCAAGTTTTCATTTTTCTAAATTGACAATTATAATGTTTGCGTTGTTGATTTAAACAACTTCTTTAGACGTAGATATTTCGCGATATTCTTGTTTTAAAATTTATTTTTTATAACTTATAGCCTGTTGAATTCAAAGTTACAAAAAAGGCTTAAAATAGCTTCTTATCAAATGTGTTTTAGATTTTTTATTTTCTACATTTACTTGTTTACAAATTATTCAAACATAGGGGCCTTAATTAGTCTAATATAAAATGTTTTCTCAGAATTGTGGCGAGGTCTATTCATTGTGTTTAAAAAAAGCTCCGAATGGAGCTGAAACGTGTATCGAAATAAGTTGTTATTCCTCAGACGCAGTTTATACATTATAAATGAAATTGAAATAATATAAAAATGAATAAATACTCATATAAGTCATACGTGGGGAGACTGACATGTTATTACACATAGAAATAGGAAAAATGACATATATATATACACGTCGACAATTTACAAAGATTTCCATTCTGTTTCGTTTTCGTTTTATTTCGCTATTCTCATCGCTCTCCACATTTCTTTCGTTGGCTTGGCGCGTCCGTCTGTTACATTATTCCGGCTAGAGAGACATTTATTTTCGGTGACGCGTTGCAGAATACGACATTAAATATTTCATGACATGTGGTTACTTACCAACTGGCATGGCGTTGCGTTGGTACGCTATTTGTTTACCACCGAGAATTTATCAAACACACTTTCATTTGTTTGTTGTTTACGTTTACACAACGTATCATCGAATTTATTCTGTTCTCGCGACATATTTACTCAAAGCAAGCAAAACATTTTAAACAATTTACGTTATTAGCTAAATGAAATGAAAATAGCCAATGCCAATATTTAATTGTATTTGTGGTAACATTAATTCGGATTAAAAGAGGTCGTTGTTATTTCAAAATGTCAAAGAGATTAACATCAAAGACTTCATTTTTATTCATTTAGATAATCGATCCGCAAACTACTTACTTCTTGACTTTCTTTCACAAAAAAACTGAATAATTTTACAATTTTAAAGTGCCTTGTCGAGTGTAGCGCCTACTTATCCCGTATACCAGATACTTATTACCGGTTTTATTGCTGTCAAAAGAAAAACTATAAAGTTGGGAAATTTAAATTATAAGAAAAGTAATCAAATCGATATTCACATATTCATTTTTAAGTAATTCTCAATATTATTTTCGTTACACAGTGATAACTTAGGAAAGCTACCAGTCGGATAATCGAAATACACGCTAGTTATGACCTATTATATAGTTATTTTATTTGTTTATACATTCTCTAATATGACCGAGAATTTATAGAATTTCAGTCTGTATTCGTAGTTCGGGTTTATCGTCAATCGATTCGTAGAGAAACATATTTTGTGATTCAATAATATATAATCGACGTTAACTGCAGCCCATAAAATTTGAGCTCATGAAATTAGAGAAATATTGTTTGTCATAAATATTTTACTTCGTAAAATCCCTGTCATCATTTGTTTTTATATTGTGTACCACCATATAAAAAATCACGTTTATTTTTATTATTGTAGAAATATGATATGAAAATATGTTTTGTTATTAGTCTATATTTTACGTATTTTCATATAAACCAAAAACATCTTTTTGTTATGCTTACGAATACATCATTATAAATATATTCTGAGATCCGTGTGTGTATGTATGTCTGTCCCTAACATATACAGTGAGCGTCTACCAGTAACGTAACCTTTTGATTTTCTTCTCTTGCTTATCCAGTGTTCGTTAATATTTAATAAACAAAACCATTATTTAAACATTTATTTTAAAAAATCTACTTTTTTATTCAAATGCTACTAAATGATTTACATTAAGATAAATTTAACAAAAGCACCTTAAGTAACACAGCTTTGATTTATACACAAATGTGTAATAACTGGAGACTTCGCAGAGCTTTTATTGTTCTTAGGAGATCTCTAAATCTTTTATAGTTTAGATTAAAAATGAAAAAGTCTAAAGTCGTCGTGTTGTTATAAGGTATCACAAATGTGAACCATTATTATATAAATAGAGGGATAGGGAGAGAGAGTTTCTTTCATTAATAAAGTTTCAGGGAATGATGCTGATGTTAATATTCTATTGGCGTTTGTAAGCTTGTCAATAATATCAAATTGGCGCGGTAGGATTGGCCTGTCATTTGTTCCATCTGACAGTTAGCAGCCGAATACGAACAAGCGAATATCAACCGTATCTCTTGCCAACGTACACGATTGCATCGCAGAACCTCTCAATCTTAATTTCAGATCAAGTCGTCTAAATCTAATATAATCAAATTCCAATTTTTGCTGAATTGCTCTCATCGACCATTTCATACAACAAATCAGATTTGGAATGACAACTTTAACTGAGAAACAAGCAATGTCACTAATTATACATGCAACCCTCTATTCTAACGCAATCCCTAGTCAGGACAATTTGTTTAAATTACTGGTGCACTTGTAAAAATATTGCACACCATACTTTGAATGACAGAAAAAAAAATCTCAATCGGCAAGTGGTTTATTCGTAATATAGAACGTCAATATCGTTACTGTTGATGACATTGACTACTATTCCCTAGTGATGTCTTCTTGAAACACTTCCAACGCCAACTGAGTCGAAACGAGACGAAATGGAGACGAAGTAGATGAAATCATTTAGTTAGTTCCCAGCTGGGGGTACACATGAGATCGTCGGCGATTTTCTAGACGCTAGAGACCGATTTTTACGTAATGATGCAATCCTACTCGAGCTTCGAACGAGACCTGAAGCGGCTCTCTCCGTTCGTACATACAATACAATACTGTTTTACTATACTGTACACTGTTCCTACAAGACAACAGTGGCGTATCAACAAAACAATGACGTTTTATTTGTGGCAATTTCGGTTCTATTGTATATACATTGTCGATTTATTTTAGAGTGTTTTACTCAGGTAGCAAGATTCAAATTTAATGGACAAACAAATTCAGGAATCAGCGACACTTGATATAACAACACTATTATAAAAAATAAATTAAATTCATGCTGTTTTCTATCAAATTTGGTGGAATAAATAAAATAACATTTTAAATAAACACACAAGTACAATAAATGATATACACGCAACACGGGGTTATTTTTTTAATGATAATTTGCATAAATATAAAACTATTAACGTATATGTTTATTTTTAAAATAAAAAATATTAATTTAAAAAATATAATTAAACCTTGCAAAAGGATATAATACAAGAAGAATCAAATCAAACCAAAACGAAAGTCGTATGTGATGAAAAATAACTATAAGTTTTTTATTTTATATTTATATGTGTGTATTTATGTATAGAATCACATTTTATTCAAAAATGCTTATTGCTACGTGAGTTTATTACGCAAATTCACTGAAAATGTATACGTAAGTCGTATTATGGAACGGAAAACGAAGCTTCGAGAAATTACTCACGCAATTACAAACCGAATGCATATGCAATTACGCATAACATGTATGCATATCGGAATGCATCTCATGCATCAGAAGACGTAATTCGCATGAGATGCAACCCCTTATACATACATGTTATGCATTATTGCGTATGCATTTTCTTAACGAATGCGTTGATATTTCCATCTCCCAGTTGCAGATCTAATATACATACATACATTTTATATTATTTAATATAGATACGGTTTATTCTGAAGCGCAATGGACTTTTTTTTTGAATAAATAATCACGTATAGAATATTTTTAGCATGTATTAAACACTTTTAATTATAGATATAGATTTACTTAGTAGCTACGTAAAGTTTAATATTACATACAAAAGAATTTCAACATGTTGCCGTTGTACCCTAAATGTGCGATGTGATTTTATATTCCCTTTGGATATAGTATGAAATGTTCAATACCAAACGATCATAATGTAATTTTTTTTTATCTGACACATTCTTTCAATATCTCAACACTTGTAGCGCATTTATCATATTTTATTTCGATTCCCCATTCCCCTGAGTGCGCCACTGTGCAACTAACACACCGGGGGTGTTGTGTAGTATACGATTGAAAGTTAACTCGGTTAAGCTGCGCACATACGTACCTATAATACGTGAAGTAAAGTGAAATGCTTATGTGCGTTCGTTGAACAGAATGGAGGCAGGAGAAATGTCCCGCGGACATCTATTTCCATAACGTCAAATGAAAACCATTTCACACACCGAAAAAGAAAACTGGCGACAACCATTTCCCCATATCTGATTTCTATATACCCATGTAGAGCTATACTTACGTTTTATACCTATCTACTCCAGGCAGTTTTTTTTTCTTGCCTTCTTTTATCTAAAGACTTGAAACGAAAAACGACAAATTGAAAAAAAAGTATCTTTTCATAAATTTTCTTTTGATTCTACTTTTTTGTTTTACGCTCCTAGCCCTTGGTAAAACAGATAGCTCAATGAAATATATTTAAAATTATAGTTTAAAATTACATTAGGTACTATAATATTAAAACATTTGTGGTGTCTTCCACAGGACTTTCTTATACGTAGTAGGTATATTATGTTTAGATAGGAAGGTTAATAAAATACAAATGATTACATTTTCAAGAAAATATGTTAAAATCTCAATTTAGATATATTTTATTACTTTATAAAAGAAAGCAAAAAATAACATTAAAAAAAACAAATTATTTAAATTGCATATATAAGATAAGTGTATTAAATTTCCATATAATTAAAAGTTGTGATAAACTTGGTTTATATTTAATTTATATTAATATTAAGTCATAAAACTATTTAAAATTCATTATTCATAATGTGATTATATTTTACATAGTAATTATTTATGATTGAATTGATTAAATTTTAACATTAGCTGTAACAAGTTATCAACAAAGTATTAGTAACTATAGCAACACGGTGAGGTACTCCAGGGTATTTAATTATCATTGTCTTATACGTAATGAAAGAACAGGTGTTTTTAGTTACCGAACATTTTCGTGTATTTCCGTTTTTCCTTGAATGAGTTTTAAAATGTACATTAAGCTGAAAATGGAGCATGCGTCATTTCTGCGTGCAAACATAAATAATATATAGTGCACATTTCACATTGCAAATACGGTGTCTATGTGATCAATAGTTTATTCG
The DNA here is from genome assembly GCA_018344505.1 of Nebria ingens riversi. NCBI lineage: Eukaryota > Metazoa > Arthropoda > Insecta > Coleoptera > Carabidae > Nebria > Nebria ingens. Next base: position 318,250 of record JADQWA010000087.1, on the reverse strand, counting down.
TTGGTCCTACATAAACAGAAGCCAATGGGTTACACTAAATAGTTGATAAATATTAAATGAGAGTAAATATGTTTGTGTATGTTTCTACCAGTGCGTATGAATGTTGGATACATGTGTTTTGAGCTAATATTTACTTTGGACTGAAGCTTAGTTTTTACAACCAACATTACTAATTTCGTTTGAAAAACATACAAATGGATAGATGCATGTATACGATACGTAGGTATGTCTATACGGTTTCAACATTCCCAAGCAGAAATGTAGATTATAAATTATCAGTTGGTTCAAATAGAAAACAAAAAATTATCAAAGAAAATATCAATCGAAAATATTTACAAATTTTTTTTTTATATACCTACCTACATGAAATAAATTAGTTTTTATATTAATTTGAATTTCTATATATATATATATATATATATATATATATATATATATATATATATATATATATATATGTATATATATATATATATATATATATATATATATATATATATATATGTATATATATATATATATATATATATATATATATATATATATATATATATGTATATATATATATATATATATATATATATATATATATATATATATATATATATATTGATAAATTACGCGCAACACACACACACATGTTTTAAAGCTGATTTTATTTACCTATACTTGTTTTTAATGTTTATTTATTTTTATAAATCAACAATAAATATAACTATCTGTATGAAATAACTCAACTAGAACTTGAGTACAGTTGGAAAACTCCACTATATCTATTAGCAATCGTAATTTTCCAAGAAAACCGCAGTATATGTATTTTACAACTTTTCTTTAAAACATGAAAAGTTTCTGTATATAGTTTCACATGTGTTTCAAGAAGATAAAATTACTTTTATACCTAACGATATTTTTACGTAATCAACAAAGTTTTTAACGAAACTTTTTAAGCACAAGAGCCATAAATAAAAACTAATTAAATATGAACTAAGTATAAAACAATATTCCTAAAAAGAAAATACATAATATAAAATGTATTCTTTTTACCAAAAATCTAAATCGCCTCAATTCTAAATAAAAATATATATATATTTTTAAGTAATTACTTTGTGTAAGCTACATACATACATATACATAGACAATCAATTTTGAATTTAGAACAGAAATAAATACTTCCTAATGAAAAGAATGATTTATAAAATAAAATGAGTTTTCGTCATTAATAAGTTTGAAATTGTTTTGTTGTCAGTTTGTCTGAAAGTGAGGGCGCATAAAAAATCCAATATTACGTTCGCTCTTGTACGTTTCACAGGAGGCATAATATTATTACTGAACTGTATTGACACTGATAACCCGCCAGTCAGTCAGTCAGTCAGCCAGTCATTATATGATTGACAGCTTAAAATGCTCATTATGGAAATTCAATTTAAAAAATATTGATCCCCGTATTTATGTCTTGTTAATGCGAATCAATGCGTATATGCAGGAGATGAGCGTATAAAAAAAAACGCTTCATCGAAACCCACTAATCTTGAGTGATTATTTTTAAACCGCAGCCTTGCGAAGAAAAATAAAGTTGCGGAAACTCGTTTTATCATGCTTTCAGCGAAAAATCTTCCGCAAAAAGTCACAAGCGTTAATACACTCGGATTTTTCTCCGTTGATCCCACTTTCATTTTTTACTCCTCATATAAATCTAAGGACTTTTAATCACGACCACAATATTAACATTCATTGGGAGTAAAAGTTTAAAAACTCAAACCCAGTCATATAAAAATACCAATAGTTAAGTAAACCTAGTTTAAAACCTAATTTGATCACAGTATTAAATAGTTGTCCAAATGATTGCTACATATATTTTTGTTTCACTAAAAATAATACGTAAACGCTGTAGAAATATATTTAAATTCAAGATAGAAATGCCAAAATATTTAGCCGCAAGCAGAAGTCTCAAGTAGACAAGCAATTCGCCTCGATTAACTTCAGCTGATATCGCACAATTCACTGCCGCCGTTTGCGGTGCGTGAGCGGTAAACGGACGGTGAAAAAATGAAATTTGCAACTAACCAACCGCTTTGTGCCAGGGGAAGGGCTGTGCCGGAATTCATTACGCAAGATGACAAACAAACTGCGTTTGTGGGAACGCATCCATAAACGCCACAAGTCAACGTTCGCAAGCGTAAACCGTCAACGGGTTGTGACGTCACGGTTGGTTAACAATAAATTGAGTTTCCCGAAAGGACGGGACTAGCGAGGGGAGGGCGGAACAGCTATAGAAAACTGAGTGGTTTTCTAAACCATGACGAGTTGCAAATGTGAGCAAATTGTAGTGTCTTCACTTTCATGGTCGACTTGTCAGAAATGAATCTTTTTTTACCACAGGTTCTTCCATAGATTTTTTTAGTCGCACACTGCATAGATTAGATTGCATTTCACATTTCTCTCTTTATTTATTGTAATAGTTTGAATTAAAAATGATTCATCTAGTGTCTTAAAGATAAAGATAAAAACTTTATAGTGTAAAACCCAACAGACTAAAAGTTACTTATATGAAAGAAAAAGTACTTAATACAACTTGTTTACATAAATTGTTTAAAGTTCGACAATTTATTCCTTCATTAGTATTATCGTCCTATTGATTTGTTTTGTTTGTCTCAAAACAAAATATATAAACTACATCCAACTTTTAATGATTATATATTTCTATTTCATAAATTAAAATACACTAAATCAATTTTTACTTTCTTTTACGAAGTAATAAGTACTGTAATCACGAAAAAAAAAATTCTCGAAATTTTAACGGAAATACACCTTTTGACCTTCCCTGAATCGAGTCTGACTATTTTGGAATGACGCCTGTGTGTGTGTGTTTGTGTGTATACGCTCTACAGCCTACACCGTTGAAGATAATATTATGAAACTTTAAACTTAAGATTTGTATATGCCTGGGGCGAAAACCTCTTATTTTTGAAAAGCATATTCAAACCGGAAGTGCGTGTTTACTTGAGACACTTTTTGCATATCTCCGAGACGGCTGCACTTACAGTAAAAAATAGATAGAATAAAATTGAAAGATATTAATGATTTGAATAACTTTTGTTTGAAACATTTCTTCAAAAAGTGTACCAGTTACGAGAAAATTGCTATTATCCTATTTATATTGCCATAGTTACATAGGTATGGAAAATTATATATAATAAATCGCATCTACTATGCATGTCAATTGTTTTAAATATTCAAATATTTTGCCATTTAACATTTATTGTCAGTGTCACAAATAAGTTTAGTGAAAAACCGTTACAAAGGTTAGTAAATAATTTAAAATATATATATATAAATATTTTCTCTGGTTTAAAGTTAATTTGAAAACTAAAAACTGCCCGGCCATAATAATTTTAATAATATGCAATGAATAATAATATTTTCTTTATACTACTATAAAATCCAACATTTAAAATCTGAAATACATATGTTTTCTTTGGAAATCTGACAATAAACTAGCTTTACACTTTTATTGGACAATGAATGAAAATATTTTCTTGAAATTTAAACTTTTTATATTTTTATTTATATACTATCAAATCTAAATATACTGACTACGTAAAAGAAAGTTTAGGGCCAATACATGGCCGATGTTTCTTTTTGACTTTACAAGTTTTGGATTAATATTTGTGAGGAAGCAACATTTTTTATATATGCATATTTTATATAAATGCAGCTGTATACGCATTTTCTTAACTTACACCGCCATAGGATTATTGAGAAAATATAAAACGATTTCATTTTAAATGAAATCCCAGTTTTTCTTTGCGTTTCCGTTACGTTATTACGCATTCATTTAATAAGAATATTCGAACGCTCTAAACGAATTTCTTTGAAAAGTTATTACATCTTCCGCAACTTGGACGAACTTCATAATTTAAAATGATGAATTATCTGATATTTTTAGTAAACTTGGTTAAGTGTCACGGCAAATAATGTTGATAACGAAATACGTATAAAATCGTAATATGAATTGTTGAAAAAACATTCAAACTATAAACGTGTGTACTGAATTGAATCGATTGTTTTGACGCTTCTGGAAATTTATATTTTTATCAATTTGGCGTCGAATGAAAATTTGCTCAAATATACTTTAACATAATTGGTTAAAAGAATTTATTTTAAGCAAAGCACTTTTTATGCGCATATTTGAATCGGCCCACTGGAAAATGGACCTATGTTGGTTTAAATTTTAAATTACTTACACATGAATACATATGTATGTGGAGTTTTAATGTTGTTCAGGGAATTGGGACATTCACAATTTATTTTTTATGTGAGATTTTGACCAGATTTAATGAGAATACATATTTAATCTTGTCTGAAATTTACCAACGAGTCGAGCAAAAATACGTTTCGATTTGAGTCATGTTTAATTATAAGTTTTATTTGTCAGTGATAAATATCAAGAGATTTGAAAAATAAATAAAATGTTGAATTAAACATAAACCATAACATGTATTTTGATTTGTTTTTTGTTGTATATCACTATTTAGGAATAAAATATTAACTACGCTTATCAAAAGTTGATAAGTTGATTTAATAATTTTGTTAAATCCCTTGTTGATGTTTGACTATGCTAAAACTAAATATCAAATTAAAATCGAAATGTATATTTTATATTGTTGATACTAGTTGTGAAAATAAATGAAATTTATGGCGTAATGCGAAAATGCGATTAAAATACAAAAAAAAAGTTAATCCGTGCAATGCACAACATTTTAATGTTATTTCAAATCTATTTCGACTGATTTATATTTATTTACGCACTATACTAATTTTATATGTGAGATTCTTATACATTGAACTATTAGTGTGGCTAAATCGACATGTGCTATCTTGCTTATTATTTTTAATGTGACTAATGACTTAGTTGGTAAATATGTTAAATTAATATCTTTACATATACTAAACAAACGCATAAATAGACAGCTGCAATGTATAATAAGTGACGGTCAGATATGCCAGTGCTTCTATTGGTAGTGCGTCACCAATTGTTGTTTTTTTTAATAACAAACCACAGCGATGGTGTACTAGACTAGTTAGTACCACTAGTATATATAAACTATAAGTTAGTTATTTTGTCGTCAGATGTCAATAGGAGAATTACGAATTCTTCGCACGTACAAAATTGTAGGTAAGGTAGCGTTCTGTTCCAAGTGGGATATTTACTGCAGCATGGAATGAGATTCTGGTTAATACTTGTAATTAAATTTAATCTTCTAATTAAAGCCGGGAGTTGTACCTATGTATGTATGTATGTACAATCTACACGTGCTGGCTGTGGCGCTCTCTTGTTGCAACGAAAATTGTTTCTTATGCTATTCCTCGCATCGCACTGATTTCAATCAGGACAATGCTGTTGTATAATCTATTGTTTATTTCGTATATACATTCGCTGTTTGTATGCACATATATCTACTTGGAGATACATTTTAGTTTCTAGATCTGCGCGCCCATTTGAACGAGTTCATATCTCTCTTTTGTTTTTGTTCAAGTGACGCCTGTTTTCATTCGGAATTTACGCTTCCTTAAATATCCATACAACCGTTGTAATAATTAGAATAATTGTCCTGTTGCTCGGTAATGAACTAGTAGTGTACATACATTAAACATTGTTACACGAAATTCAAAATAATTTACTCTTCGTGTAATCTATAATTTGCGACATCTATTTTTGTAACATTTAATGTAATTCTCTTGTGTTGTGTTTATTGTAAGTTCTCATAGTCAGACAGTGATTTAATATATATAAATCATCTGTAGTGGTGGTAGACTTGAGACTCCGGTTCAGTTTTGACATTTGTGTAGTGTCTAGTGTTAGAGTGAGCTTTACACGCAGGCAGGTGTTCCCGTTTACGTGCAGTCATAAGTCTTCATGAGAAATTAATACGGATTCCATTTGTGTAACAAGTTACACCTTACTACTGGATGGAATAATTTGTATGGATGGGACAGTTCAAACATTTGGCTAGACTAGACCAATCTATTCATTTGTTACACAAATAAAACAAATTATATATATATATATACATATATATATATATATATATATATATATATATATATATATTATAATATTTTTAATATTTTACTAACCATAAGGTTAACTTCCCACACCTACGTTACCATGGCAACATAAGCAAGGCATTTAAATATGTAGTAATTTTCTTGTAATCGGTTAACTTTTTGAATAAACATTTAAACAGAATGACAGACTTACTCAGAGCCACACCACTAATCTAGCATAATTTAACTAAATCTTGAATTACAAAATCTAGCTTATCCTAATCTGGGTACGTTAACCACGTAACCGGAACCTTGGTTGCCTCAATATATCCTATATATGTACATACATACATTCAGAGGTGAAGAGATTTCAACTGCATCCTAACAAAAAGCAGTAATGCCAGTTCAAAATAATTATACTGTGTGTTGCAATACCTATATTTATATAGGTCACATAGCACTTGGATTTCTTTTAGAATGTCTCTGCATGTGTGTGGGTAGTATGGAAAAGCTTATCAATAACAAATCATCAAACACTTCACAATTCACACACATGCGCATATATCAAGAAATAGCAACCGTGTGAGATAGGTACACTCATAAATTTTATTTTCCATATCAAGTTTCACGTATCATTGATACACTCACAGAAATGATGCGGAGGAAAAAAAAAAGTTGAAACTGATCTATATTTTATAAGTGTTATGACAGAAAATCATTTAAAACCTGTGTGTGCTGTGAGAAAAATGTTCATCATTAGGATTGAGTGTGGTGCCATTAAGCTAGTACTAGTTCCATTAATTTTTCAAGTGAAAAATGATCCGGCGATGGTGGAGTAGGTACCCGTTCGCATTTCAAGCACTTCGACTGACTGTAGTGTGCAAGCACTTACAAAAATAGCTCTGATGCAGTACGAAATAATTGTTTTTACAGACTATATCGCCTAATGAAACTATAATGTCTATACGAAAGATTCAATAATAATAAAATGTTGTTTTATTTGTCAAAATCACAATCAAATAAAATATCATAATAAAAACGTATGAAAACAGTATTATTTATCCTTTCTGGAAAACAGATTACTCTAGATTTAATCTTGTTGACGTGTAAGGCAAATATTTTCGCACGTACATATGCGATAAATGGCTCACTCACACCAAAGCTACCTACAACACATTTTCTGAGAAATTTCTCATTGATTTTTTATTTCTTTTCTCGTCGAGTAATACTCGAGATTTAAGGCCCTCCGCTTAACCACGTTATAATAGGCATTGGGTTGAAAGTTGCAACCGGTGTGTTTCAAAACTTATAAAATACAAATGAAACAGAATGAAATAAAAGTTGCCAAGTTCGTAATGATCACTAATTATTTACTCTGTTTGCTTTTTAAATCTTTTTTTTATGTTGTTCGCGCGAACAGAGTTAATTTGTTTTAATTCTATTTGCGAAAACTCTAAACGGGGTTTCTTCTTTTTAAACTGATTTTTTAATTAATTTTCAAATGTCAACTTAGTGGAGCAAAGTTTGTGTCACTAAACTAGTGAATGCCTGTCAAACATTATGAAATTATCACTGCAATCATTGTGTCATTATTACGAGTACATTTTAGGTGAATGTGCACTTTACATTTTGTATAAGTAGTTTTCGCTGATGTCATGTATTTTAAACGATTTGAACTTTATTACGTCATATTAATAATTGAACACCCATATAGGAATATACACAACCCAATACTCTATTGCAATGAAATTGATATTATTTATCTTTCTCGTTAGGATCTGACGTCATTAAACAATCGCCGCGCACATCCTTGTCAAAATTGACGTTTTTGTCAAATATTCTATTAAAACATCGGCCATGTATTGGCCCTAAACTTTCTTTTACGTAGTCAGTATATTTTGATTTAATAGTATATAAATTAAAATTTAAAATGTTTAAATTTAAAAGAAAATATTTTCATTCATTATGTCCAGTAAAATTGTAAAGTTAGATTATTGTCAGATTTCTAAAAAAAACATATGTATTTTAGATTTAAAATGTTCGATTCTATAGTAATATAATTATTCATTACACATTTTTAAAAATTATTATGGCTGGACATTTTTTAGTTTTCAAATGAACCTTAAACCTTACAAAATATTTTCATATAATATTTTAAATTATTTACTAACCTTTGTAACGTTTTCTCACTAAAACTAATTTGTAACACTAACAATAAATGTTAAATGTCAAAATATTTGAATATTTAAAACAATTGACATGCATAGTAGATGCGATTTATTATATATAATTTCCCATACCTACGTAACTATGGCAATATCAATAAGATAAGATCTTGTAACTGGTACTTTTTGAAGAAATGTTTCAAACAAAAGTTGTGCAGAATACTAATATCTTTCAATGTTATTCTAGCTATTTTTACTGCAAGTATAGCCGTTTCGGAGATATTGCAGAAATTGCAAAAAAGTCTGAAGTAAACATGCACTTCCGGTTTGAATATGTTTTTCAAAAATAGGAGGTTTTCGCCCCAGGCATATACAAATCTTAAGTTTAAAGTTTCATATTTTTATCTTCAACAGTGTAGGCTGTAGAGCGTATACACACACACACACACACACAAACGTCATTCCAAAAATAGTCAGACTCGATTCAGAGAAGGTCAAAAGGTTTATTTCTGTTAAAATTTCGAGTTTTATTTTCGTGATTACAATACTTCCTTATTACTTCGTAAAAGAAAGTAAAAATTGCATAATTCATAAACTCTCATGTTATCCACAATGTAATGTGTAACCTATAACCTAAACTAAAAAACTCGTGCAGCGTCTGCATTTTGCATGACTGTAAAAATATAAAGTGTGCCTCGTATAAAATGTGGTCACCTGAATTTTCCTCTTAAATCCCTGCAGAGCAATTCTCGCATCCAGTTCTCTCTTAACGAGTACAATGTGTGAGAACAGAGAAGAGAGAAAAATGAGCATTTCCGTGTGTATGTGTGTGTGTGTGTGTGTCTGGCGTTACGTCCTAATAACAGGAAGTTACTGCGTCGAGATCGATGACGTGCGGAAAAAAATAAATGATTCACGAATTGCCCTTCTACTTCTGTTTTGTGCTGTATAGGTCTTCTTCTATCTAGATTCTAGATTCTTTGGTAAAGCGAGGTATTATTGCCACGTGGCTAGCATTCTTAAACACTCATCCATCCGCTCTGTCTGAAAAGCTGCGGTGCGGGACAAACTGTGCGGGGGGTGAAGAAATATTGTATTACACAGAATGATACCCCTGTGTAATGCTTCTTAACGCATCATCTATCTTTCTAACGATGGATTAATTTGTCTCGAGCTTTTTTTTTATTCAATCTTTTCTTGTATACCAAAAATGAATTCAGTGCCTTACTATTCCAATTGCAGTACGTCATCACTCAACGTACTTAGACAAAAAAAAAACAGTCAACTTAATATTAGTAATTATCACTTGAAAAAAGATACAAAAGTGTAACGAAAATTAGCGTTTTTGGTAGTCAGCTATGAAACGCATTATTATTCTCTGCAAATGGAATGATTGCATTAGATATAATGGCGTCTCATTAGGTTCGTGGCGCAATAGATTTGAAGAAGAACGTCCATAGTTCATATAGTCATTTCTAGCGAGTGGGCAACCACGATCGCCTATTATATTACCACCCCAGTGGCAAGCGCGATGGTCCTTATGCCATAATAACGTTTCAATTCAAACGGTTTGTATTTGTGTCCAATGTCGTCGGTAATTTACATTTTCGGTTTGCCAGTACCGGACTTGACCACAAACCGCTAGAATTGGGGACGGACCCTTTTTACTTGATTAGGTTACCTATATACCGTACCTAAAGGGTTCATCACTATCCCTCAGGATCTAACCTGTATCTCTATTTTAGATGCTAACTAAATACGATTACATGTAGATGTTGTTCTATGAATATTTTATTGCTTTCTTGACAACTTTATTTTGTTTTAAAAAACACCTCGACTGATTGTACTATGGCTCGCTTTTTTTTGCGCACTACTTTCACTACATTTATGCGGAAACACGTCATTTATAAAAACTAAAACTATTATTGTTGTCCATCATTAATACAAGAAAATAATTCGCGATACAAACTAAGGACCACGGTACACATACACTTTTGTACTAACAAGAGAAGGACTAACATATCTGACCTTTGTTTATCACAGGCTGTAGCTATCAATGCGTTTGTTTAGCACATGTCTAGATATTTAACTAAATTACTAACCATAGTACAACAAAAACATAAATTTGTTAAATATTAACGTTTTATTAATAAATCAACTCGCGATGCATCCAGGTACACACAAGAAAATACGATTTATTAATTTATTTTCGCAAAATTCCTTTATAGGTATTTCATATTAGCAAAGAAAATATTGAGTATTACATTACACTTCTTATATACTAATGTAGAAATAACCGATAATTTCAAACCGTTGTTCTTTTTAGTTTATAACAGCCTGCATGCGTTAGTTCTCCATTTTTATCGCCAGAGCTTCGTGTTAGCTTAAATCGCGAATAATTTATGTTAAATGTTACGTTATTGTTTCAAGAACGTTCAAAATGTGTTTAAAATAGCTATATGTACATACATATTTGCATATAAAAGTTTCATACATATATAATTAACTGTGAACCCAGCCGTAAATTGTTAAATGTAATTCAGTTGGAAACCAAATGTCGCGTATGGGATTAGGTAATATTTCCAAACAATGCATGCACAGTATTGGCTATAGCAATAATAATAACGTATTGAAAGCGGCCACTCTCCGCATCCGCGACCAACAAATAAAGAACGGAATTTACAAGCGGTATACTATACGAAATACACATTAACTTCAAGAGTATTAAATCTCCATAAAAAGTAATGGTGGAATATCGGAAATGGGGATTGTGTCGATATCTTGTACAGTGATCGCTTTAAATTTTCTGCAATGCAAACTCATTCAACTAAAGAAACTTCACCCGACACATAGATCTCAAACCTATTTTATTTAAATGTGTTTTACATTGGATTTTATATCACTAAACCTCTTTTCTAAATTGGAATATTACCTCACTTCAAATATACTTTATACGATACACATTTCGTATTTAGAACTAACACGCTGATAACCGATTAGTAATAATATAAATCTTAATAATGACATTAAATAAATCGTGTTTGCATCTTTTCAATTGAGCACCTTCCATGATAGTAAAAACAAGATATGTTTAGCGAAAAATGCAACAAAATAATTGTGAATCAAACAATTTGTATACACTTTAAGAACCCATTAAAAAGTTCTAAAGTTCTTTTGAAGCCTATAAAGAAATCTTTTGTGTAATTTTACGACTTGACGTGCCGCTCATAAAAACGTCCAAGCCCGTGATAAAAAACTAAATTGACACGTTTGCCCTTCAGGCCGACACCGAAACCTTTGTCTTTCGAAAAGGGTTTCACAAAATCTGTGTACCTTATTAATCAAAATTTAGCCGGCAAACTTCGGTGTTCATTGTTGTTTTACGTTTATTTACGGCGATCGTTTCGCGTAGATAGCGCTGCCATTAGAACGAAGAAAAGGCGAATTGAACTGGGCCTGAAGAATGATAAGAGAAATTGCGTCAATTCGCTTTTCTTCGGGCATGGCTATTTCTTGAACAATCTACATTATATTATACGGAAAAGAGCTAGTTATTACATAGTTAAAAGCACATTTGAATATAGTTTGTTCCTGTGTGTTTGTTTGGTATTTCACTATGATTTATCTGTGTTGAAACACGTTTCGCTCTCTCGTATAAAAGATTTTTTTCAAGCACGTTTTCTAAGCGTACGCACAGCAATCGGTTGTGTTCGGCAAACATTGTTTACAGCGGAGTGGTATTCAAGGTTACTCGTTCTTCGAACGCAGTAAAAAGTACAGACTCTCCTTGTTCATAAATTAAGAAATTCTCTTATATAAAATAAAATTCCATATATAACCACGCCGGAATTTTCCTATATTGCCCAGCTGCTGTGTTCTCAGCTGTTTCCTCTGATATACTAAACAAATATCTGCAATAGGGTTTATACTTCCAGTCACTAAATGTAATATAGACCTATTTAGATCGTAATTTAATTCGTAGTTTTCACATTTATTCCTGTTTAGACCGTAGCTTTTATTAATTATTATTTTGATACTTAAACACTAAATACTATGCAGAGTACCTATAAGAACTCTGAAACTATTGGAAATATTGTTTTCTATGAAAAAGGAAATATAAATTATGCCAATTCATAAACTAACAGGTTTTTTTATGACAGAGAAATTTAAGTTACACTAGCAAAAATGTATTTCGGTTCCTAAATTTGAGAATCATAATATATATTAACTTGAAAATCTTTGAACCATTTTCAATAGTGTTTTAGATATTTACTGATATTTCAGTCAATAACTCAAAAACTAGACGTTTTTCAGCATTTCTGATGGCAGATTTGAATTCAGCACCTTCGAGTTAGGATATAAACATATTTTGGAATTATTAACTGATAAAAAAAATTCTGTTCAAATCACGATTTTTTTCCAAGGGGTACTTTTACGCTTTTCGCTATCAACGTACATGCAGGGCTGTAGCTCCCACATGGTTGAACTGATTTGGCTGAAAATTTATTTTCGTATTAACAAACATCCACCCATGATTCTCGGGAACGGGCAATTTTATATCTGTACCCAGTTGTTAGTTTTTATTGTTTAAACAATTGAGAGAGTCTAAAAAAACATAGTCTGAAGTAAAAAATTATGTTTTTGATCGCGATGAAAATTATTTTCTATAATTAAAATACCAAGAAAAATCGGTATTACACATTTTTTTCCTTAATTTCTTAAATTATTTTTTAACTTTTTAGGCAATTAAAATAATCGCGATATGTAGCTATTTTTCTCCAACTATTTCAGTCAATAACTCCGAAACTAGACGGTTTTCTGCATTTCTGAGGGCTGATTTGAATACAGCACTTTCGAATTATGATATTAATTTTGTAACCCTTTCTCCCATCCAGATGGAAGACAACTTTGATAACTTTCTGAACATTGTGACGAAACTATGTTATGTATTTCAAATTATGTGGAATGTATTTGTAATGTAGAAACCCCACCCCAAGTATTAATATAAAAGCACGCCAGTATATACTATATACTTCTACTAAGAGGAAAGTTATATTAAAGCATATATATATATATATATATATATATATATATATATATATATATATATATATATATATATATATATATATATATATATGTATATATATATATTTTATATTGAAATTCATAAGGCGTGAATTGCTTTACAAACTTTAGATTTCATTAATGTATATCACGTCATGATACCGTGATGAAACAATGCAATATATGTATGTACTATTCAAATTTTAGATTAGTTTAAATTTACCAAATAATTTAAAACATATTTTTAAGTGAATTCGATAACGATATGGTCTATTCTACGTATGTACATACATACATACATACATACACACATACAAAGCATGTAAGACAGAGATGCTATACAATTCTATTGTCTGATGAGAGTAAAATATTTATCATACTTAAGTGATTGTTGTATTTGTGTTATAAAATTGAGTTTTGCTTTAATACAATAATTAAACGTTGTTTGGAGCCAATGACGTCACTGATGCGAAACACGAAATAATATTGTTAATCTCCATTACAGATACAACAGTTAAATTGACTATAGTTGCGGTTAAGAACATGTCCAATATATACGGAACGTGATTATCATATGTGGTCACAATATTATGAACACGTGACCATATGGACACGTAGCCATGATTTTGCTAGGACTACTTTTGCTAAAAATAAGTATTTACATCGCGTAATAAGCGCGTGTTAGTATAATAATAAAAAAAAAAAAAAATATATATATATATATATATATATATATATATATATATATATATGTTTATAGCTTCTTAGGAATGTAATTAGTATATTTCCTAAGTTTCGCTCCAAATAAAAAATTGCTAAACATATTTTATTTACCCAACGCAATTACAGAAAGTTGATTTGTTTATTATATAGTACAAATAATCCTCTGCCCCTGTGTAAAATGGTGAAATCAATCACAAAATCAATCTTAGTTTATTTGGTTACACTGACACATGAAGTAAACGAATTCTAGTTTTAATAATGCAAACTCAAAATATGAATTGATTAAATATTGAAGTATAACAACGTTTAAAATGAATCATTAAATTGTGTTTTATGTTAGTAATAAAGCTGGTCTATTCACCACGGAATATCTATTGAAAATGGGTGGTTGTGTGTGTGTAAAAATAAACGTAATAAAAGAAACAATGGGAATTAGAATTTATATATGGAATTAATTTAAAATTGCATATCAATATAAAATTGCGAGCGCGAAAAATCCAATATTTCCGGGTTCAATCTTGTATGAATAAAATCTCATATGTATTTGATGCGCGAGAGGTTTGCAAACGTGTGTGAAATGTTCTGGTTTGCATTTTGATACCATACGCGTGTGGTTATAACCACATCTCAATAACCAGACCGACAAAGATAAATGACAAACCATATGCGCGAAACCGCAGGAAGTATTTACTCCGGTTTCCTTTTCCAGGACTATTTATCTTCCGACTATTTACCAAGGTGGGTACATAATGTAGTTACACGATCAAACTAACCATGAATGCATCGATTTAAAAGAAATAATAAAAAACTAATGCTTCCTCGGAAATTGATGCGAATTTAAAAAGATTCTACACTTTTTTTCGCACTGAATAAAGATTTATTTTCGTATGTTCCTGACACAATGTTTACTCGGTTTCAAAACTTTCCGTTGAGACGTGAAACTATTTTTTAAAAACATTAATTAATATTTAGATCTAATACGAATTAAACTGTTTTTTTTTTTAAGTTATTAAAATATAAAAATTAAAGATTCAATCGGGTGATGTGAAATATTAAAATAAATTCTTAAAACTTTTTATTATTCCTAACTAAATTTTAAAAGCTCAAGTCGTGCCTCTAATGAGCGTAATTAACCGTATTGTAAATTTTAATATGACTGAGAGCACTCTATATAGAAAAAGTTTTATTTTTGCGTAAAAATAATAAAAAACAAATACTTTTTCAATGATGGCGAAAATTTTTAATTATACTTTGCTTTCACTGACAAAACGAGGACAGACAGATGTAAAGCAGATAAAGATGACAGATAGTGATAAAACTTCAAAATGTCACTATTATAAATAACCATTTTTTTAATATAAATATATATTTAATGTGCATACATATAGTGCAATTCACATCTAATTACTTTGATGAGCTTTTAATGGTTCTATTTTCGTAATTCATTATCACAACCTCATTGTAGAAAGCTTCAAGTTGATAGTCTAAAATGATTCCACTATATATTCTTTTGCACGGTTTGAGTTCTACTAAACTAATATTAATTAATATGTTTTGTCCCTCAAACTAAAGAAATAAAAAGAATTCCATCCTCAATATAATTAGGGGTTTGAGACTGAAATAGTATTTTCAATTTATTCCTATAGAAGTACAATAATTGTTTTCCAATATCCATGAAATAAATTTCCAGCTAGTCCAATATCGCTGAAGAAAACATATCAATTGATTTATGAAAGCTGTATGTTCATTCAATATACTACTAGCTGGTTGCTAGCTACCAAAGCTCGCACCCCATAGGTATGAGTGAACTTGATTATTGAACACTTAATAATTGTTATCGTCGCGTTTGAACGTAGAAATAATTAGAAATTTCGTATATACACGTAAAATATAATGAACAAGCTTTTGGTCTACTCTGCTCTAGCCCGTGCTTTATATACATACGTATATACGAGTATATATATATATATATATATATATATATATATATATATATATATATATATATATATATTAAATATATTTTAATTACGATATTATTTATACTGTTACGCATTCTATAAGAAAATTCACTAATCAAAATTTAAATTGGAATATCCTAACAACGAAACGCCTAGTTTGTAAACAGTACAAACTTATACAACGTGACGTTATTGGTTAAAATAACGTTGTAACAAATCACTGTATCGCCAAATAATAGCGTATGATGATACTAAAATGTATTTACTAAATGTGGCTTTGAATGATGTTGCTTATCGTCATATGCTCTCCCGTTGCTTATCATCATATGCTCTCCCCGATTCGACGTGTTCTTGCAAAGCTCCCATAGCAATATGCTCGTTCAAGGTCAAATGGTGTTGGCGTGTGTTAACTACATGTATACTACTACTTATATGTACTAAAATTTGTACCTACATACATATACGAGGGTGGTCTGAAAAGTTTCCGACCTCAACATGAAGATAGCAGCACTCGTAAATAAAAGCTAGGGAATTTCGTTGTTCATCTGTTGACAGTTACTCACCAAAGTTTCAGCCATTTTGGACGCGCAGTTGTTATGTAACAGTCGTTTTGAGTGAGTTGATGTGAGTGTTTTTATGAAAATGGACAAAATCGAGTATCGAGCTGTCATCAAATATTTGTTTTTGAAAGGCAATACGCCTACGCAAATCAAAGATGAGTTGGATTCTGTGTATGGAGACTCTGCACGCACCATAATTTACCACAGTGAAATTTTGTGCAGCTGAATTTAAACGTGGCCGTAAGAGCTTGGGAGACGATGAACATTCGGGACGTCCAAAAGCTGCAACTATCGACGAAAACATCGCCAAAGTTCACGAAATGGTGCTAGACGACCGCCGAATTAAAGTGAGAGAGATAGCAGAGGTTATGAACATGTCAAAAGAACGTGTTTGTCACATATTAAATCAACATTTAGACATGAGGAAGCTGTCCGCGCGTTGGGTGCCGCGTTTGCTCACGTTAGACCAAAAACGTGTTCGAATGAAGATTTCCAACGCTCTGTTGGCGCTGTTTGGGCGGAATAAATCCGAGTTTTGGCGCCGATTAATTACTGTAGATGAAACTTGGATACACCATTTTGTTCCCTCATCTAAAAATTGCGCTCGGAGGACAGAGTTTTACGTCAAATGAAGAGGCAATCACCTTCGTGAACAATTATTTTGCAGAGAAAAACGCCGAGTACTATTTGGACGGGTTACAGAGATGGGAGCATCGCTGGGAGAAGTGTGTAGAGTTACAAGGAGACTATGTTGAAAAATAAAAAAAAAACCTGAAAAAATGTCTTGTATCTTTGTTAGGTCGGAAACTTTTCAGACCACCCTCGTATATATTAAAAATGTTATTATTTGTGCTAAATGTTAAAATATAACTTCATACTTTTCTCTGTAATTGACTATAATTAAAGTTTTATAGAGTATCCTTATAAATTCTAGAATTGTTAAACAGAGTAAAATTCACTATTCATAAAATTATCTGTGAATAGGTATCTTGTTTTCAAGCATTCAAAAGTTTCTGTAATTGTACTTTATGAATGTGTATTTTATATATCAAGATAAATTAACTACTTCAAGTGTATATAAAACAATTACCCCATTTTAATTACTGAAAATACAACTTTTGCGAGAGCGGCCGTAAATTTCGCTGGTGAATTTTCTACCTGTGGGAATAAGAATTGTTGGAAAAGCTTGCTTATTTCTTGACTTTCATACACTGTTCTACAACCTTAACAAACAGAAGGAAATCTACACGCGTAGGAATACGAATTACAAGTATTTTCTTAAAGTTGTGATATTTTATCACATAGGTATTAAAAATTAGTAGTCGTTTCGGGAATAAATGATTTATTAAAATGTCAGTACAGTTAATTTTCATTAAAATAACAGTGCGATTTATTTAAATTCATTAATTAAATATTTTAATGAACAATTTGTTTTAAACATTTTGTTCAGTAAATACAATTTCATTACAAAACTTCCAAATTATATCTACTACATTAAATATTTTTCGAAATTGCTTTCATGTTATTTACTTTTCATGAAATAGTTGCAAACAAAGTAAATGCATATTTTTCATGAAATATTATATATTTCTTCAGCCAATTTAATTTTTTTATATATATATATATATATACCTACATATGTACATATATATATATATATATATATAATAAATAATATAGTGTATCCATAAATAAATAGTACGTAACAATGACGTTTAGCATCTGATTTAAATAATGTGTGTATGTGTGTAAAATAAATTTTGTTTGCAAATGGTTTGAAGCATACTTGAAGCGGTTTTACAAAGGGCAAAAGTCAAACGAATACCCAATACAAATAGTTAAATAACTTTTAGGGTAGCACAGGTGAAATTCGTTTCCTGCTTGCTGCCACCATTTAGCTTTTAGATACATTTTCTAAAACAAATAACGACATTACTCCTAACGCTTCACGAATCTAAGGTTAATTTTAAACCATTCAGAAATTAATCTGTTCTAGAGCACCGGGTGGTCTACGCGCAACCTAAAAGCTTGTGGTTAAATAACAAGCATAAATATGTTGTAAAAGATCAATTCGATATTAGACTGTAAGTAAATTGTATATTTATTTAATTTTGCATATTCTCCAAGGTGCATCTGATGTGTTGTAGGTCTGCAATGAATAAAATGATCATTGAAATAGTGTGTTTGTTTCTTCTAGAACGATTGAACGTCCTGTACGAGCGAAATTGGACGAAATTGGTGCACGAACAATTGCGTAAATTCGAGAACAACGTGGTGGCCGCCACACGAACGACATCGAGTGCCAATGGTGCCCCCAGCCCCAGCGCTGGTGGCGGCAATGATTATGCACTTGAAATACTCGATTCGCCTCCACAATGGTCCTTCAGCAGCGCCTTGCTCTATTCGGTCACCGTCATAACCACTATAGGTAAATATCCCTTCAATTTCATCAACCCTTACCTCACACAACCGTTTTGTTTATTACTAGTACATTGTCATTAGAATTTACATAATGTTTACCCTTTTCGTTTAATATAATTGCCGGATCAGTTAATATACAAATTGCAGAATTATAATATTATTTGTTTAGCAGAGGTTATATTATTATTATTATTACTGAATAATTATTACACTCTGTTGCTCCATTATACTGATAACATTTACGTGTGAGCTTATTTTTACTGGCACAAATCATAAAACAATTAAATTTCATAATCACTGCTCAATGAAAAAAAGAGAGAGAGAGAAATGCAGCAACAAACACAACATTTAAAAGATACATTTATTTATATCGGGCAACATCAATATCTTTTCTTTTCATAAAGCAATCGTTGTTGTTGTTGTTGTTGTGTGAGACAGTTTATGATTTATAAACTAAAGAATAAAAATTCAGCTTCCCTGAACCGTGTCTATATGTGTGTAAATGTACATACTAGTTACAAGAAAATTGCTACTGCAATGTTTCATTTACGTTGCCATAGTAATGCATGCATGGACATATCTATTTAATAAATCATATCAATTATACCTGTCAATATTTTGACAAGATAACAAAATAGACTCGTATAATTCGGGATTTGACATCGATTATCACAAATAGATATTGAGTGAGAAAGTGTTTAAAATGTTAGTGATATTGTTTAGCATTGAAAAAAACAAAACAATTTTTTACGTAGTCAGTATATTTAGATTTGATAGTATATAAATAAAAATATAAAATGTTTAAATTTCAAGAAAATATTTTCATTCATAGTCCAATAAAATTGTAAAGTTAGTTTATTGTCAGATTTTCAAAGAAAACATATGTATTTTAGATTTTAAATGTTGGAATTTATAGTAGCATAAAGAAAATATCATTATTCATTACATATTATTAAAAATTATTATGACAGGGCATTGTTTAGTTTTCAAATTAACTTTAAGCCAGAGAAAATATTTATATATAATAGTTTAAATTATTTACTAACCTTTTAAACGCTTATTCACTAAACTTATTTGTGAGACTGACAATAAATATTAAGTGTCAAAATATTTGAATATTTAAAACAGTTGACATGCATAGTAGATACGATTTATTATATATAATTTTCCATACCTATGTATGTAACTATGGCAATATAAATAGGATAATAGCAATTTTCTCGTAACTGGTACACTTTTTGAAGAAATGTTTCAAACAAAAGTTGTTCAAATCATTAATATCTTTAACTTTAATTATAACTATTTTACTGTAAGTGCAGCCGTTTCGAAGACATGCGAAAAGAGTCTCAAATAAACATGCACTTCCGGTTTGAATAAACTTTTCAAAAATAGGAGGTTTTCTTTCCAGGCATATACAAATCTTAAGTTTAAAGTTTCATAATTTTATCTTCAACAGTGTAGGCTGTAGATCGCATACACACACACACACACACACGTCACACACAGACGTCATTCCAAATTCAGGGAAGGTCAAAAGGTGTATTTCCCATAAAATTTCGAGTTTTTTTTTTCGTGATTACACTACTTACTTATTACTTCGCAAAAGAAAGTAAACATATGTATATTCTGTTAGGTATTTCATTTATTTAATGTATTTGAAAAATATACAATTTCTGGTTATAATAGAATAATGAATAATAATAAGTTTTTCAAAATGCATATTTTAGTATCATTCCTATTTAAACTATATATAATAAAACCAGTGAAGATATTTGATATATATTATTATCTAACAAAAGAAAATCATTTTCTTTCTAAATTGTTATTGCTATCATCGTATTTTAAAAAGAAACAATATTATTTGCATTATTTATTTTATATTCACAGACGCAACAGAAATAAAATGAAACGTGCTAAAAATAAAATGATAGGCGCCAACTTACATATATGGCAAATTAAATTTCTTTATAAAGAAAAATGGAATGGTAATATCCATTAGTATATTATTTTACATTTACATCGTTCATTCATATTGTATAACTAGGTACTCGTTATGTGTGCAATCATCTTCCGTATTTCAATTGCTTATGTATTCTCACATTTCTAGTAATGCGTTCCATTCCATCTCAAGTGCGTCATTCCATCCTGACACTCAGTCAGCCAGAGCACTATTCGCTCGCTCCCATTCAATATTCTTCTCTTCTTCTTTTACACTTGAGACAGCAGCCAGTTGCGTTGCATGGCGTCAGGCGTCGACTAGTAAATACCATTTACGTATTAAAAATACTATGCCATCATAACCAGTCATGCAATGTGCTTGCCTAAAAACGAAATATAAAAGTGTAATTTTGTTGTGTGATAGTGGCACTCATGTGCCGCGTAAATTATGCACCAATTTCGCTCTGGTGTACACTCGGTTGCACCACTATTATGCTTGTTACATCATCTTTTACAATTTTTTCTTCTTTTAGAGATATATAGCGTTATTTATAATTTATGCATGCACTTACAAATATTAGGTGTATTTATATAAAAATTACCATGATTGATTTTATAAAAGCAAAATGTGATTTTTTGTTATGATTTGTATCAATACGGAAAACAAATAAATACTAATTGTAAGCAATTTAATCAGTGAACAAAACTATAACAATGCACCTGATGCAAAAACAAAACTTTTGATTGGACTACGAACTTGGAATGAATAATTGATGGAATTTCGTGAATCCACTGCACAAATTCGAGCAACATTTATCCGTTAGGTGTATTAAATTTATTTGCACTTTTTATGTACTTAAGACAAACATTAATAAACATCTGTATTTAAATTAGAATGTTTCAAATAACTTATGTAGAAATTCAAATTATTTCCAGCTTTTAAAATGTTTCCAATTATTAAAAACTAAACTTATACAACTTGATGAAAATATTGATTAAAAATTCAAATATTTCTTATTTCTCTCAACCGTTAACCGGCAATAATTCGGAAACAATTTTATTTTTCGGAATCAGACTATTCAGAGCAATCAGTTATTTAAAATTTTAAAAATATACAAATTATAAACCGACTTTCCAATACAAATTGATTTATAACCAACACACTCGACGACCAGTGTGCCATCTGGTGGTGGTTTTAAAAATGAGAGGGGCACGTTTCCAAGCTTGTGTATGAGAGAGCTTGTATTTGAAAAGCGCAATTTTACCGAGTAAATATTTTCTAAAAAAAAATCCTTCACTCGCGCAATGTGTTAACTAAATGTTAATTATATACCCTCTCCCGCCTCTTTTTACCTCTCATCGTATTCCTAACCCCCAACACGCACCCCTAGCTCGACAATGTCACGTATAATAAATTATTCGCACAGTTAGCTGGTTGCAGTGCTTCAAATACCTTTGCTAACCGTTACCACACATACTCACAGCTTGTGTTTAAAGCACATTTCATGTGATTTACATAAAGTAATATACGCACTCGCGTATTATTGCCATCATTGTTGTGTTGTTGCTGCTGTTCGAAACCTTTTATTACGACTGTACGGTGGTCAAACATAAATTGCTCATATCGGATTAACTGCACATCACAGACGATTGTATTATTGTTGTTTGCGAGGCAGAAATTGTTTTAAATATCACTGCGGTCTTTACATACATACACACAGCGCTATATCAATGCGGGGTGGCTAAATTTATGAAGCTTCTTTTGTCGTATATGAATTATATGCATTTAAACCCATTAGAACACCCATTACCATTATCAATCATAAACAGGTCAGCAGCACCAACATAAAGACTTCCTTTCGTCAATCATCCGTCTTCAATGCGAGAAGTGTTTATGGTACCCTGTGGAAAGTCGAAACACATCAAATTATGGTATATTTGCGTGAAATAAGTCGAAATGTTTTACGTATAAATATTGGTTTATAACATACAAAACACACTTACAAAAAAAATTATTCCCATAAATAAGAATTTGCTTGTATCATCATAATAATAAAAATTTGTTGCGGCAACTAATTTTTAATAACTGCAACAAGAATATTGCAACCAACTATTATATTATTTATTATTATTATTAACAATTAGAGAATCACACCCTTCGTTTTGGTAATAGTGTAGAAGCTGTAACAGGATAACAGAATTGAAAAAATAATAAATTAGGTCGTATTTTGGTCAATTAGGCTGACATACTTGCAGATTTGATTATATTTTGTGTATAGGTATTTATTAATTGGACACCACTCTAGAATACTAGTCGCAATCCAAACAGCCTGTATCAGTAGAACATACATATTCTAAACAGTATTAGAATCAGTAACACTCACGACTAATATATGTCATCCATAGATCAAACATCAGCATTCACTAGCAGCTATAGTATTGCAACCTCGTTAACATTCAATGTTTACCGACAATATATCCATTTGGTTTGCAGGTTACGGTAACCTGTCCCCAAAGACCGCCGAAGGGAAAGTGGTGACGATGATTTACGCAGCTATCGGTGTGCCCCTGATGCTGTTGTGTCTGTCCAGTTTGGGTCAGCTACTTGCGAAAGCCGTCCAATTCGCCTATTTGCGGGTTTGTTGTTTGGGAAGAAAGGGTAAAGGTCACAGCACCGCCAGCAGTCGGAAAACCCCTGACGAACGACGGGACTCGACATATCAACAAACTCAAGGTCATTGTGGTGATAAACAGTATTCGTACAAGTACCAACGCGCACCAACTAGTCCTGCACGATCTTCTTGCACTACATCACATGGTAAGTCTCTATTTTCAGAAAAAGATGGCTCGCCAGTCACCACCAGATATGCTATTCGCGATTCAAGCTAACGCAGAGCTCTGGTGATATAAATTCGGAACTAAAAGCTATGGTAAGCGATCTTAGCTTGAATCGCAAATTATTTCTTCTTTAAAACTGTTTTAATAAGTGGTTGAATTTCTCTGATTGGTTTCCGGTTCGAACGTATAATATATATTTAATATTGCGATGATAAAATTACTTTCTAATTCGCTTTATCAATTAATTATTCCCTATAGTGTAATCGTTATCAGTTCGTATCATGCAATGGTCTTCGGGGGAGAAAGTGATGATAACTTAATGGAGCTGAAAACCCTAAATTAATACATTTAGGTGTATTGATTCGAATATAGAAAAGAAAATTATTAGCCTTTTTATATTGACAGAAATACTAGAGGAGCAAGCCACTAAATACTGACAAAGACTTTTTCGATTAAGTCCAGCTTATTGCCTATATTGAAGTGTTTTTCGATTGATTCAACGAATTAAATAGACAAAGAATTATTACATTTGGTAGACTATATGTCCGAAATTAATTTTAAATATTAATATTAAACACATTTTCACGATGTGACTAAATACTATTGGCATTACGTTTTTATAATTATTTTTCTCACAACCACTAATTTTATTTGGTTTACATTAAAAAAAAATCGTAAAATATTAATTAAGATTTTTTTTAATTGTCATTTTTTTGTTTGATAAACTTTATCGTATAATATAATTGAGAAATTATCTGTGCCATTTTTATATCATTCTAAATCACTATGTATCACGCCTTAAATTAAACGTCAAATTCAGATTTTCTAGTACAATATTTTATATTATTAATTTTAAAAAAAATGTATTTACACAACAAAAAATAATAATTGAACTACACCGGCTAACAATATTCATTTTACAATGTTTTACTAAACGTTATATTAAGTTTTTTAAAATGTTTATTTAAATTATAAAACAGAAAAATAAATAGTATTTTTTGATTATTTCTGTTTAAAATAAATCAAACTAAATAATTGCTTCTTTGTGGTTTTTTATTTGTCATTTATTTCTATAAATAATTAAAATATTAATTATATATTAAATACTTAAAATAACCGAATCAATATTTAAAAAAATTGCAATCAAACACTTTAATATAGAAAATTATCAATTTCGTATAGAAAATCGATAATAAAATGTCTCTCATGGACGCCCACCCAGATTAATGTAACCCTCAACTCGAAATACAATTTTATTTCTAATCCTATTACGGAGAATACTGAGATTGTTTGATAAATAAAAAAAAAATTGTCATCGCAAATTGAATTGGATTTATACGACAATTGAATGTGTTGAATTTTTCATAAATATTATTTAATTTCATTATTTGAGTTTACAAACCAAATAAGCTTTTGTGAAGAATTTCTAAAGATGTCTTTTGAATTCCCTAGAAGTCTATATATTTTTAATTTATATTGTATTTTTAACAGCCGAAAATGTATTATTTTGAAGGTTTAAGAGCTATTCTGCAACCTTGTTAATTTTGACAATTTTGAAACGAAGAGAATATGCCTTCGTCACCCAGATTTGCTACAAATAACAAATGACTGGTTGTCAACAGTTTTGATGACCACTACCAACCACTACTGTCATACGCATAGATATCAAAATGGGCATGGGCGATCGTTAATATTTTAACGATCGCACTAAAATTAGCCACACAACTCCAGAGAATAGGCCTTATAAATTGTTGCTGAATTTATTTCAGTTTTAGAAAAATTATTTTATATAAAAAATGTAATCTTAAAATCAAGCTAAAAAACGTGTTTGCAATGTAAATTTTCAATTCCACTCTCAAAGAAAGTCCAATTTATTACCAAATCAGTTGCTAAATTTTCAAATTAGATACCCGAATACGAGGGCATACAAAATAATAACCCGCATTTTCTCTTTTTCTTTATTTGTTTGACAAACAAAGCATCATCATTATTTCTGTTAACGCAAAAAGGAGATTTCGCGCAACCCAAAACCTTTAATCTACGCGTGACTGTATACAAATTAAGGGTCTTTTTCTGCTCGCAGATACGTCGGTAATTCAGCTGGCGGCCACGCACAACAAAGGCTGTCAGACGCCTAAGAAAACGGCATTGTTAGCGACGGTAAACAGTAGCCATACGCGTGGACGATGTCGACTTACCGCTCGCTGTATGAACACTACCACCGCCAGTACCGCCCCTAGCGGCGAAATCACACATATGGCGGAATGTTCAGCGGCTTATGCGCACCACCGTCCACCCGAACCGCCGGACATTGAAGATGCTGAAGAAACAGATGATACGGAAAATGGGTAAGTTGCATTTTAGTTTTGATAAAAATTAATAACGAACTGATTTGATAGCTTCGAGAAAATATTTCATCTGAGGAATATTTTTTTGTAAAAATGTCTTTCGTTGCCAGCACAAAAGCAAACCATCATTCACAATGTCATTCTTATATTATCCAATTTAATAACTTAATTCAGTGTACTCGAGGGAGTTCGCTCCAATACAGGTTAAGTGCCTCACTCGGCCAGCTGGATAATTTTCTTCAGCTTCTGGAGAAGAGTGTAGAAAAAGAAAGAAAATCACTTTTGCATGATTTATGAATTTGTAGATTGATCCAGTGTGCTAAGAACAGTTGATAGCCTAAACTAATCTTCGTGGTAGATTTTTCTGATTAGTTCATTATTTCTTCAATCATTTATCAAATTGCTTTTGCTACGTATTTCTCTCAGAATAGTCGACGATTTTTTTTTTAATTTGATAAATAGCTAAATAAAATCTTTATTTATAAATATAATTAGAAAAATACAAACACATTTACACATAGAAATTATTTGTTATTCGGTCGCGAAAAAATCTTCATACGCCACTTTTTTGAAGAAAGCTCTCAGAATTTCTCCCAGAACTTCTCCCATAGCAAGGCCTACACTGTCAGGAATTTCTCTGTTTAATTCTCTCCAATTTTCATTCAAAACATTACTTATTGTTTCGCCTACAGTCAAATTTTAAGAATTTTTTTTTTTTTAAATATATATATATATAATATTGAAAACAGGCGTAATTAATGGGTATTACTTACCTAAATTATTATTCAAGAATTCGAGATTAAAATAAACTCGTTCTATATCTTCGTAATCTATTTTAGTTTCAATTATATTAATATAATGTTTTCCACGTTTTTCGGTAAGGTTATACGTAAAATAGTAATAGAACTCCGCATTTACTAAAACAATAATATGCACTTATACAAATGAAATAGAAATGTAACTATTAACTTCAAATGAAAACTAAAGTTTGCTCTATTACGTAAGTTAACAAAATGAAAGAAAATTCAAAAGAATGGCGTTCAATATCCAATTAGTGTGTCCTAAAACTTACTTTGCATTTTCGCATAAAATGTTTGGATCACAAATAAGCATATCTTCAGTAAAAACAGTTATTACTAATCGAAGTAAATTTAAATGAAATAGTTGACTTACCGAAAGTAACATTCGTTTTTCCTTCACCTCCTATAGGTAAACCTAATAGTTTTCCACTAATATCATAATCACCAGCTATAGATGTAAATGGCATATCATATTTACACTCGAATCGTTTTTTCTCCAAGTCAATTCTGAAAATTTTCCACATTCATTATATTACATATAATTATATACATATATATATATTTATACGTATTTGTTGTCGTATGTACATTTTATAGATTTGCAAATTTAATTAATTAATTTTATTGTTAACTAAAATCATGGTAATTTATTTATTTTTTACTTTAACATACTAAATATAATGGAAACATGTCAAGGTAAACAGTTTCAAGAATCAGACAATGGTAATGAAAAATGGTTAAATCTGTATTTTCAAATCAAAAGGTTAATTAATTAAATTAGTATTAATAACGCAAAAGAAACTCTAAAAGGGTTTGATTTAAAAATAATTTTGTCTACTCCGATTATAACTAGATACCAAATCGAGTTATCTAAACATTGACTTCTAGAAGCACTAATAATTGTATGATCTTTAAATAACTAAAAATCTAATTCGGCACAAAACTTAACAGAGTTGAAATGAGGTGATAGTTAAGAACTCTTAAATCAGTTGTAGTTAAATAATAACAATGAGTATTTGATGTGAGCTGTGGGAAAGTGAAATTCAATGTAAAAAGAATTCATCTCTTATTTGAAACCTATGTATAATTTGAAGAATACTTACTTAACTTCTTTGAATTTAGCATCGTCCATACCAATAATCTGGCCATTTGTTAAATTTCCGTATAAATTTGCATCGACTCGAACTTGCATAAACGGAATTGCCAATGGATTGAGACGTTGTATATGATAAGTGTTATCACCTAAATTAATTCAAATTTTAATCATTTCTCCTATATTCTTGAAATATCAATTGGAGTTTCAATATCGTAAAATAATTGAATTATTATCGAAAGTATTTACATATAGTAACTTGGTTACACTAAATTATAAGGAATTTGAGATACGTAGATGTAAACTGCAATCAAATTAAAACTATTTATATATACTATAGTATCAGTCTAAGTTAGATTGTAACTCATATTCAATATAACGCGCTCTATGATCACAAGTTCAACAATCTGAATTTCTAAAAAAAATACCTTCTGCAAACTGTTTCCATCCTTTCTGTATATTATCCTTTATACAGTTACCTAAATCTGGATCGCTTTTCTTACATTTTGTAAAAAATTGAGCTAAAATAATACACATGTATTTCAAAATTAATTAATTCAAAAAGTATATAATTTACATAATATTATGTTATTCGGGACCTTGCCAAACATTACTAGCTCTTTTTAATCAGCTATTACAAGATTTAACACTTAACTTTTACACAAATTACAAAAATATTTATTTATAATCCCGAATTAAACACGTTTTGGTAAATAAATATGAATTCTTACGCAAGTCTAATCCTTCTGCAATTTTTAAACTCACAATAAACAATGTAACTACTTTCAAATTCATTTTTTTGATGTTTTCAATGCCGTTTCTTGATTTCAAATGTATCTGAAGTATGGTTTACAAATGTTTTTATATAGGTATTTATAATAGCCTTGACTGCAGATATTACGTTAAAACATCTTTTTTAACTTTTATTCTACTTGCTTATTAAAACGCCAGATGTAGGTAATTTATAGCACAAAAAACAAATAGATCAATTTATTTCATCATCACCTTGAAAAATCTATTTGTTTGATATACATAACATAATTACAAGTTAAAGTAGTTGTAGAATTTTGATTCAACATACAAGTATAGTTTTTTTTTTAAATAAAACCCTCGATAATATAATAACTAATGCGCAAGCGCAGTGTCATAATTTGGAATAGACTTATTAGGTGGCAGCACTTGTTCTTAATCATTTGTGATTATACCTTTTGGTGTAAGGAGAAATACTAAAATAATTGCTGATATATGTTTTCTATCGCCATTAAATATTTAAAATAATTGATGCAGTTTGGCTTTTATTTTTTGAGTTTGAAGTTTCAATGGTATACAATTAGTATATTATCTTATATGTATGTTGTAAAATTTGTAATTACTATATAATTAAATATCAGTTTGTTATTTTGTTCTCTACTTAAATAATTTAAAAGAATTATGAACATTAGTTTGATTTAAAAAAATAAGTAATTACCAACTGATTTCTGTGTTGAGTGGCAAAAACCAATAGCATATTAAATCGCAAAGATGCATTTTACTATTTGTTAAAAAACAAATATTAGATATATGTTGACTTAGTGTATATATGTAGATACAATAATTAGCAAGGTGCTGTGTAAGTAATTACGCATTACTGCCTATTTTACGTAAGAAAACAAAACAAAAACAAATATCGCTCTTAAAATAATTTGAACATGACACGAAAGCGTAAAAAAACATATTAAAAGTTTTAAAATTTCATGATAACGTTAAACAAATGGAAATAATAAATTAAATAAATAGTATGCTAAACATTGCAAAACAGTCGAGTTATGTCTTTTCAAATAGGGTTGTAGAAATGTTTGAAGTAATAAAAATACAGTTTTCTCGTTGCAACTAAAAGACGCAGTAAAAAAGAACGTTTCTTTGAGCATATATACATCTAAGATGAATAACAAAAAACGCTTGTTACGTTTATATTCTTGGCATTTTTTTATGGAATGTTTCCGCTATACGTACCTGAAATCTGGAAACCTTTTGTTTATTATTGCATGAATATCCCAGGAGATGTTAAGCACGTGTGCATAGCGACCCTTGGTTGGTCCCACAAGTGTTATAATGTTAATTTTAACCTACATTTCCTTCGTTGATGTGTTGATTACTGCCTACCATGAATTATAAAACAAATACGTATACGTGTCCGTATACATTTTTCGTTTTAAGAATGCTATATGTATACTATTCCAAGTAGGAAATTTGCTTGTATATTTATCTGTATCTCTGATAAAAATTATTATATATGATTTATAAAAATATTTAGGTGTTGAAAGAAAAATCACGTCAACCACGCATTGGAAAATATTAGTTTTAAATTGTTTAAAAATATATATTCATGTCTTTTTCAATCATAGTACCGCTCACTCTTTCTTCTGCGTATATCGTGGTTCAAGCTATTCCGATCCGCCTCTACATATGCGTATTCCCATCAAATGGGTTGGCCACAAACTTTTGTTTCATTCAATTTCTTCATACACGCTCTTCTATTCCACTTGCTCACAACTTTTCTTTCGCAGCAACTCATTCTCAATCATATATAATTTTATTGTTTAATAAACATAAGAATGGCCTACGTCCCTAACGTACCATTTGGTGTACTAGTATAATGTTTTTATGGTTGTGTAAAATTTATTGGGGCTATAAGGAAAGTCTGAGAAATTGAAATACACTATACTGATATATTTTGAACCGTTGACAAAATATGTTGTAAATGTTTTCTTTTTTAATATAAAATGTATAAAATGTTTTACAAGTTATTACGTTTCCATATCGTATTTAATAATTGTCTTTTGCTCAAATAAGGATATAAATACCGACTTAAATTTTGTTTTGAATACAATTACACTTTGTTTCTGAAGTTTTTTTTGTTCTTTTCTTTAAAATGTTTAGCTAATAGCACCGCCACTTTATAAATACATTTTGTTCGTGTTCGATATATTTAGTAAATCGAATTATTGATTTATTCCGTAATTAATATATATTAATCCTGTCATCCTTTATAAATAACTTCTAAAGATTTATAGACTAACCTTAAACACCATATTTAATAATATACGTAATTTATATTAAACATATACACGCATTGCGTATAAATTTTCGCTCAGCTTTTATAAATGATTGCCTGTTTTATTTTTGTAATTAACTGTTCTAATTTGAGTTTTTAATACTATACTACTGTATAAATTATACACTAAAATAATATATGCTAAACGTGACGGAAATAGTTGGAATATCTGTTATTTGGTTTGTTCTATGCATATGTGTTATGATAGTTTATTCGCGACGTCCAGTAAATTGTTTGTTGTTTCAGGATGTCGTCCCATAATACACCATCGCGTATCCCATTGATATGGCGGCAAGAATCAAAACGCACCGATCTATCGCCGAGTAGAAATGGAAAGCCGGTGTCTGTCCCGGTGATCATTGTGCTGATCGTTTTAGCAGCGTATTTATGTATCGGTGCTGTTATATTCGCAGCATGGGAAAACTGGAGTTTTCTGGACGCTACTTATTTTTGTTTTATCACCTTGTCCACGATCGGCTTTGGTGACTTGGTTCCTGGAAAAACTTTTCCAAGTGCTGACACATACGGACACTTGCAACTCGTTGCGTGCAGTGCTTATCTGGTTGTTGGACTCGTCCTAGTTGCAATGTCCTTTAGTTTAGTACACGATGAAATTGTAAGTAAATGTAAACAATTTTCACGGGCTATTGGATTGAACAAACACTGACATTCACGAATTATTTATTTATTATAAATCTGTTGTTGGTATCTAATGGGTTCAGTTGTATTTCTTATAACCGAAAGTTCGAATTAAAAGGGGGCATCAAACTTATTATTATAGATATTTAATTAAACTTTTTCCTATGATAAATTTGCTAATTTAGAAATAGCTGAGGAGTCTAGACAATGAAGAAACTTGCTCTATTAATCTAGTGTCACTGGTGGAAGCTTAGCTTCCACGTTTATTTGTTTGTTTGTGTATTTTCGTTAGTACTTTTTACTTTTGTTTTCTATTCAGACAAGTCAGAATTAATCGGTTATAAAAAATATAGCTGTAAGCTTATGGAATTAAAAAGCATGTATGACCTATTTCGTTTCAATTTGGAGTGAAGGAATTAAGCATGTAATGATGAATGGGAAAATGTATAAATGGGAAATGCATGAAAAGGGTTGTGGTAATTTGTGGGAAAAAGCATGCATAAGTTAAGGATAAATCGTTTTATCTTCGAATAAAATTTTATAAACTACGATAAATATTTTTTTAATATTCTAATAATTTATGTCATTAGATTCAAAATTTTATTCGAAGTTAAAATAAACTTATAAATATTCATATTTTGTCTTCGCTACATTTATATATTTGTCACTGTCCGTTTCTGTTTGTTTATTTTTAAATGTAATAATTCAAAATAAATTGTAAAACATCTTTTAGAACTATTAATCACATTTTATATTTGTATTATAAATAAATGCCAGTAAATTGATTTGGCTTGGTGAAAAAATACTATATTAATATAAACAATTCACGAAAATTGTGCCATGAATTAAATATTTTCTTAATTATAGATTGTTGCTATCATTTATTAGAATATTTATTTGGTTGGTAAAAATTTAAAAAAAAATGCATTGTATATAAAAATATTTATTTCAATCGAAAAATAGGTACTTTAAGTACATTACAATGAACCAAATTACAAATTGTTTTAATTAGTTTAAAAATATACAATTCTTGCCGCATTTCTAGCTCCGCGTTATCCAAAATTGGAATTAAATCAACAATACAATTTAAAATTCCATTCCAAAACTCTTTTATTATCAATTTCGAATCTAAACAATTCTGCAGTTCATTGTTCAAAAGTAACCATGGGCACATTTCAATCTGTGTTTTTCTTTTAAATTCATGATAAGTTGTTATGTATTTTGTTAACACTAAGACTGAAGTATGATTTTTTTCATAGCTAATCCACAGATTTTCATTCTTAAATCAAAACTCAAATTATTGGATTGTTTGTAATACTTGATGCACATTAGGCAATTCTCATGCTGATTAAAAGTAAATGAACAATCAGAGACGATTCCATACCGTTGTACTAACCTGTGTATTAAACAGTGCAAAAAACTTATCTTTTGATTTATTTTTTGTACTGCTCACATTCATCATTTTTGTGCAATTTTGTAAGGTTTTTGTAAGTATTAATGGTGTCTTGTATATTAATAACGCTTCAGAAATAGTCAAAAATGGTTTATTGTTTACTATTTCTTGATTATATAATGGACAAGTGGGTTTATGTGTGTCTTTATTCGTTATTGATTGAGCGGAACTACTTTTATTAGTAACAAGTTTCGTTGTTTTTTGATTATGTAATTTCGAACAAGTTTTAACAGTTTTAACTAATTTATTATGTGTGTATGTTTTTGTGTTAGATTTTAAATCAGTTTTATTTTGTTGCAATGTGGTTTTCGACCGAATTTTCTGTGCATTGGTAAGTACTTTTGAAATATTATCTATCAATACTAAGTCCTCCGGATTTTCAGTGATTTCTACTGAGTTACAAAGACAATCAACTTCACTTGATTCAGTTTTTAAATTTGGCCATGGTTTCAAGACAGATTGAGCTTGTTTAAATCGTTCCTGCGATATGTTTAGTGATTCTTCGGTGAAGTTTAAGAATATTTGTAATTCCTGGCGTAATCTTTAAACAAAAAAATTTTTTTTTTAAAAACGACTCGAATTGATTGGTTTGATTTTATATGATATTCTTACTTGTTGAAATTTTGTGGTAGATCCATTTAACTAGTTGTAAACAGAAAAATGTTGAGGTCGAATGTAAATTCTAACCTTAAACAATTGTTTGATTAATATTTTAATTGTTTGATTTTCACTTATATAAAACATTTAATAACAAAATGAAAACATGAACAGTATTTATAAGTAGTTTATTATGAGAAAATATTCTAAATTTGACAGACTTTTCAAATATGACCTTGTTTACATCACCAACGCCTCGTACAGGAAATATATTGCACTTATAAAGTTAGCGCGAAATTATAAAACATAAAAATAAATGCGTACAATAAATATTGCCTCAACCTAATTAAGTAATAATAATGAACTATAAATTCGATGATCACATTACATTTTGAACATTTGAAATGTTCAAGGAAAATGGAGGAACAAAACCACCAAATACTTTTTCGAGATGTTTAGCAACCGCAATGCATAAATGGTCGTTGTATGGGGCTGCAACGACTTGAATGCCAATCGGTAATCCATCTTGGGATAACCCAAGAGGAACTTGAGTTACTGGGAATTGCAAAACGTTGAATATACACCAATAACTAAAGTTATACGGACGTAAGAATGCACTGTAGTGGTAACTTGCTGGCCAAGTATAAGATGGATATAACAGAACTCCATTATCACCCAATTCAGCCTAAACGAAATTGTTTGTTAATCTAAATGTGATCTATATAAATTCAAATTGATGGACGCTTACAAGTAATTTCTCTCGTAATTTTGTTGTTGTGTCTTGAGCCCACTTTTCATCTTCTTTCGGTAATTTATCATCTAATAATTTCAAGATGGCAGCACCAGTGAATTGACTTCGTCCAATTGCAAAATTAATCATTTCTGTCCAGATATTTACAGTTTTTTCGCGATTGCCTAATTCCCACGCGAATTTACTAGGTTCTTGACTCATCCAGTATCTCCATAACCTACTGGAAAATGCCACTTCTGGAACATCTAAACTCGTCATATTATCTTCATCTTCTGGCAAATCTTCAGAAATAGAATTCACAATCCTAAATAACCATTGAGTCAATTACCTAACCGAAATAAACAAATTGTTTGCGCATAGTTACCTTTGCATAAGTTCACGCAATTCAGAACAAACTGAACTCACTCTACTATCATTTGATTCTTCTACATAAAAATATTTCAAATTTCGAATATTCACAGGAATATCTAATTTTAATTTGTAAATATTATCGCCGATTAATACTTTTAACATTGGTGCCAAATCTTCAGCGTGTCTGCACAGTGGTCCAGCAACTACCATCGTATGTTTTTCTTTTCCTGTTCTTCTGGAAAGTCCTTTCGTTGAAATTAAATACGATGTTGGTTTATGTCCGAAAATACCACAGAAAAACGCTGGCATTCGGACTGAACCGCCTATATCAGTACCTAAAATTATATAAATTACAACAAATTAACAACAATTAAATTCTGGAAATGGAGGAGTTTTTACCAATTCCGAAAGCACTTCCACAAGAGGCAATTATAGCAGCTTCGCCCCCTGAAGAACCTCCAACAGTTCTGGTTATGTTATACGGATTTAAGGTTTGTCCGAATACATTATTGCGAGTTTCTTGCCAAAGATTGAATTCAGGAATGTTTGTATTTGCGATTAATATAGCACCAGCTTCTTTCATAGCTAAAACGACATCAGCATCTTCAGATGATTTCACACCTTTTCGTGAAATCAATCCGAACGTATGTGATAGTCCTTTACAAGCTGTACTTTCTTTCGTTGTGAAAGGAATCCCTATTAAAGTAATCATTTTAATTTTATACAAAACAGTTATAGACATCGAATTTTAAAATACCTAAAAATGGTTTTTTCTTGAACGTTTCTTTATCAATCTTCCCACTAGCGATATCACAATCAATTTGTTTAGCTTCATCTAAAGCAGCATCATATCTGTCATCAGTCACCGCATTTATAACACCATTCACTTCTTTCGCACGATCAACATAAGCTTTAACAACTTCTACCGCAGATCGTTTTCCTTCTCTAATACTTGCCGCTAAACTAGTAGCACTATCACAAATGAACGTATTTGGAGTTTGTGTTATTTTCGCCACTGTTCCATTGTAGTACCATCCAAAAATAAAGTCGATCAAAAGGTCTATAAACACTCGAATATGTAACCACAACGCAAAAAGATTATTCATAATCATACGACGTGCTGATTTTCTTGCTTTCTTCGAAAGACGACGCTAAAATTATTATGAAAATTATATATTGTCTACATTTATAATTCAAAATTCGCACCTTCTGTGTACGTGACTTGCCCATCGTTGTTTGTTAAATAAAGCACCAAACTTTTATTATAAACTAATTTAACACTTTTTAAAGGAATTCTTATCAACAAGTTGATAAAAAACTTAAATTATAGCTTAATCATAGTAAAATAATTGCATTTATGCATTAAATGTAAAGCAAATGCCAACACTACGTTTCAAGCCGTAATGTGCCGCAATGTGCCGTAATGTGCTGTAATGACTTGACAGTTCACATTACTTTAATGTGCGATGACGTCAGCATTTTAAATGAAACTTTAAAAAAATAAGCGTTAAGATCCAAAAATCTAAAATTATATTTTATATACTCTTGTTTCAATGATTGCGATAAGTGTCTAATAATTAATATATGCTATTTGTCGGTAATATGTCCCGCAAATATTTTAGAACGCCACTGTTCTGAATTTGAATTATTTTATTCAGTTTTAAATAAAATTCAAGAACAGAATGAATTTAACAACATTCAGCGGTCCTAATGTAAATGTATTTCTTATTTAAATCTAAAAGTAACCTATTTTAGATGATTCTTAGGTCTACAAGTTTTTTTATGTACGCCAATGCTTTGAAATTAAATTCATGAAATTTAATTTGAAATATTCGAGCGATTGTTTGAGTAATTTTTCTCGGTTTGAAATAGTATTTAAAATTGTAAACTATTTTAATTATAGTAAGTGTTAATAATTCATAAATTGTAATAACTTTTATGTTTTAAAAAAGATTTAATATTAAATGCGATAGTCAAGTAGGCTGCGGCTTTGTCAACAAAATAATTGAAATTTAAGTTTGCTTAAATTTGTATTTCGAAAAGTGTGTTAAGTGATTTGAATACTTAACAATAATGGATCAACTAACTCAAAGTGCAGGTGTTCAACGATTAACTTTAAATACATTAAAACCGCAAATATTAAATGCCATGGTAATTGGTGTAATAATACGATCACAAAACGTAAAAACTTTCGCTGACAAAAAAGGTGGTTCGGAAAGAGCTGTTTGGAATTTTACAATGCGCGATACTATCATTGATTACATAAATGTTACTTGTTGGGGTAATTCGGGATATATTTCATGTTTACAAAAAAAGTTTCTCGTCGGAGATGTCGGTAAGTTAATCTTTTATTTGGATACTAGTAATTTGTTTTAAACATTTAATTTTTGATCAATTTCACATATCTACTTTTTAACAGTTAACATATTTAGTCCTAAAATAAACATTCGTCAAATAGACGATACCGGCGAACAGTATCGTCCGTCTGTTACGTCCCCATTTAATTTAACTTTAAACGAAGAAAGCTCACGTATAATTATTCACGAAGGTGAAAATTATCACGAATATTTACCGCTTTTACATTATCCCACTAAACCTGCGCAATCCCATTTAACCCTTGCCGAAGTTTACAATAATGGCGGCACTTTTCGCGGGGATTACATCAATTTATTAGTCGCTGTTCAATACGTTAGCCCCGTAAAACTATTAAAAGCTAAAGCTGATGGTAGACCACTAAACAAAAGAGATTTGGTTGTTTTCGATTGTACTCATATTGGGGCGCGCATAACTCTATGGGACGATGAATTTGTTAATCGGTATTTATTTATATTTAATCGAACTTAACCTTATTTTTAACACAATTGTATCATCAGCGCCGATCAATGGCGTCCGCGCGATACTATTTTATATATCGCAGACATGCGCTGTGATTGGTCGAATTTCGAGCGTAGTATGGTGCCTACGCCAAATTCAAAAACTATTATTACTGAAGATCCTATGATTCCAAAAGCGGAATTTTTACGAAAATACGCTCGTACAGCCCCTATACATTTAAATAATATGCTCGATCATATGGCGGAATCAATTAAATTTCGTATGTTTTAAAACTTATTAGGATTACATAAAAAAAAGTCGCTATTTTATTTTGTATTTTTAAAATTTTTATAACATTTATATTTTATTGAGACGTTATGAGAAAATTTATTTAATTTTTAAACTTTTTTAGTGAACAACACCTATTTTTTTATGTAATTCATCTTTGAATCAATAAATCTATTAAATCATTTTATAATTTAAATCTATTATAACAAAATTAACACTAATTTAAACAACTATATACATTTTAACTTTTTATTAGCGCAATCTATAAACACAGCAATGTCTGTCGAACGAATAATAAATATAGCAACTGGAGATTTGTTAGCGTCAAAAGTTCCATCAACCTTAATTATAGATAACAAACAATTTACAGCGCTTTTTTATGGATATGTAACTAATTTAGATTTAGATGGATATACTTCACTTGTTGTCACACGATGGTAAGTCATAAACAATAGTCGCAACAAAGTTGTAGTATTTTTAATTTATTTTTTTTAAATATATATATATAAAGTAACCGGTGTAATGAAATGATTAATAAACAAACTCAAAATTGCGTAAATCTACAATGTCCAGTCGGTTCTGGATCGGAAAAGGGATCACCTAAACCGCATTTTGATTTGCGTGTTGGTTTGTCGGATCACACTGGTTGTTTAGATAAATGCCGCCTAACCGGAGAAAGAGCTGAGAAAATGTTAGGCGTTACTGTAAGTGTAAATTATAAATAACAACTTGTCATTTGGTAATTGAATGTTTGAATATAGGTGCAACGATTTTTGGAAATGTCTGATAACGAAAAATGTCTGTTAAAATGGAAGTTTTTATTTGAACGTTGTACTGTACGCCTAGTTGTTTACAAACGATACAGTCAATATCCAATTGTTACTATTTTAAGTTACGAATATACAAATTTAAAACAATTCATGGCTAAATTGCCGATTTATTAAATTTAATATATTGTTTTTAAATCTTTAAACGCAATAAGTTGCTAAATAAATACATTTAATTATAAATGTTAAGATAATATATATGTTTAATACTTGTTATAAATTATTAATAAAATTATTAATTTAATATGCTTGTAATAGTGTTCTAAGCCAGCGGATATTTTAGTATTTACGCTAAATGAAATATTTGCGCAGGTACAGTGCGCATAACACGTGATCTATAAGAGTAAAGCTTAAAATAATGCATATTTACGAAATTTGAATTTCATCTAAAATGCCCAATTTATTCTGATTTATCAGCAATAGTGTCCTAATTACTTAAAAACTTTAATAATAAAACATATAAAATTGCGAATATTTTGAAATTGTT
The DNA here is from genome assembly GCA_018344505.1 of Nebria ingens riversi. NCBI lineage: Eukaryota > Metazoa > Arthropoda > Insecta > Coleoptera > Carabidae > Nebria > Nebria ingens. The sequence goes on along the minus strand of JADQWA010000087.1, from coordinate 278,987 downwards.
GTTGAATTGTTATTGTTAAATAGTAACGTAACACAATATAATCAATTTTGGAACTTTGTTTGTTAGAGTACACCGAAAAATTAAAGCTAATTGAAACAAATAACATTTAAATGGAAAAGTATCATGTATGTTTGTACCAGTAATAATTAAAACATTCTGTAGCATTACACAACGTAACAAAAAACAAAAATTTAATTCATATGTCCTTGGATTCAGACATAAGTCACACTAGTTTAATAATAAATAATAAGTCAGTGTACAGTTTATAACGCTGATGTGTATACACGAATAGATAGAGAAAATAGAGCGTGCTATATGCATGGATAAGAATGGGATATTCCAGGGTTCGGGTTGTTCTCGCTTTCGGCCCTCCGCCGTTATTGATTTTATACAAGGTGCGCTGATACGTACAAACACAAATAAATTAATTTCGAAATAAATAACTAGGTGAACGGCATAGATGGTTGTGTTTAAGTGTAACATACGTGTGTGTACATACACTTTTACTTGTGCGTGAGATATTTCTGGAAGTTCATCCGAAAACATAAACAAAAATAAGTGAAATAACCTGTAATTCCTATAAAACTAACCACCAAAATACGTACAACCTATATATCACTTCCAAATCCACTATAGTTTCTCTATGAAACCGCAAACCACCCTACATTTCACAATATATTTTAGTTCTTGCACAATTTGATTCCACCACATCTAAGATGATTAAATCAAAAATGTTGAATCACTAACTTTAAAATGTTCTACACATATAGTGAAGTTTAAATTAAGTTATCGCGTTACGAATGGTGTAAAAATTGTTATAAAAGTGTGGATTGGTTGGCCATCAGAATGCATGGAAAGTTTAAGGGCATTTTATTTCAATGGACGTGCTCGATGCAGATAGAGGTTTCAAAAAAGAGGTAGATACAGTTCGGGCCCTTCATCAGACTGTCGTATCACTACGGGCGGCTTTGGAACGGTCGAGGGTTGAAATAGAAGAATTGAAAGAACGCGTTTGGTCGTCAGAATCTTGTGAACTAGCCCTCCAAAATTTATCTGTCGAAAATCATATTTTACGACAAAAGATAATCAGTGTTGATTTTAAAGAAACTACTACACAAACATCTATACCTTGCATAACAGTTGATACTTTTGAAAGGAAAACAAATTATGTAACGGAAGTTCAGTCTGATGCTAAAGATGAACTTTTAAATACTTCTGATAATAGTTTGGTAACTATTGAAACAGATTCTCCTATTAAAACAAGTGGATTAAAGTTTTCCCCAAGAAGCATTAGTCCGATTTATTTGTTTCAATCTGAGTTATCGCCGATTAAATCTCCGACACGGACTAGTGCATTACCACAAGCATCCCCAAGGAGCAAAACTCCGGTATCCAATAAATCTGAGTTATCTCAGGAAAGTGGATTATCTAAGGTATCCTTAAGAGACGGTACTTTGTCAAATTTGTCTGACTTAACTCCTGTTAAATCTGGAAAAGACGAAATATCTAAATACTCTCCAAAGAAATTTTGTCCGACCAAATACGAATTATCTACAACTTCAGAGACCAAAAAGCTGACTACTGTCTCTGAATCTTCTGTAAAATCAGAAGAAGGTGATTCAAAATATTCTCCTTCCAAATCCGAATTTATTACATCTTCAGACAAAAAAGAATATTCTCCCACTTTAACTGAATCGCCGGTAAAATCAGGAGAAAGTGAATATTCCCCAAGGAAAGATAGTTCAACACCTTCAAAATCAGAATTATCTACAGTGAAAACAGTATCTGATTCAAAAGATATTAAATTATCTTTACGAAAAACAGCTAAAACTAATTCGGAAGTAAAAAAATCTAAAGATTTTAGTACTTCCGCCAGTGAAAGATCACCAAGAAGTCGTGATACTAAATTAGATACAAATAAAACCTCTCCCAGAAAGAGCTCTTTGAAATCCAAAGAGTCTGAAGCAAAGAAGCATATAAAATTAACAACATTTAAAAAATCTACGCGTAAAGTGACTGGACATGAAGTTAAATTGCATCCTGTAGAAGTAACAGAACCTGGGAAATGTCCAAAGAAAAGCAAAGTTAAAGGACATAAGTTAATAGTAGCACCACGACAAACTGTTGTTACAGTTAACGTTACTTTAAAATCTCCCAGAAAAGATAAAGACCAAGAAAACACTTCTACAAACAAGCCAACATTGTTGAGTGTTACAACAGAGTTACCACCTTTTCAAAGTTCAAAAAATGAGACCAGTGCAGAAAATAGTGCTCAAGAAATAACTGAAGATACAAGTTCAGAACGAACTATGGACGAGGAACAAAATAATATCCACGATGAGGAGAATGATAATGAACAGAAAGAGTCAGATAATGATGAGGTGGACGACATTGAGCTAATCTTTACAACAGATGAAACAACAACAGTCATCAAAGAAGAGCTTGTTTCCATTGCTGATGGGAATGATGATTGTGATACCCCAGTTCTCATGAACTATCGCACTGTTGACTTTGACACTACTGACTTACATTTATCATGTGATACCATGGATAAAGAATTAGATGATGACGTATTCCAAGAAATTGAGAACGACGACAACTTTGAAAACGAAAACACAGAGAACTTCAATTTTCAAAACTCCTCTCAAATCCACAACTCCAAATCAGATAATTCTATTAACCGCGACTCATTCAACACGGAAAATGAATCACGCGATAAAAGTTTAAAATCATGTTACTCCTATCAAGATTCAAGTTTCGAAAGCCGATCTTTAGATAAAGATGAAAGCTTTGACAAATTCGACGATAAGGAAAAGTATTTGCATAAAATGTGGTCGAATAATTCTGTTTTGGTGGAAACGGATATTTCCAAATGTGGTATCGTCGATCCCGAGTTACCTCTATCGTCTACGCGGAGGAACACTTGTCCAAACCCAGTGCCATATAGACCGATAATGCATCGGGAAGCCTTAGCTAAACATAACACGCGTACTCTTGCTGTTAAGTTCAATGCCAGAAATGATAATACCCCGAGACCTGTCTTAAATGAAAATAACTATCCGAAAACCGAATCTGAAGCGCAAACGGATATCTCAGCTTTGCCCTCGTTATGGAAATCTGAAAGTTACCTAGCGCATAAAGTTGCCCATCAGTTCACAACATTGCCATCCAAATTCCCAATGCCTATCTCCCAAAAACATTTACGTCTTTCCGAGAAAACTAAGGAAGCTCGAAGAGTGTTACTATCCGATATAAATTTCACTAGTATGGTGCCAGAATTGAGCAGGTCAGCTGACCATTTATACCAAGAAGGCTTAGAAGTAATGCAAACGTGTGGCTATGGTCAATATTTGAATCCACCAGGGCCTCAATTGCGGCGGTACAACACCGGCGATAGCTTGACGTCACCTAGTTTTCTGCATTCGCAGAAGTTTAATTGGTCACCCAGTGACTATTCCAATTTCAGTTCGACGAAATTCGATAATAGTAACCAGTATTTGAATCGGTACCGGGGGTCTTTAACTTCTATTAATCAAAATAGCTTTGATGTACCTGATAATATGAAACGTAGAAGTTATCCTTCATCCCATTGGAGGCAAAATGTGCCTGCTTCATTTGATAATTCCAGGTTTATGCAATCAGGTAAGTTTCAATATATAAAATTACCTTAACGTTTTTATCCTGTATTTTTTTATTATTTTTTTTTTTCACTTCTTTAGATTTTGTTTAAAGTAGAAATTAAGTTTAAAAAAATGTGGAAACTCATCAATATCTAAACAACTTATATTGTAACTTTCTTTTCTCAAGGACAAGGTCCTTATAGGTCTGTTCCTAGTTCTCCAACTCGTTCAAGGTCAGTTCCATTCATATCAAGTTATGGAGGTCATATGCAGCAATACCCTGGTGGCTTCAAGCATTCCCAAGTTCGTTTTGGAAGACAGGGTATACTTTTAACCGATCACATTTTCATTGTTTCCTATTTGTGCTTTTGCTGTTTAAGGTAACGGTGGCTTAAGATATATCAATGGATCCTTGCCTGAGCTGCACGGAGATCAAGATAGTGGTGATTCAACAGATTCTCTTGTTGAAGAAGCTGAACAATATTTGCGGAGCAGTATCGATTGCATTGTCAGTGGACGAGATATTTCTCATGTTTCTCATATGAAACGAAGATCATCTGCTCCTTGTTCTGGAAGAGGTATATTGGCGCACAAAAGTGTCTAGTATTGCTATCTTAATAATTGTTATTTCACCATCTCATATAGATTCATCTCCGCCACGAAATTGGACACCGTTTTTACCTCATGGCATCAAGGATTTACGTAGTGACAACTGGGTGAAGGTTATAGGGCCTGAAGGGAAAATTCGTGGTGGAAGGGTTCGGTATGTGGGATACGTCCTTGGCCAACAGGAACCTTACGTTGGATTAGAATTGGCTACTAGTTCTGGGAATTGTGATGGTTGCTTCAACAATAGAAGATATTTTGAGTGGTAAGTACATTTTTGATTAAAGTACACACCGAAATTATTCATTAGTATTTTTTTTATATAAACTGTACAATATTGCGAAAGTTATGTGATAATATGATCCTTTTCGTCATAATTATAAACAATTTATTATAAACTTCAATTATAGTGGTGTAAATATTAAATTTAGGTTGCTGTAATTTTTTTTAAAGAATAATTTTCATTAAAGAGTCAAAGAAGTGAAAATCAAAGTGAATTAGTATTTTATTTGTTTAATTATGACTAACAATATAGCTTTTATTTTTTTAAATAGTATTTTTAGTAATAATTTCCGGAAAAATGGGATGAAATTGAACTATGGTTTAAAATATTTTGATTTGGTTGTACTAATGGTAGTTAAATATTCTTTTTCAGTTCACCAAATTATGCGCTTTTTATACCTTTCAAAAAGGTAGTGATGGGCTGGCGAAATTAGAACTATACTTAATATCCTAACAAATACAAATTTTCGGAGGCCAATTCTTAATAAATGTCATAACCCATAAAGTTATAGCCATATATTCAAAGGGTATTTAGTAATTATAAGTGAATTAAATGTTTAAGCAAAAAAAAACTTATATTATAACAAGTATAATAAAACCCTATATGCAATAAAATAAATTGTATATTATATGAATATTATATAAATATTAGAAAATTAAATAATTAAAATACACACATTAAAACTGGTGATCGATATCCCGAGCTTAAAGAATTTAATAATAATAATTAAAATAGTATTAACAAATTACTTTAATTAAAATGTTTTGATGTGTGTACTTGTTCATTATTGTTAACTATATGCGTCGTTGCAAAAGAAATGTCAATGGCCTAAATTTAGAAGAAGAAAAAAGGTGCTGTATAATAAACTGAATTATTTCAGCTTTCACTATAAATTTATTTTCAAATATTTGTGTATGCTTAAAGAAAACAAGAAGTACTTAGCGTCGATAAAATATCGTTTTTTACACTTTTTTTTTAACCAAATCATGCAGAAAATTTAAATGATTTTTAAATGAATATTTTTGCAAAAAATACCTATATAACTCAAATTTAATTATTTTTAAAACTTCTATATAATATTGAAAATTGACATTACCGGTGTATTAGTATTCTTTAATCGTGAATTTAGGATCGCATATATGCGCATTAAGTGTAAGTTTTTACGCGTGTACTTGACGTAATTAAACAGCAATGATCCTTTAGTACTGCTAATTTAGGTATATGAGTGGCAAACGAATACGATATTGATTGAATCCGGTTGTAAATGTTGTACTTAACGATCATATAAGTCAAATTTCTTGTTGCTAGTTTTCAATAAAAATATTTTGAACTCTTGGTATTATGAATTTTTAAATAAACGATTTTTTATCGTAAAAGCTAAGTAATCAAAAATTGTTATGTCAATTCATGCGTACTTTTCGGGAACAGTTAAAAATACTATAATTTATTATTATTAAATATATATATATATATATATATATATATATATATATATATATATATATATATATATATATATGACCTGCTTGTATCTTATAAGAAAGTTATAATTGTTGAAAAAAAGTTGTTAACAATGTGACCAAACTATAAAAATTAGCGAAAATATATATTTAGTAACATGTAGCTCGAATTCATGTGAGCAACAATATTTAAAATAGATGCTGATTGTTACAAAAACGCCCCGAAATAAATAATAAAAGTTCATTCTTCCAAACATAAGTGTAATAATAATGAATGTAATATCTGATCGTAATTAAATAATAATTATAAATAATGTAAAACGCATACATATCTGTTAACAAATTGTACTTTATTCAATGAATAACCAGGTATAAAAAAAACTACATTAACAACAAATATTACTAGAGTTTTTTGTTCGAGTAACAATTCACTTAAGATCATTCTCTGCACTGATTACTCAACCGTCAAAGTCAGGCAGTCTTTCTAATCAGAGCAAACAGATCGGCGTGAAACCAACAATTCGATGTTTAGTTTGAATGCACAGGGAAGTCAGCGTACCAGCCGAAGGCTCCGTGGTGTCCAGTGTGGGCTCCAAAATCAACAACGTCGTGGTGATGGTCTCCACCAGCTTGTCTTTGGACGCGGCCATTGTCCAATTCAACAGCACGTGCTACACGGTACAACGGGATTTGTTGGTAGTACGCAGGTTGCGCTTGTGCAGATAAGACAAATGCCATCACGACTGCTAAGATAATAGCGGCCTAAAAAATCAAAATGCAAGGTTAATCACGGTTTTCTGTTTGATTAGAATGATTTTCAATCGAGTTTTGTTTTTATAAGATATTAAACTTATTATTTCTATACACTTTGCTCGTTTGTTGAAATAATAATCAAGTTTGCGTTCAAAGAACGAAAATGAATTGTTTTACTAGTATACTAATACAAATTTAAGTTAGGGCATTTCTAAAAGCCTTATATGTAAAAGAAACAGTTGGAATTGAATAATATATATTTAATTTTACTTCCAAATGTAAAATATATTCAATAATTTAAATATAATAATACTTACGAATTTCATGGTGCTGATTGATACTGAATATAACTGATGCTGATATAGATTGAAACAGTATTGTACCAAATAACAGAAATATCTAGCGTTTATATATATTGTCAATTTGAATACTTTCTCCCCTTTTTTCTTAGCTAAAAACGTGCCAATCAGTCCGTTATATACAAATACTGATCAAATAAAAGTGTTTGTACACCGCAAAGTTCATGATTATTTTTTCGGTGTCAGAAAACAAATGAAATTTACCATGTAAAAAAGTAAGTGCCAGTATAATAGAAAGTGTTCCAATAGAGGTTTGTATTCATTCCGAATCAGCAGTGACTTTTAGTTCCTCTATAAAAGACATACATACAGTAACAAAATATTAAACATAATACATATATCAACACTTGTTATAATAAAAATTGTTCACATTTTAGTTTAATAAATTGTCGAAATACAAAGTCATATTTTGGAAGATAAATAAATAAAAATGTTCCCTTTGAAGTATGATTAGTAGTTAATTAAATTATATACGCCATAATAAATATTTATAGGAGAAAAAATTGGCATCCTGTCCCTCGACACTGAGGGATAACTAAAAAAAATCATAACTATATTATCTATACTTTAGTCGATGTTTAGTGTAATTTATATTTTAAGAAATTTCCTTGGCCGTCCATCGGCAGTTCGATGAGCATGAGGAACCATTTTCAATCAGAAGACTTCTTCATCAACTTCTGGAGGAATCTAGAGTATTTTAAGGAATCAACGAAGACGATGAAATTGTAAGTATTGTTTAAATTATTTTATTTATTACGTTGGACTTAATTTATTGTTTAAATAAATACATTTTCAACTTAAATATTTAAACTAATTAATTTTGTTCATTTACTGCAGAAATACAGTCGATTAAAGATCCTGGCTGTCCATCGGCAGTTCGATGTGCCTGAGGAACCATTTTCAATCAGAAGACATCTTCATCAACTTCTGGAAGAATCTAGAGTATTTTAAGGAATCAACGAAGACAATGAAATTGTAAGTATTGTTTAAATTATTTTATTTATTACGTTGGACTTAATTTATTGTTTAAATAAATACAATTTGAACTTAAATATTAAACTAATTAATTTGATTTATTATTGCAGTCCATCGGCAGTTCAAAGATTAACGTCTCATCCTCATCCAAACATATTCGACAATTGAGCCAGCAATAAGTCAATAGGAATAGTCCTAATGCCGGCGTAAGTAGCTACCCTTAAATGTTTCACAAACAAATTGATTCTTAGTTTATGATACATTTACAATTTAAGATGAATTTATTAGAATAATTAAGCAATAGGCATATGTATGTAGTTTTTAATGAAACTGTAACATGAATTAATTTATTAATAAAAATATGAATCTAAATATAGCATGAGTTTTTGTTCTGAAATGAAATCCTTTTCCTTTATTTTTTATTTTCAGGATAAAACACAGAAAAGGGCTCTTCAAAAGTAGGTACGTATTTATTATTTATTTATTTCCTTTGAAGTGTGATTAGTAGTTAAATAAATGATCCAGAGCTCTGTGGCGCTGCTGGTTCCCCCGGAATTAATTAAAAACGGTTTCTATAAAAACCGAAAAAACACCAAGGCTATAGTCTTGCCGTTTTTTGGACCAAAAAAAAAAAATCTCTCCGATTCGCGATTTTAGCGTCTCTAATTTTTGCTTGTGTCCATATCTAGTGCGAAACCGCGATAGAGCTCTGTGGCGCTGCTGGTTCCCCGGAATTAATTAAAAACGACTTCTATAAAAACCGAAAAACACCAAGGCTATAGTCTTGCCGTTTTTTGGACCAAAAAAAAAAAAATCTCTCCGATTCGCGATTTTAGCGTCTCTAATTTTTGCTTGTGTCCATATCTAGTGCGAAACCGCGATAGAGCTCTGTGGCGCTGCTGGTTCCCCCGGAATTAATTAAAAACGACTTCTATAAAAACCGAAAAAACACCAAGGCTATAGTCTTGCCGTTTTTTGGACCAAAAAAAAAAAATCTCTCCGATTCGCGATTTTAGCGTCTCTAATTTTTGCTTGTGTCCATATCTAGTGCGAAACCGCGATAGAGCTCTGTGGCGCTGCTGGTTCCCCGGAATTAATTAAAAACGACTTCTATAAAAACCGAAAAAACACCAAGGCTATAGTCTTGCCGTTTTTTGGACCAAAAAAAAAAAATCTCTCCGATTCGCGATTTTAGCGTCTCTAATTTTTGCTTGTGTCCATATCTAGTGCGAAACCGCGATAGAGCTCTGTGGCGCTGCTGGTTCCCCCGGAATTAATTAAAAACGACTTCTATAAAAACCGAAAAAACACCAAGGCTATAGTCTTGCCGTTTTTTGGACCAAAAAAAAAAATCTCTCCGATTCGCGATTTTAGCGTCTCTAATTTTTGCTTGTGTCCATATCTAGTGCGAAACCGCGATAGAGCTCTGTGGCGCTGCTGGTTCCCCTGGAATTAATTAAAAACGGTTTCTATAAAAACCGAAAAAACACCAAGGCTATAGTCTTGCCGTTTTTTTGGACCAAAAAAAAAAATCTCTCCGATTCGCGATTTTAGCGTCTCTAATTTTTGCTTGTGTCCATATCTAGTGCGAAACCGCGATAGAGCTCTGTGGCGCTGCTGGTTCCCCCGGAATTAATTAAAAACGACTTCTATAAAAACCGAAAAAAACACCAAGGCTATAGTCTTGCCGTTTTTTGGACCAAAAAAAAAAAATCTCTCCGATTCGCGATTTTAGCGTCTCTAATTTTTGCTTGTGTCCATATCTAGTGCGAAACCGCGATAGAGCTCTGTGGCGCTGCTGGTTCCCCCGGAATTAATTAAAAACGACTTCTATAAAAACCGAAAAAACACCAAGGCTATAGTCTTGCCGTTTTTTGGACCAAAAAAAAAAAATCTCTCCGATTCGCGATTTTAGCGTCTCTAATTTTTGCTTGTGTCCATATCTAGTGCGAAACCGCGATAGAGCTCTGTGGCGCTGCTGGTTCCCCGGAATTAATTAAAAACGACTTCTATAAAACCGAAAAAACACCAAGGCTATAGTCTTGCCGTTTTTTGGACCAAAAAAAAAAAATCTCTCCGATTCGCGATTTTAGCGTCTCTAATTTTTGCTTGTGTCCATATCTAGTGCGAAACCGCGATAGAGCTCTGTGGCGCTGCTGGTTCCCCGGAATTAATTAAAAACGACTTCTATAAAAACCGAAAAAACACCAAGGCTATAGTCTTGCCGTTTTTTGGACCAAAAAAAAAAAATCTCTCCGATTCGCGATTTTAGCGTCTCTAATTTTTGCTTGTGTCCATATCTAGTGCGAAACCGCGATAGAGCTCTGTGGCGCTGCTGGTTCCCCCGGAATTAATTAAAAACGACTTCTATAAAAACCGAAAAAACACCAAGGCTATAGTCTTGCCGTTTTTTGGACCAAAAAAAAAAAATCTCTCCGATTCGCGATTTTAGCGTCTCTAATTTTTGCTTGTGTCCATATCTAGTGCGAAACCGCGATAGAGCTCTGTGGCGCTGCTGGTTCCCCGGAATTAATTAAAAACGACTTCTATAAAAACCGAAAAAACACCAAGGCTATAGTCTTGCCGTTTTTTGGACCAAAAAAAAAAAAATCTCTCCGATTCGCGATTTTAGCGTCTCTAATTTTTGCTTGTGTCCATATCTAGTGCGAAACCGCGATAGAGCTCTGTGGCGCTGCTGGTTCCCCCGGAATTAATTAAAAACGACTTCTATAAAAACCGAAAAAACACCAAGGCTATAGTCTTGCCGTTTTTTGGACCAAAAAAAAAAAATCTCTCCGATTCGCGATTTTAGCGTCTCTAATTTTTGCTTGTGTCCATATCTAGTGCGAAACCGCGATAGAGCTCTGTGGCGCTGCTGGTTCCCCCGGAATTAATTAAAAACGACTTCTATAAAAACCGAAAAAACACCAAGGCTATAGTCTTGCCGTTTTTTGGACCAAAAAAAAAAAATCTCTCCGATTCGCGATTTTAGCGTCTCTAATTTTTGCTTGTGTCCATATCTAGTGCGAAACCGCGATAGAGCTCTGTGGCGCTGCTGGTTCCCCCGGAATTAATTAAAAACGACTTCTATAAAAACCGAAAAAACACCAAGGCTATAGTCTTGCCGTTTTTTGGACCAAAAAAAAAAAATCTCTCCGATTCGCGATTTTAGCGTCTCTAATTTTTGCTTGTGTCCATATCTAGTGCGAAACCGCGATAGAGCTCTGTGGCGCTGCTGGTTCCCCCGGAATTAATTAAAAACGACTTCTATAAAAACCGAAAAAACACCAAGGCTATAGTCTTGCCGTTTTTTGGACCAAAAAAAAAAAATCTCTCCGATTCGCGATTTTAGCGTCTCTAATTTTTGCTTGTGTCCATATCTAGTGCGAAACCGCGATAGAGCTCTGTGGCGCTGCTGGTTCCCCCGGAATTAATTAAAAACGACTTCTATAAAACCGAAAAAACACCAAGGCTATAGTCTTGCCGTTTTTTGGACAAAAAAAAAAAAATCTCTCCGATTCGCGATTTTAGCGTCTCTAATTTTTGCTTGTGTCCATATCTAGTGCGAAACCGCGATAGAGCTCTGTGGCGCTGCTGGTTCCCCCGGAATTAATTAAAAACGACTTCTATAAAAACCGAAAAAACACCAAGGCTATAGTCTTGCCGTTTTTTGGACCAAAAAAAAAAAATCTCTCCGATTCGCGATTTTAGCGTCTCTAATTTTTGCTTGTGTCCATATCTAGTGCGAAACCGCGATAGAGCTCTGTGGCGCTGCTGGTTCCCCGGAATTAATTAAAAACGACTTCTATAAAACCGAAAAAACACCAAGGCTATAGTCTTGCCGTTTTTTGGACCAAAAAAAAAAAATCTCTCCGATTCGCGATTTTAGCGTCTCTAATTTTTGCTTGTGTCCATATCTAGTGCGAAACCGCGATAGAGCTCTGTGGCGCTGCTGGTTCCCCTGGAATTAATTAAAAACGGTTTCTATAAAAACCGAAAAAAACACCAAGGCTATAGTCTTGCCGTTTTTTGGACCAAAAAAAAAAAATCTCTCCGATTCGCGATTTTAGCGTCTCTAATTTTTGCTTGTGTCCATATCTAGTGCGAAACCGCGATAGAGCTCTGTGGCGCTGCTGGTTCCCCTGGAATTAATTAAAAACGGTTTCTATAAAAACCGAAAAAACACCAAGGCTATAGTCTTGCCGTTTTTTGGACCAAAAAAAAAAATCTCTCCGATTCGCGATTTTAGCGTCTCTAATTTTTGCTTGTGTCCATATCTAGTGCGAAACCGCGATAGAGCTCTGTGGCGCTGCTGGTTCCCCGGAATTAATTAAAAACGGTTTCTATAAAAACCGAAAAAAAACACCAAGGCTATAGTCTTGCCGTTTTTTGGACCAAAAAAAAAAAATCTCTCCGATTCGCGATTTTAGCGTCTCTAATTTTTGCTTGTGTCCATATCTAGTGCGAAACCGCGATAGAGCTCTGTGGCGCTGCTGGTTCCCCCGGAATTAATTAAAAACGACTTCTATAAAAACCGAAAAAACACCAAGGCTATAGTCTTGCCGTTTTTTGGACCAAAAAAAAAAAATCTCTCCGATTCGCGATTTTAGCGTCTCTAATTTTTGCTTGTGTCCATATCTAGTGCGAAACCGCGATAGAGCTCTGTGGCGCTGCTGGTTCCCCCGAATTAATTAAAAACGACTTCTATAAAAACCGAAAAAAACACCAAGGCTATAGTCTTGCCGTTTTTTGGACCAAAAAAAAAAAAATCTCTCCGATTCGCGATTTTAGCGTCTCTAATTTTTGCTTGTGTCCATATCTAGTGCGAAACCGCGATAGAGCTCTGTGGCGCTGCTGGTTCCCCTGGAATTAATTAAAAACGGTTTCTATAAAAACCGAAAAAACACCAAGGCTATAGTCTTGCCGTTTTTTGGACCAAAAAAAAAAAAATCTCTCCGATTCGCGATTTTAGCGTCTCTAATTTTTGCTTGTGTCCATATCTAGTGCGAAACCGCGATAGAGCTCTGTGGCGCTGCTGGTTCCCCGGAATTAATTAAAAACGGTTTCTATAAAAACCGAAAAAACACCAAGGCTATAGTCTTGCCGTTTTTTGGACCAAAAAAAAAAAATCTCTCCGATTCGCGATTTTAGCGTCTCTAATTTTTGCTTGTGTCCATATCTAGTGCGAAACCGCGATAGAGCTCTGTGGCGCTGCTGGTTCCCCCGGAATTAATTAAAAACGACTTCTATAAAAACCGAAAAAACACCAAGGCTATAGTCTTGCCGTTTTTTGGACCAAAAAAAAAAAATCTCTCCGATTCGCGATTTTAGCGTCTCTAATTTTTGCTTGTGTCCATATCTAGTGCGAAACCGCGATAGAGCTCTGTGGCGCTGCTGGTTCCCCGGAATTAATTAAAAACGACTTCTATAAAAACCGAAAAAACACCAAGGCTATAGTCTTGCCGTTTTTGGACCAAAAAAAAAAAATCTCTCCGATTCGCGATTTTAGCGTCTCTAATTTTTGCTTGTGTCCATATCTAGTGCGAAACCGCGATAGAGCTCTGTGGCGCTGCTGGTTCCCCCGGAATTAATTAAAAACGACTTCTATAAAAACCGAAAAAACACCAAGGCTATAGTCTTGCCGTTTTTTGGACCAAAAAAAAAAAATCTCTCCGATTCGCGATTTTAGCGTCTCTAATTTTTGCTTGTGTCCATATCTAGTGCGAAACCGCGATAGAGCTCTGTGGCGCTGCTGGTTCCCCCGGAATTAATTAAAAACGACTTCTATAAAAACCGAAAAAACACCAAGGCTATAGTCTTGCCGTTTTTTGGACCAAAAAAAAAAAATCTCTCCGATTCGCGATTTTAGCGTCTCTAATTTTTGCTTGTGTCCATATCTAGTGCGAAACCGCGATAGAGCTCTGTGGCGCTGCTGGTTCCCCGGAATTAATTAAAAACGACTTCTATAAAAACCGAAAAAACACCAAGGCTATAGTCTTGCCGTTTTTTGGACCAAAAAAAAAAAATCTCTCCGATTCGCGATTTTAGCGTCTCTAATTTTTGCTTGTGTCCATATCTAGTGCGAAACCGCGATAGAGCTCTGTGGCGCTGCTGGTTCCCCCGGAATTAATTAAAAACGACTTCTATAAAAACCGAAAAAACACCAAGGCTATAGTCTTGCCGTTTTTTGGACCAAAAAAAAAAAAATCTCTCCGATTCGCGATTTTAGCGTCTCTAATTTTTGCTTGTGTCCATATCTAGTGCGAAACCGCGATAGAGCTCTGTGGCGCTGCTGGTTCCCCCGGAATTAATTAAAAACGACTTCTATAAAAACCGAAAAAACACCAAGGCTATAGTCTTGCCGTTTTTTGGACCAAAAAAAAAAATCTCTCCGATTCGCGATTTTAGCGTCTCTAATTTTTGCTTGTGTCCATATCTAGTGCGAAACCGCGATAGAGCTCTGTGGCGCTGCTGGTTCCCCCGGAATTAATTAAAAACGACTTCTATAAAAACCGAAAAAACACCAAGGCTATAGTCTTGCCGTTTTTTGGACCAAAAAAAAAAAAATCTCTCCGATTCGCGATTTTAGCGTCTCTAATTTTTGCTTGTGTCCATATCTAGTGCGAAACCGCGATAGAGCTCTGTGGCGCTGCTGGTTCCCCCGGAATTAATTAAAAACGACTTCTATAAAAACCGAAAAAACACCAAGGCTATAGTCTTGCCGTTTTTTGGACCAAAAAAAAAAAAATCTCTCCGATTCGCGATTTTAGCGTCTCTAATTTTTGCTTGTGTCCATATCTAGTGCGAAACCGCGATAGAGCTCTGTGGCGCTGCTGGTTCCCTGGAATTAATTAAAAACGGTTTCTATAAAAACCGAAAAAACACCAAGGCTATAGTCTTGCCGTTTTTTGGACCAAAAAAAAAAAATCTCTCCGATTCGCGATTTTAGCGTCTCTAATTTTTGCTTGTGTCCATATCTAGTGCGAAACCGCGATAGAGCTCTGTGGCGCTGCTGGTTCCCCCGGAATTAATTAAAAACGACTTCTATAAAAACCGAAAAAACACCAAGGCTATAGTCTTGCCGTTTTTTGGACCAAAAAAAAAAAAATCTCTCCGATTCGCGATTTTAGCGTCTCTAATTTTTGCTTGTGTCCATATCTAGTGCGAAACCGCGATAGAGCTCTGTGGCGCTGCTGGTTCCCCGGAATTAATTAAAAACGACTTCTATAAAAACCGAAAAAACACCAAGGCTATAGTCTTGCCGTTTTTTGGACCAAAAAAAAAAAATCTCTCCGATTCGCGATT
The DNA here is from genome assembly GCA_018344505.1 of Nebria ingens riversi. Lineage (NCBI taxonomy): Eukaryota > Metazoa > Arthropoda > Insecta > Coleoptera > Carabidae > Nebria > Nebria ingens. The sequence goes on along the minus strand of JADQWA010000087.1, from coordinate 263,626 downwards.
TTAGCGTCTCTAATTTTTGCTTGTGTCCATATCTAGTGCGAAACCGCGATAGAGCTCTGTGGCGCTGCTGGTTCCCCCGGAATTAATTAAAAACGACTTCTATAAAAACCGAAAAAACACCAAGGCTATAGTCTTGCCGTTTTTTGGACCAAAAAAAAAAAATCTCTCCGATTCGCGATTTTAGCGTCTCTAATTTTTGCTTGTGTCCATATCTAGTGCGAAACCGCGATAGAGCTCTGTGGCGCTGCTGGTTCCCCCGGAATTAATTAAAAACGACTTCTATAAAAACCGAAAAAACACCAAGGCTATAGTCTTGCCGTTTTTTGGACCAAAAAAAAAAAATCTCTCCGATTCGCGATTTTAGCGTCTCTAATTTTTGCTTGTGTCCATATCTAGTGCGAAACCGCGATAGAGCTCTGTGGCGCTGCTGGTTCCCCGGAATTAATTAAAAACGACTTCTATAAAAACCGAAAAAACACCAAGGCTATAGTCTTGCCGTTTTTTGGACCAAAAAAAAAAAATCTCTCCGATTCGCGATTTTAGCGTCTCTAATTTTTGCTTGTGTCCATATCTAGTGCGAAACCGCGATAGAGCTCTGTGGCGCTGCTGGTTCCCCCGGAATTAATTAAAAACGACTTCTATAAAAACCGAAAAAACACCAAGGCTATAGTCTTGCCGTTTTTTGGACCAAAAAAAAAAAATCTCTCCGATTCGCGATTTTAGCGTCTCTAATTTTGCTTGTGTCCATATCTAGTGCGAAACCGCGATAGAGCTCTGTGGCGCTGCTGGTTCCCCGGAATTAATTAAAAACGACTTCTATAAAAACCGAAAAAACACCAAGGCTATAGTCTTGCCGTTTTTTGGACCAAAAAAAAAAAAATCTCTCCGATTCGCGATTTTAGCGTCTCTAATTTTTGCTTGTGTCCATATCTAGTGCGAAACCGCGATAGAGCTCTGTGGCGCTGCTGGTTCCCCGGAATTAATTAAAAACGACTTCTATAAAAACCGAAAAAACACCAAGGCTATAGTCTTGCCGTTTTTTGGACCAAAAAAAAAAAAATCTCTCCGATTCGCGATTTTAGCGTCTCTAATTTTTGCTTGTGTCCATATCTAGTGCGAAACCGCGATAGAGCTCTGTGGCGCTGCTGGTTCCCCCGGAATTAATTAAAAACGACTTCTATAAAAACCGAAAAAACACCAAGGCTATAGTCTTGCCGTTTTTTGGACCAAAAAAAAAAAATCTCTCCGATTCGCGATTTTAGCGTCTCTAATTTTTGCTTGTGTCCATATCTAGTGCGAAACCGCGATAGAGCTCTGTGGCGCTGCTGGTTCCCCCTGGAATTAATTAAAAACGGTTCTATAAAAACCGAAAAAACACCAAGGCTATAGTCTTGCCGTTTTTTGGACCAAAAAAAAAAAATCTCTCCGATTCGCGATTTTAGCGTCTCTAATTTTTGCTTGTGTCCATATCTAGTGCGAAACCGCGATAGAGCTCTGTGGCGCTGCTGGTTCCCCGGAATTAATTAAAAACGACTTCTATAAAAACCGAAAAAACACCAAGGCTATAGTCTTGCCGTTTTTTGGACCAAAAAAAAAAAATCTCTCCGATTCGCGATTTTAGCGTCTCTAATTTTTGCTTGTGTCCATATCTAGTGCGAAACCGCGATAGAGCTCTGTGGCGCTGCTGGTTCCCCCGGAATTAATTAAAAACGACTTCTATAAAAACCGAAAAAACACCAAGGCTATAGTCTTGCCGTTTTTTGGACCAAAAAAAAAAAATCTCTCCGATTCGCGATTTTAGCGTCTCTAATTTTTGCTTGTGTCCATATCTAGTGCGAAACCGCGATAGAGCTCTGTGGCGCTGCTGGTTCCCCTGGAATTAATTAAAAACGGTTTCTATAAAAACCGAAAAAACACCAAGGCTATAGTCTTGCCGTTTTTTGGACCAAAAAAAAAAAATCTCTCCGATTCGCGATTTTAGCGTCTCTAATTTTTGCTTGTGTCCATATCTAGTGCGAAACCGCGATAGAGCTCTGTGGCGCTGCTGGTTCCCCTGGAATTAATTAAAAACGGTTTCTATAAAAACCGAAAAAACACCAAGGCTATAGTCTTGCCGTTTTTTGGACCAAAAAAAAAAATCTCTCCGATTCGCGATTTTAGCGTCTCTAATTTTTGCTTGTGTCCATATCTAGTGCGAAACCGCGATAGAGCTCTGTGGCGCTGCTGGTTCCCCTGGAATTAATTAAAAACGGTTTCTATAAAAACCGAAAAAAACACCAAGGCTATAGTCTTGCCGTTTTTTGGACCAAAAAAAAAAAATCTCTCCGATTCGCGATTTTAGCGTCTCTAATTTTTGCTTGTGTCCATATCTAGTGCGAAACCGCGATAGAGCTCTGTGGCGCTGCTGGTTCCCCCGGAATTAATTAAAAACGACTTCTATAAAAACCGAAAAAACACCAAGGCTATAGTCTTGCCGTTTTTTGGACCAAAAAAAAAAAATCTCTCCGATTCGCGATTTTAGCGTCTCTAATTTTTGCTTGTGTCCATATCTAGTGCGAAACCGCGATAGAGCTCTGTGGCGCTGCTGGTTCCCCTGGAATTAATTAAAAACGGTTTCTATAAAAACGAAAAAACACCAAGGCTATAGTCTTGCCGTTTTTTGGACCAAAAAAAAAAAATCTCTCCGATTCGCGATTTTAGCGTCTCTAATTTTTGCTTGTGTCCATATCTAGTGCGAAACCGCGATAGAGCTCTGTGGCGCTGCTGGTTCCCCTGGAATTAATTAAAAACGGTTTCTATAAAAACCGAAAAAACACCAAGGCTATAGTCTTGCCGTTTTTTGGACCAAAAAAAAAAAATCTCTCCGATTCGCGATTTTAGCGTCTCTAATTTTTGCTTGTGTCCATATCTAGTGCGAAACCGCGATAGAGCTCTGTGGCGCTGCTGGTTCCCCGGAATTAATTAAAAACGACTTCTATAAAAACCGAAAAAACACCAAGGCTATAGTCTTGCCGTTTTTTGGACCAAAAAAAAAAAATCTCTCCGATTCGCGATTTTAGCGTCTCTAATTTTTGCTTGTGTCCATATCTAGTGCGAAACCGCGATAGAGCTCTGTGGCGCTGCTGGTTCCCCTGGAATTAATTAAAAACGGTTTCTATAAAAACCGAAAAAAACACCAAGGCTATAGTCTTGCCGTTTTTTGGACCAAAAAAAAAAAATCTCTCCGATTCGCGATTTTAGCGTCTCTAATTTTTGCTTGTGTCCATATCTAGTGCGAAACCGCGATAGAGCTCTGTGGCGCTGCTGGTTCCCCTGGAATTAATTAAAAACGGTTTCTATAAAAACCGAAAAAACACCAAGGCTATAGTCTTGCCGTTTTTTGGACCAAAAAAAAAAAATCTCTCCGATTCGCGATTTTAGCGTCTCTAATTTTTGCTTGTGTCCATATCTAGTGCGAAACCGCGATAGAGCTCTGTGGCGCTGCTGGTTCCCCCGGAATTAATTAAAAACGACTTCTATAAAAACCGAAAAAACACCAAGGCTATAGTCTTGCCGTTTTTTGGACCAAAAAAAAAAATCTCTCCGATTCGCGATTTTAGCGTCTCTAATTTTTGCTTGTGTCCATATCTAGTGCGAAACCGCGATAGAGCTCTGTGGCGCTGCTGGTTCCCCTGGAATTAATTAAAAACGGTTCTATAAAAACCGAAAAAACACCAAGGCTATAGTCTTGCCGTTTTTTGGACCAAAAAAAAAAAATCTCTCCGATTCGCGATTTTAGCGTCTCTAATTTTTGCTTGTGTCCATATCTAGTGCGAAACCGCGATAGAGCTCTGTGGCGCTGCTGGTTCCCCCGGAATTAATTAAAAACGACTTCTATAAAAACCGAAAAAACACCAAGGCTATAGTCTTGCCGTTTTTTGGACCAAAAAAAAAAAATCTCTCCGATTCGCGATTTTAGCGTCTCTAATTTTTGCTTGTGTCCATATCTAGTGCGAAACCGCGATAGAGCTCTGTGGCGCTGCTGGTTCCCCTGGAATTAATTAAAAACGGTTTCTATAAAAACCGAAAAAACACCAAGGCTATAGTCTTGCCGTTTTTTGGACCAAAAAAAAAAAATCTCTCCGATTCGCGATTTTAGCGTCTCTAATTTTTGCTTGTGTCCATATCTAGTGCGAAACCGCGATAGAGCTCTGTGGCGCTGCTGGTTCCCCTGAATTAATTAAAAACGGTTTCTATAAAAACCGAAAAAACACCAAGGCTATAGTCTTGCCGTTTTTTGGACCAAAAAAAAAAATCTCTCCGATTCGCGATTTTAGCGTCTCTAATTTTTGCTTGTGTCCATATCTAGTGCGAAACCGCGATAGAGCTCTGTGGCGCTGCTGGTTCCCCTGGAATTAATTAAAAACGGTTTCTATAAAAACCGAAAAAACACCAAGGCTATAGTCTTGCCGTTTTTTGGACCAAAAAAAAAAAATCTCTCCGATTCGCGATTTTAGCGTCTCTAATTTTGCTTGTGTCCATATCTAGTGCGAAACCGCGATAGAGCTCTGTGGCGCTGCTGGTTCCCCCGGAATTAATTAAAAACGACTTCTATAAAAACCGAAAAAACACCAAGGCTATAGTCTTGCCGTTTTTTGGACCAAAAAAAAAAATCTCTCCGATTCGCGATTTTAGCGTCTCTAATTTTTGCTTGTGTCCATATCTAGTGCGAAACCGCGATAGAGCTCTGTGGCGCTGCTGGTTCCCCTGGAATTAATTAAAAACGGTTTCTATAAAAACCGAAAAAACACCAAGGCTATAGTCTTGCCGTTTTTTGGACCAAAAAAAAAAAATCTCTCCGATTCGCGATTTTAGCGTCTCTAATTTTTGCTTGTGTCCATATCTAGTGCGAAACCGCGATAGAGCTCTGTGGCGCTGCTGGTTCCCCCGGAATTAATTAAAAACGACTTCTATAAAAACCGAAAAAAACACCAAGGCTATAGTCTTGCCGTTTTTTGGACCAAAAAAAAAAAAATCTCTCCGATTCGCGATTTTAGCGTCTCTAATTTTTGCTTGTGTCCATATCTAGTGCGAAACCGCGATAGAGCTCTGTGGCGCTGCTGGTTCCCCTGGAATTAATTAAAAACGGTTTCTATAAAAACCGAAAAAACACCAAGGCTATAGTCTTGCCGTTTTTTGGACCAAAAAAAAAAATCTCTCCGATTCGCGATTTTAGCGTCTCTAATTTTGCTTGTGTCCATATCTAGTGCGAAACCGCGATAGAGCTCTGTGGCGCTGCTGGTTCCCCTGGAATTAATTAAAAACGGTTTCTATAAAAACCGAAAAAACACCAAGGCTATAGTCTTGCCGTTTTTTGGACCAAAAAAAAAAAATCTCTCCGATTCGCGATTTTAGCGTCTCTAATTTTTGCTTGTGTCCATATCTAGTGCGAAACCGCGATAGAGCTCTGTGGCGCTGCTGGTTCCCCTGGAATTAATTAAAAACGGTTTCTATAAAAACCGAAAAAACACCAAGGCTATAGTCTTGCCGTTTTTTGGACCAAAAAAAAAAAATCTCTCCGATTCGCGATTTTAGCGTCTCTAATTTTTGCTTGTGTCCATATCTAGTGCGAAACCGCGATAGAGCTCTGTGGCGCTGCTGGTTCCCCGGAATTAATTAAAAACGACTTCTATAAAAACCGAAAAAACACCAAGGCTATAGTCTTGCCGTTTTTTGGACCAAAAAAAAAAAAAATCTCTCCGATTCGCGATTTTAGCGTCTCTAATTTTTGCTTGTGTCCATATCTAGTGCGAAACCGCGATAGAGCTCTGTGGCGCTGCTGGTTCCCCTGGAATTAATTAAAAACGGTTTCTATAAAAACCGAAAAAACACCAAGGCTATAGTCTTGCCGTTTTTTGGACCAAAAAAAAAAAATCTCTCCGATTCGCGATTTTAGCGTCTCTAATTTTTGCTTGTGTCCATATCTAGTGCGAAACCGCGATAGAGCTCTGTGGCGCTGCTGGTTCCCCGGAATTAATTAAAAACGACTTCTATAAAAACCGAAAAAACACCAAGGCTATAGTCTTGCCGTTTTTTGGACCAAAAAAAAAAATCTCTCCGATTCGCGATTTTAGCGTCTCTAATTTTTGCTTGTGTCCATATCTAGTGCGAAACCGCGATAGAGCTCTGTGGCGCTGCTGGTTCCCCCGGAATTAATTAAAAACGACTTCTATAAAAACCGAAAAAACACCAAGGCTATAGTCTTGCCGTTTTTTGGACCAAAAAAAAAAAATCTCTCCGATTCGCGATTTTAGCGTCTCTAATTTTTGCTTGTGTCCATATCTAGTGCGAAACCGCGATAGAGCTCTGTGGCGCTGCTGGTTCCCCCGGAATTAATTAAAAACGACTTCTATAAAAACCGAAAAAACACCAAGGCTATAGTCTTGCCGTTTTTTGGACCAAAAAAAAAAAATCTCTCCGATTCGCGATTTTAGCGTCTCTAATTTTTGCTTGTGTCCATATCTAGTGCGAAACCGCGATAGAGCTCTGTGGCGCTGCTGGTTCCCCCGGAATTAATTAAAAACGACTTCTATAAAAACCGAAAAAACACCAAGGCTATAGTCTTGCCGTTTTTTGGACCAAAAAAAAAAAATCTCTCCGATTCGCGATTTTAGCGTCTCTAATTTTTGCTTGTGTCCATATCTAGTGCGAAACCGCGATAGAGCTCTGTGGCGCTGCTGGTTCCCCGGAATTAATTAAAAACGACTTCTATAAAAACCGAAAAAACACCAAGGCTATAGTCTTGCCGTTTTTTGGACCAAAAAAAAAAAATCTCTCCGATTCGCGATTTTAGCGTCTCTAATTTTTGCTTGTGTCCATATCTAGTGCGAAACGCGATAGAGCTCTGTGGCGCTGCTGGTTCCCCCGAATTAATTAAAAACGACTTCTATAAAAACCGAAAAAACACCAAGGCTATAGTCTTGCCGTTTTTTGGACCAAAAAAAAAAATCTCTCCGATTCGCGATTTTAGCGTCTCTAATTTTTGCTTGTGTCCATATTTAGTGCGAAACCGCGATAGAGCTCTGTGGCGCTGCTGGTTCCCCCGGAATTAATTAAAAACGGTTTCTATAAAAACCCTTATAGAAAGTTATATATTATTATTCAAAGGAAATAAATAAATAAATAATAGTAATCAAGTATACATACCTACTCTTTTCTGTGCATTATCCTGAAAATAAAAATAAAGGAAAAAGGATTTCATTTCAGAACAAAAAATGCATGCTATATTTAGATTCATACATTTATTTAATAAATTAATTCATGTTACAGTTTCATTTCAACAATTGAATAAACTTTTTTATCATCAAATAAACAATACATTCTGAGTAGGTATTTATTTATACATCTCGGTAATATAACTTATCCGTCAGTTGAGGGACAGGCCGCCAGTTTCTTCCAATCACACACATCTCAAATAATATATAGAGCATACATAAATAATAAACACTATTAAGCTAAATTTATGTCATAAATACAATTTCCCATACCTACGTAACCATGGATCATAAATAATTTTTTTTATTAATAATACAAACGGTACTTCTTCAAAAGGGATCAAAATAAATCATCCATAGCATTGATTTTTTTATTACAAAAAGAAATATGTTTGATGTGGTGTAACAATTTACTAATTTATAAAGTTTATAATAAAAAATACGTTATTTTATAAATATTATAAGAGAAAAAATGGCACATCATGTGCAAAAACAAATTTATATAAATATATTCTACTCATGATAACTAACAATAATTATTTCATAGCTTGATCAAAGCTTAAAGGCACCTTAAAAATTATAAGTACTAAAAGTTTACAGAAACAAAAATAATAATAAATCAGTTAAATATTTGCGCATTTCCATTGGTTTTCTTCCCAGATTGCGTCTCATTGTTCAAAGTATCGGAATCAGATAACGAATCACTATTTCCATTGGTCACACAAGTTTTATCTGCGTCATCAGTGACGGATGACGTTGAGCTTGTGTTGCCAAAGCTTTTACGACTTTCACACGCACTTTTATTATCTACATCCAAAACGGCGTATCCGTTACGCACAAGCTCCAGTCCAATGTCCAAATCTTCTTGACTACTGACGTCATAAAGATCAACGCCAGGAATTGGCGAACCTTCACGTTTTGCACGACCATTAGAGCGTGTTGAATCACGTTCTTTATAAGCGCTCACACGTGCGCTTAATTTCTTCCACTGGGCAACTTGTGTCCATTCTTCGAAACGATCAATAGCTTCTTCGCTCCATTCGGTGTCGGAGGGTTTTACCTGAAATATAAATAATCAATAATGTATTTTTAAATGATTTTGCAAATTCACAAAAATTATATATATATATATATATATATATATATATATATATATATATATATATATATATTATGTATATAGATATTTACCCGAGCCAAATAGCATTCAATCGCTTGGAATCGTAATCTCAAAAAATCGGTTCTTAATTCAAAAATCTCATCCACCGGCACCACGTCTGTATCTCCATAATCCAGAAAGTAGAGTTGAGCGAAATTTTTCTCATTTTCCACCCGAAGATCGGTGACTTCTGCTCGATACCATTTTCCATCGTACATGAAGACCGCCGCTACAATTTCGCCAATTGTTGGTTCGGTAATGACATGGCACTCTTGGTTTTCTAGTTTAGAATAATATTCGGTCATCTCCTCAACTAGTTGATCAAGTTCGTTCGCTTTCGGTCCGACGATCTGAAGCCAAAATTGAGATGGGTCTTGGACAGCTGAAACATATACTTCCATTTGTCCGTTACCACCAGAGATATTATTGGGCAATTTCTCTGAGGATTGTTTCATGATGTCGTTTCCTAAAAAGAAAAACATACATTACTTATTGTGTAGTTAATATTTTATAAATTATATTTATTTTAAATCAACAGAATCAGTGCATCAACATGCATAATAAATAAAGCAAATATTGATTTGATGATTAATGAATGTTTGCTTTGACTCGACCTTTAAAAATAAAAGATATCAAATTTGCTTATTTAATTATAAGTGGTGTATTTTTGTTTAAACGAACTGCTTATTCATAGTATAAAATATTATGAATTTATTGCATATAAAAATGTCTTATATCTGCTTGTTTTTCTTTGTATTATTTAACAATAAAAAAGAAGTGCTCTGCAGCTATATATTCCGCTCAAAAGAGATAATCTGACACCCTATTTTATGAGATAATACATGTTAAATGTAAGTAAAAAATAACTTACCTTTACTTTTGTTGTCTGATCTGGGTTTACCACGAGGTTCCCTTAGAGCAAGTTTGGATTCCAATCTCTGCCGGACTTCTGTGTCCTCTTGGACAATATCCAAAATATAAGATCTAGCCATTTTAATCTGATCAGTAGTACCTGAACACAAAAAAACACCAGTTATAAAATGACCAAATCACGCAAACCAAATATCTTTTTACCTTTGATTGTAATTCTACGATCAATCGATTCCGTCGCATCCTTATCCGAAACATGGATTTTAGCACCGGAAAGTTGAGTTATATAATGTATCCTCTCTCCACATCTGCCAATAATTCTGCCGATTGCTACTTTAGGAACCCATAAATCGAGAGTTTCAATCACTGGTTGATATGCCAAAAATTCGTGAATCAATGATTCGGCTTGGCCACAATTTTTATTTGCTCCGCGAATCACACATAGCCTGAAATCCGCATCCTTGTCTTGATCCTTGAAGTTTATCTTCGTTTGCGATTTACGCTCAATCTCCCTGATATGAGAACCATTCCTGCCGATTACAGTCCGAACTAAATCCTTCGGAATTTTCATCTCGAGTTTATATTGTAAATTTGACGACGGTATTGTTTCACTGTAGTCATCGTCTGTGTCTTTCTTAAATAAAAGATATAAAAAATATCCTGTTGCTCCACATAGCGATATTCCAAATGCAGCTGTTGCTATTGACTTCACGTTTGATCTAAAAGGTTACAAACACAACATACGTTTTAATTTGCACTATTGGTTATTTGTGCAACAATCGACTTTATAACAAAACTCAAACAAACCTCATTGTTTTTATTTTAATAATACCGAAAGTAAATCATTGAAAGGTAATAACTGTTTTCCTTTGTATAGATAAGCTTGATTTAAATATTGCATAACGGATAAACACAGTTACATAGCTGCTAACGTTTTGTCATACTTATTTTTGCTTTGTAGTCACAATTCTTTGAGACAAGTAATCTGCTGTAAAAATTAACAGATGTATATCATATGTTTACATGCTATAGTTATATGCGACTATCATAAAATTTATTTTTCTGCGATTAAACTTATTTTTTTAAATAAACGAATTCAATAAAAACAATATAAAAGATATTTCTTGACCACGATTTTTTATTAATTGTTTGTAAACGTAATAAATGTAGTTCCACTTAACTATTTAATTTAAGCCACTTGAAAGTGGATTAACTCAGCTGTTGCTAGTTCGTCGAGTTTGTGTGTTGTTGTCGTCTATACTAAATAATTAGTTTAATACAAAGTAATATTTAAAAATGTTTGCATTAAGAAGAACTATTGCTAATGCAGTACGGTAAGTAATATTGCGTATTTGTTTTTGTTAATAATCAAATTGGCGTAGAGGTTATACTTATCACATTCGGCTTTTGATATGAAATAAATGAACGATATGTTTAGAGTTTTTGCAATATTAAACAAGTTTCTATACTGTATAAAATATCTCAATAAATCATGAGCAATTCTATTGTTAAATTGAAATATGTTCGATATTTTTCTTTATTAAAACAAGTAATGGAGAGGTACGTTATTGTAAATATCGATTTTTAAATTATATAATCTCATTCATAATAATGTTTTATCCTGATCCTTCCTACGTTGGTTAGACGTTCGAAATGTTTCAAAGGTCAAACTAGTATTGCGCATGCGCCTTCGTGCACTTTAGAATATTTTAAATAAAGCGTAATTTTAAAATTGTTTATTTTAGTAACAATGTCCGCTCGAAACATACACTACCCAATCTCCCCTACGAATACAAAGCACTCGAACCAATCATCAGTTGTGAAATAATGAATCTTCATCACACCAAGCATCATCAAACATACATCAACAATTTGAATGCAGCTGAGGAAAAGCTTGCAGCTGCCCAAAAGAAGAACGATATTACGACGATTATTTCATTAGGGCCGGCGTTGAGGTTCAATGGTGGCGGTCACATTAACCACACGATTTTCTGGCAAAACTTATCGCCGTGCAGCAGTGAGGCCAGCAAAGAGTTGTGCGAAGCAATCATTAGAGATTTTGGATCAATGGAAAATATGAAACAAATGTTAAGTGCTGCTGCCATTGGTGTACTTGGTTCCGGCTGGGGTTGGTTGGCTTTCAACAAGACAAGCAAACGGTTGCAGATTGCTACATGCGCAAATCAAGATCCCTTACAAGGAACTACAGGTATATGCCGTTATGAATGCGATCACTTGCCTTTCTGACCTACAAAATAAAAAATGATTAATACCTCATTCTAGAAAAAATAAGTCATTTAAAACCTACATTTTAAGAAGTTTATCTATCTCATTAATATTAGCAATTGAGAACCATCCTTACAAATATGAAAATATTTAATACCTTGTCTAGACGTAGTTATATTATAAGAAAAAGCAATCCTCGGTGTTAACGTAAGAACTAACGTAATAATTAAAGTTTAGTTGCGAGATTGTATTATCTATGAGTGTATCCAAGCTGTATTAATGTGTTGTCTATATATTTGTAAGAATAGTATTTTATGCTATCATAGCTGAAGCTTTTTGTCGTTAAATTAAAAATACCTTTTATTTTGATTGATTCTTGATTATTTTTTTGTATATATGCAGGTTTAATTCCATTATTTGGCATTGATGTCTGGGAGCACGCTTACTATTTGCAATACAAGAATGTAAGAGCCGATTACGTGAAGGCCATCTTCGACATAGCAAATTGGAAAGACATTTCCGAACGATACGCCAAAGCGAAGTGTTAATAAGTTTCAAAACGTAAATAATAATTGTAAGAATTACTACAACATGTAAATAGGATTCATAAATATAAAATAAAAATTACTATATTAATATGTTATTTTCTTGCACTTTTAGTTTTTAACATATCCTCATAATAAATATATTTATTATTATTATATATAATATATTCAAATAAATTGTTGTTTTGAACAATAAATTCTATAAATTTTCTTCTAATTGAAATATACAAATGCGTTTAAAATTAATTAAAACGATACAATTCATCAAGATACGGATGCGAAAAATGTCTAATCCTTAGATGAGGAAGGAGAGGAGAGCTGTATTCGTTTAGTTGGCTTTGTAATCGGATGCCACTTGATTGTTTTAACATAATTTTATAATATAATACAACCTAAATAGTCAACATGTATGTCAAAATATATAAAATTATAAACGAAGAGGGGAAGAGGAAACGTACACGCACACGTTTTATTTTGCTCTAGAGTTAGTGTCTGTTGTGTGCTTATATTAAATCATTACTAAAATGATTTGAATACAATTGTTTTCATTACGTACATCAGGGAGACGGCGAATCATCAAACACCAATGAGATTTGATAAATTTACGATGTGAAGTTGGCACCAGTTGATTTGTCATTAGATTATATCTATCGACATACTTATGTAGATTTAGAAATAACATTTAAACAACAGACAATTAGATGACGCTATTGCTTATAATAATTATAAACATAAGAATTGAAATGAGATAACACAATTCAAAAGTTAAACCGCATTTCATCAAATTAATTTTGTGTAGCTGCTAATGAAACGTGAAACTATAAATTGCCCATCCAAGAAAATTTCGATTTATTCGAATACTTGATTTGAATGTTTCAATTATATATTTATAAAGTGAATAAAAGTAACTGATGAAATACTAAATTTAAACTTACCTACTATGAATTTAGTAGAATGTACCCAATGATATGCGTTACTAGCAACATATCAACGTCAACGTGAGTTGAACACAGCAAATAAATTAGAATTGAGATTAGACTGTATATCTCTTATAAATATTAAAATAAAAACTAATGTCAAACCTACTTGGATATCACTTGAAATCACAAAAATATCAATGTGTTCAGATTCGTATAGTATTGAGTGCGCACGATTTGTTTTTGAGGGGGGGGGGGCGGGGGGAAGTGGAGTTTTATTATTCAGCGTCCGACATAGCTACGTCACCATTGGTCGAAATAACAAGTGCATCGTCGTCATTGTAGTCGATGGACAGCACAGAAGACCGTCGCACTTTCTTCGTTCTAGTACTACTAGTCCTGTGTACGAGATCCTGTGTGCTCGAATCACTGTCGTACGATCGTTTGTTGTTGTTACCATTCCCCGCCACAGCACCATTACCGGCGCCGCCCCCATCGCTAGTCCCGCTAACGCCTCCACCACTACGAGTTTGTTGACTACTATCCTCATCGCACATCTCCTGTTCGGACACTTTTATGATGAGCTCTGGCTCGGAATCGCTTGCAGAGTCTGTCCGTCGGTCACACACACTACTGTCACCATTATTAGCCGCCGGAGGCGCCGTCCCAACCACCGTCCCCCCCGAATGCGTTGTCCCATTCACTCGAACCTGTCTTAACTGGCCATTCTCTGACTGCAGCGCCACCACAGACTCCTTGCTCTTACGCAACTCTTGCTGCAAATAATATATAGTACTTTGCATTCCCTCGACGTCCTCATCCAAATCTTGCACGAACTCATCCAGTTCTAGTTGGGATTTTTTCACTTCTTCACTGAAACTCTTCTGCAGTGCTAGTTCGCCTTCGAGTTTAGCTAGTCGGCCGCTGCTGGTCATTTTGCCGAGTTCATCGTTCTCTTGGTAGAGTTGACGGCACTTGGCCATGAGACGTTTACCGGTATTTGAATCGGGTGTGAATTTCCATGCGGACAGTTCGTTTTGGGTTTCCTCGAGGCGCGTACGCGTCGTCGTCAGTTCTTGTCGCAGCAGTTGCAGTAACACATTGACGGACGGGTCTAACAAAGTAGATCGGAGCGCCTGGCTGTTTGGGGCCTGTGCTGCTTTCAATTCGGCTAGTTGACACTGCAACACATGCATAACATGTTCATATATAATCCGCTGCTAGTATTCAAGACATGAACAGTGCATCGGTACACCTATTTATTTATTTATTTTAAATGTAATATTCAGTAGGATATAAAAAGCATTTCATAGTAAAAGAGTTACAACTTATTAATATTAAAATGAATTTTAGACAAGAATAAATTTTTATATATATATAATATATATATATATATATATATATATATATATATTACTACGAATTTGTTTTTAGTCCTGGCCAAATATACAATCTTTATAGTTACACAAAGCTTCCTTGTAATTATATATCCCAATAAAATGAAATTCATGAGAATTCTACGAGCAAAAATGATGTCTAGATGTTAATTAAAGAGCAACTTAGATATGTTATTAATGAAAAAATATTATTCGTTTTTGCATTATCTAATTAGATTCTTTTATAATTCTGATACATACTATACCTTTAATGAGATGGAAATAATGTGGATGAATTGATTGACTATAATTAAGAACTGACATTAAGTGCCATAAACGCTAATGGCAAACAGTCCCGTTGATAAATAAGAATCGAACCAATTGTTCTATAGTTGGTATATTCACACATTCAAGAGTAGCTATTACAGCGATTGAGCTGCTATTGGTAATGCCAGTGCCCAATGGAGGCGTGATATAGTTAGAATGATTGAAATTGTACATACCACACAATCCTGCATCTCTTGTTCCTTGGCAGCGAGCCGTCGTACGAGCACCTTCTCGCGCTGTTGTGACTCCGCGTAAAGCGTCCTGAGGCGATCCTCACTGTCCCGCAAGGCAGCCGTTTCGCCTGCAACCACCCACAGTGTAAGGCCGTGTGCATCCAACAACGACAATTGAAATGCAACGCTTAGTACGCATTGCATCGCAGCACAACTAGTAGTAGTAGTAGCATGATTGCTTTTGTTTGTTTGTGAAAGAGACTTAAAACCAACCGAAAACCAACACTTTTGCAGGGAAACCCGAACCGTATACTCATGTTTAAATTCATAAATTTTTGCTCTTTTTTTTTTTAGGTTTTTGTACACCACCACAAAACACTAACGGCCCACAATGTGCTTTACTTTTTTTTTTTGCAAAATATTAAGTTTTAACCCCCTGATTTTTATAAATCTTAATCTCCACAAACACAGAATCACAGCACCATTATTTATTTCGATTCTAATCTTAATAATACATGTGTTGTAACACACGAGGCACTCACATAATAAAAATAAAACATTACACTTTTGTTGGGAGACATCGCGCACTTGTTAGGGGTTCACATTACAATATTTGTGTAGTGAACATCAAGTTAACATTACCCTACATACTTAGCCTAAAGCCTACTTGTCATCATCAAACATTTTATCGAATATTCGGTTGGAGTAAATTAAACTTTGTGTCAAACTGAATCATCGAACAAATAGAACATGGCTTATTTTTTTAGTTTGAAAATATTTCTATAGAAGTATATCGATGTATATATATATATATATACATTTAAATAAAATATATAACACATGATTCATGAATACATTACATATAGTACTATATTTTTGAAGTTTGCATCTAAGTAAAATCAGTGTTTTCAATCTAAGAACTGACTTTGAAGAGAGTGTGACTGCGTTGTATAAATCATTTGAAAATTTGCCCGTAAATATATAATGGTGACAAAAAAGCTTTATTCTTCAGATAAAGCGCCAAAACATTAACACAACAGACCACACACAAAATATTAAAAGAAAAGCACAAATGTTTAAAAAATTAAACACACTTATCACAGATCAGGGTATATCTTTTGCATGTAGCCTATTGCATTTTGGCGACCAAATAAATGTTATATAAATAAATGACCTATACACTGACTAGAACTAGAGTCTCCAGTGTCTGTCTAAATTGCATTTTGTAAAATAGAGGAGAGTTAAGAGAATTTGCGGCTTCGGTGTTAACAATAATTTTTTAATTCCACAAGTGAGTGTGGAGATTTAGAAGAGAGTATCTACCTTCCTGTTGAGTCACACGTTGCTCGAGACTTGTCACATAACTATCTTGCTGTCGCCATCGTGTTGTTAGCTCCGAAACGGTGATCTGCTCAAGATCTGCATCCGAGAGACTGACACGCGAACTGCGAGGGCTACTGGGACGTACGGTGTCTGGAGCACCATCTTGTTCGGACATGACGACCTAAACCCCACAATAAACACCCAAAACGAAATGAACAACCCAATCAACAAGTGCAAAAATGTTAAAAATCATTCACCCTGCAACTATGACCTTATTTCAATCATCAATAACTAACAATTTATTTAATTTTGACCTCAAGACTTTCTAAAAATCAATTTTTTTTCACTATTGGCACAGACCATGTAATGCATTACAGTTTATTTGTTTTGCAATTGATTTCAATGAAAACTCATGTATTTATGGTACAAGTGCAATATTCATGATTGCAAATGGGAGTCGCACTAAACGTTTTCAAACATGTTTTTCTATACGTACCTATGGGTAAACAAACAAACATAAATCTTTCTAGTAACTTTATACGGGTTTTTATTATGCTCACTACTTGAACTGTGATTAAATACAGTAGATAAATTAAGAAAACTTTAAACACTGACAAGAAACAATCACGTACGCCATTACTACCGCTAAGATCATTTGCTGACTACATCGGACATGTTGATTATAGCCATACCAACTTTACGTAACGTTCATAATTGTATAACAGATGGCATTCATTTTATTTTAGGAAAATAAGCGCGCGAAAATTCCATCCCTGAAATCATTGCCATAGAAACTGATAAATAAATTTTCCGGGTAAACTTGTCCTACCATATCGATTTTCTTGATTATTATTTTGAGTAACTTGTCAAATTGTAATATTTTATAAATCAATTTTTACATTTTTAATCATGGAGTTACAATATGTTTATACAAAACTCCGTGGAGAATTCGGTAAACAATGTCTATTCTCCGATCGAGGACCAGATCTTATCGACGATTACCCATCACATAGTAAATTTATTCGCGATTATATGCACCGAGATCCAGTGAACAGGACAACACAATGTAGTGCTATACAAGCCGAACACGAAGCAAATACAATGCGCGCTAAATTCAGTAATAGCTCTATGAATCACACAGAGGGCGGATGGCCGAAAGATATCAATTTGCACGATGAGGATCAACCGAGACGATACCGGCGTAAAATCGAGAAAGATGAATCGTATTCGCTTACAGTATTGCAGTTGGCGCGAAATATGGAGCATTGCATTTTACAAAATAACTCCGTGAATATCTATGAGCACTATTTCATTGATTTAGAACCAGCTCCTCTGGTTGAAAAAAGTTCGGCGAGAACTGTAAACGTTTATCAAGATCAGTGCGCGATTAAGAGGCCTGTTACTCATATGTCTTGGTCTCCTGATGATGGTACTAAATTGGCAATTACATATTGTAATATGGAATTTCAGTCTTCCATTTCGAATCAATCGCCTAATTCTTACATTTGGGAAGTTGGTAAATAAAAATAATAAAAAACTATACCAAATATTTTAAGTAATTAATTAATTATCTTTATAGAGAATCCAAACTCACCTCAGTTAATCCTGAAACCTCATGTACCGCTAGTATGCCTGGAATATAATTTGAAAGACCCCAATTCTTTGATAGCCGGAATGTTAAATGGTCAAATCTCAGTTTGGGATACAAGACGCGGTCATGATCCAGTCGAACTAAGTGTTATTGAAGAAAGCCATAGAGATCCTGTCCGAAGTGTTTTATGGATAAACTCCAAATCCGGATCAGAGTTTTTCAGCGGCAGTTCCGATGGACAATGTAAATGGTAAGAATTTCTCAGGGTGTTAATTTTTATATATTTATGAGATTATTATTATTCTAAGGTGGGATCTTCGTAAATTATCCGAACCCTTAGAAACCCTTATTCTGGACTTAGTCAGATCTGGAGAAGAGCAGGCAATGTGTAGGGCACAAGGAGTGTCTTGTTTAGAATACGAATCAACGATTCCCACTAGATTTATGGTTGGAACTGAACATGGTTGTGTCATTTCTGGAAATCGGAAAGGGAAAACACCAAATGAAAAGCTTGTAGCGAAGTTTAAGGCTCATTTAGGGCCGGTGTATGCGCTTCAAAGGAACTCAGCGTTTGTGAAAAATTTTCTAACTGTTGGTGATTGGACTGCCAGGATTTGGTCTGAAGATTGCAGGGATAGTGCGATTATTTGGACTAGTTTTCATAAAGCTATGTTGACAAATGGCGCTTGGAGTCCAACTAGGTAAGTATCATAAAATTTATTAGAAATATATACATTCTATGCATGCTACGCGCGCATACGTTTTATTTTTTAATTAATTATTGGTAATAAAATAAATAAGAATAAATAAATTAGTATGATTTATATTCGTAGGTATTCTGTGTTTTTTATAACGAGAAGTGACGGTACATTGGATGTTTGGGATATTTTGCAGCAGCAAAAAGGTGCGTCGCTAAGTGTTAAAGTATGTGATGAACCACTAAGATCTATTAGGAATCATGAGATGGGAAGACTAGTTGCTGTTGGGAACCAAAAAGGCTCTACGTATTTAGTTGAATTTAGCGAGAATCTAACTACAGTACAAAAGAACGACAAAGTGTTCTTGACACAGGTAAATTTACCGAAATATAAATATATAAATATTAAAAAAACATATATATTTATAGATGTTTGAACGAGAATCTCATAGAGAAAAGATAATGGAGGCACGTTTGCGAGAAATCAAATTAAAATCCCGAGTAAAGAGTGGAGTGCACTTAGGCGACGAAAAAGCGGAAGAGGAACAACGATTGCAACTCGCGGAAGATATGATTCAAATGGCTGAAACTGAATTTTATCGCGTTATTGAATACGAAACTAGACCTCCTGAACCTGAAGGTATTTACATGTTTTATCTGAATTGTGACGTAATTTTCAATCACTTATTATTTATAGTAATCCCGGGCGCTGAAGTAGAAATTGAGGTTGAACCTGAACCAGAACCAGAGCCTGTTCCAGTACCGGTAGTTGAAGAGAAGAAAGGCAAGAAGAAAGGTAAAGGAAAGAAGAGTGGTAAAGGAAGTCGTAAAGGCAGCGGCAAAAAGAGCCCTAAAGAGGGCGGTAAAAAAAGCCCTAAAGAGGGTGGTAAAAAAAGCCCTAAAGAAGGGAAAAAGAAAGGAAAGAAGTGATTATTTTATTTTATATTTATCTTTTATATAAGTTATTGCTGATTTTACTATGTTTATTGCGAAATAAAAACTTGCTAGTTGAATCTTCTTTATAATTTCAAATATTTAACCCAAACATCAAAAGATAATTAATAAGGCAAATAACAAAAAGACAGGCTTCATATATTTATATCGTTTATATATGAATAAATAATAATAATACGAGATTGCACGCGCTAATTGTTATAGAATTAGATAATCATAATATAATAATAACTTAGTGAAGACCAGGCATTAGATACTTAAATCACTTTTAGTTCACATAGAAATAACAGGCAATTTATCAAATGAAGTTCTCCTTTTATTTTAAAGTAACTTTAATGAAAAGGACCTTTAAGATATGTGACTGAATATAGCTTTATATTACCATTTTCTCTAGATGTATGCACCTTCACAATTGTTATGTTATAACATGCAGCTAAGAATGCATGAATATAGACGCAAGTTATTTTTCGTATATTTTATTATATTTAAAAAGTTCTACTTAACACAATTTAAGTAAATATAAACGGAAAACAATCAACAACAAACATATAAAAACTATCAGATATTACAAACTATAATAGCTTTATAGATAATCTAACTTTTTTTATCTATATCGTTATTGAAACCATTAAATTGCCATCGCCGTTCCATATTTGCCCCAATGCCAGACAACTCTTGTCTAAAAACTGCAGGAAATCGAGACATAAGATTCTCGACATCTGCAGGCCTTAAACTAGGCTCAATTTTATGAACGTATGACCAAACGTAGTCTACGCCGGCGCCAAACGGATGTACATGCAAAAATGTTGATATAACACCAATCAGTTTGGCGTCGCGATCTGAGAGTTGAGTGGTAATTGAGTTTGTATCAGATGATTCTAATTTTGTAATATCTGTGGGGATAGGGGAGTCAGTACTTTTTATTGAATCTACTCCGTCGAGATCTATGATTGTCGGTTCGCTATCTAGTAGGTTTTTAAGTTTATCAGAAGATCTTTGTTGTTCTAAGAGGCGCACCTAAAGGAAGATTTTATATGATTTTACAACGAAGAAGGAGAAATATGAAATATTATTTGAATCTATTTGTTTCAAAAACTATAAATATAATAAACTGCATTTGGTTATAAATATTATACATTTTTCCAACTTCTAGAAAATAAACAGAATAGAAATTCTTACCTTATTTTCTTCTTCATTTTGTTTACGTCGACTTTCGATCAACTGTTGTTGCATTCCCTGTAATGTCTGCTGTAACATCTTCAGCTGCTTGTCCTTGTTGTCCAACTCAGATTTCATATCATTTCGTACCAAGTCAACTTCGTTCTTGTAGGCCTCGAGTTGACATCGTAGACTGTCGTTTTCATCTTTCAAATTGACACGTTCTAGTTCTAGACTGTCCAAATTTCTAGGCCGTTTTCGTAGCATTAGCAACGTGCTGTCTTCTTCATCCGAAACATCCATCTCGTCATCAGCGCGTTCGAGTAGTGCATCTTCAAGTTGTATTGTTTTTATTTCCTGTTGATATCAGTTAAGGATTAATGATGATTTGTTCAGTTTCCTAATTGCATTCATTGTAGTACAATGGTAAATATCAAATTCGATTAAAAATAATTTCATATTTTTATTAAAATACTTTTTTTAAATATATAAAATTGGGTTTTTAAAATTAAATTTAAGATATTTCCACACGAAGGTAACTTCAAGTGTATCTTAATTTGCAAACTACAACAAAATAAATAATAATAAACGTAGATGAGTAGGTGTATTTAAAAAAATTAAACTAATAAAAAACATATTAATAAATAATCTGTCTTCTAAATAAGAAGCTAAATTATGATTAATTTTACCATTGTTGCTTATGAACACAACATTTTAATCATTTCGTAACGTTTTACCTGCTTACTCCCTCATATATCTGTTTATGTACTATCCGTAGTAAAACATGCATTTGTCCTTGTGGAGTCCAGTCCGTACCATTTCAGTATCACTTACCTTATTTGATTTTATTAAATATAATGTTTAACAATGATACATACAAATATGATGCTAGTAAAACTTTTGTTGTATTCGCTTATGGTGAACATTGTGTAACTACATTCACACCAGTCGTTATTAATATAACCAAAGCATATGATAAGTTAGCAGTGTTAGCGTAGCCATTAAAAAATAAATTTTGGTTATCTCAATAATGCCTGCTATTTTCTATAAATTCACACCAACCATTTCTTACTTACTTGTAAAATAAAGACATGTATCACAGCTCAAAACAAAGTACAAAACTTGAAACTATAACTCGTTAGTGCCACCAAATTAAAGAAAATAAAACAAAATAAAAAAACTTAAAATAATTCAAAATTAGTGGGATGTATCAGGATATAGGTATAGTTTTCTCAATCTATCAACAGCGGCGTTTCAATATGACGGAAACCATATTTGAAGTCACGTGATTGTTAATAGACGAATGAGATAAAAGATTGAAAGTAGAAATAAAAGAAAAAGATTGGGATTGGTGGAGATGGTACGTACCGTAGACTGCTTTCTCCACATCTCAATATTCTTTCTTTGGGCTTTGGTGAAATGGTCCCAAACCTTCTTGTGACACGCTGCAGAGAATACCCTCTCGATCTGACCGACTGAGAGAAGCAGGCACACGCAATAATATTATAGTTATAAGACCAAAAAACAACGTGGTTGTGCAACAAGACTACCCGCTCGTATTGTTGTATTACTCTTTAGTCTTTTACGTTTCATGTTTTCGTTTTTGGTTGGTATCTGAACTGAGTTGTTTTTTTATACCTTTTTATACAACCAATCAATCAAATATTTCATATCACTTAAAATACTTGAATCAATCATATTTATTGCATAATTGCAACAGCGCAACTGATTACAGATTGATTTCATTTCTCCTTTAACTTTTTTTCTCTATAATAACAATAAATATAAACGTCGTTATTCTCAAATTATATCACATCTTTACTAAATTTAATTACGGTATATACCCTTAGAATGTATTTTTTTAATCGAATATTAGTTATATTTAGGAACATACGCTTTAAATATGAATAAAGTAATAATAATAATTTAAAAAAAAACACTTTACTTCAAAATAAGTCATATTTCAATTGATTGGTTGTATTTATCCGAACCCAAGAGAAGCCTTTGATTTACCACTTTAGACTAAGTTGAAGTTAGCTCCAAAAATCAAGTTGGAGTAAGCTAAAATATGCTCTGTGTACCCACACTTTAAAGCTTTCAACACTTGACGACTTGGAGGAAAATCAACTAATTTAAAAGTAATAAATTTAAGCGGTTATGAAGTACTATTTAAAAATTACAAACTAAACATTTTAATCAACAGGCTAAACCTGTGATTAAAAATATAGACCCATAAAAATATGAAATAGTTTAAAGATATAAGCAAATCCTCGTTCCTCGCTGCCTTTGACGAATTGAATATATTTTGTCTCAAAAATACTTTTTGTCTTTATATATAATAATGATATTAAATAATTTATCTAAATGGTTTTAAATACCGTTTTGTAACTGCGTTTACAGTCAGCTAGTTCTACGTCGCTAAATTCGTTACCTGCTGTCTAAAACTATACACACATATACTCGCCTATTTTTAACGGCTGAAAGAAAAATATGGACACAACGAAATAGATGATTTTCAAATAAAAATCAAACACAACAATTATTAGTTAACGCAATATTATTGAGTTTGAATTTCTCTCAAATAATTTTTTTATGTAAAAACGTATTTATCTAAAATATTAAGAACTACATTAATATTTCTTATGTTATTTAAAATTTAAAATGATTTGTACATTTTCTCTTCAAAAATAGTATTTTACTATATGTATTAAAAACTGTTTTTAAATTATATAATTTATATTTAATAAAACACGTCTAATAGAAAATTGTTAAAAAGTTGCAATAATGAATAAACAAAAAGAGATACAACGAAAATTAAATTGCTAAATAAAAATTTGAGTAATTAGCGCATACTACCAGCAATAGAAAAAAAACTGTTGTAAAAAAAAAACCTCCACCTATATACAAAAGACCCATCATTGATGCATTTCTCAGAAAAAAAAAACTGTTTATTACAAAAATTGTAAACGCAGTTACGACTGACCATTATAATATACTTACAAAAACCACCGCTAGTTAGCGTAGATGACAACGTGAAAAAACGGCCGGCCAAAATTGAAAACAAAAAACACTTACATTGTATGAGTATTCCTTGCATACGACCCTTCATTATTTCTTTGGCTTTTTGCAGTTCTTCTTCATACTGTGTTTTTTCAGACAATAGTCGACGGACATGAGAGTTTGTCGACTGGATCATCGAATAGAATGAGTTTGAGTTACGTTTGTTGCAGTCACCACGTTCTAACCATGTTATTACAATCTAAACCATAATAATAATTTTTTTAAATAGAAATATAATCGTAATAAAAGAATTATTTACTTGAACTGCTTTGGTGAACGATTCATCTTGTTTGATTTTCTCTGCAACGCTGCTAGCTTCATGATCGGTATAATGGACAACAGGCGGTGGCGAAGGAGGTCGCATTCGTTCTTCTTCCATACGTTCACGATGACGTTGTTCCCGTTGTAGTTGTCTCTGACGACATTCCCATTCGTATTGGTCATCGCGAGCTTGTGCATAATCAACATGTAACCTGCCATTATTCGCAGCATCTGTATTGGAGCCAATACGAATCCGATACCCAGATAAAAATATTGCATGATCCACGTACTCCTCATATACAAATCGAATATGACAAAAGTTCTTCTTACTCAATCGCAATGTTGTTATTTCACCACATCGTTCGAACACTTCCATGATGATATCTTCAGTGATGTTTTCAGGAAGACCACCAACGAATACAGTACGGCAACCGGGCGGTCGTTCCCGTGTTGTTGGAAGTGGCGCGTTTGGATTCGGTGGAAATAGTGTACAAGATTTACAGTGAATGATTTCTTTAATTGGTGTTGTAGGTAACAGTGGATTTTGTGGAAGCATTGCTGGATCTTGTGGTGGCAATATCGCTGCACCATCCGTCATCATGGGTTGTATCATTCCATAATTATTCATCCCCATCATATTTGGATCCATGATCATATTCATACCCATAACCGAATATCCCATACCCACAACCCCACCCCACATGTTCGGTGTTAGTGTGGTTTGAGCAGGCAAACTATCCGTTTGACTCGAATTTGACTCTGAATTATTATCTCTTTCCCTATCATTCCTCTTTTCTTTATCGTCCCTACGATCCCGTTCCCTATCCCGTTTTTCTCCTCTACGCCGTGACCTGTCCTGCGGACTGTTGCTTTTCTGAGAATCTTCTTTGTTTATTGAATGTGTAGCTTCTAATGGCACAGGCATCGGTGGTTTGTTTTTATTCATATTAAACTCTAATGGATTGTCGTTCATTCCGGGTAGCATCATATTTGGCATTGTGAACTGCGTTGGATCAGTTGGAGCTTGGCCAGTCATCATGGGTCCCATAAAGCCCTGTGAAGTCATTTGAGGTCCTGGCATCATTGGACCAGGCATTCCCATACTTGATACTAGAGAGCCATATATATTTTTAATTAAACAAAAATTAGTTTAAATTAATTGATTACATACACATCGGTGGCATTGGAGCGTTAGGAACACCAGTATAATTAAAAGACATTGTTATACAATTATTAGTTGAAATGTTAAGTAATAGGCGAAGCACTGCAGTAGAACAGTTTTTAATCAATACTTTATAGCATCCGAATAAATTTTACTCCATTTTTATTTTGATTACAAATAAACTTGAAAGTAGCAAAATGTATATAGCCTTGAGAAAGTTCGTCTCACACATAGAAAAAGATAGCCGTTCTCACATTAGAGAAATATCATGAATTTTTTTCATGAAACTACCAAACTGTTCTGCGTAAAGAGGCAATTATATAAGGGAAAACGGGAAACGCTTCCTAAATTTGTCTGGCAATCATATTTTTGAAAGACATTTTCATTTAGTAGTTTTGAAAAAGCTATAAATTATTTCGCAGGATAAAATAATTTTAAATATGATCGAAAATAAAATATCCCTATTCCATTTTCGGACATAAATATTATTTGTTCATGTCAATTTGCACGTGTTGATTTTAACCCTGTTTTAACCTTACCTTAATATTGTGTTATATACGTATATACACTTCCAATATGTCGGGCTCATCTAGGGAAGGAAGCATAAAAAAGGAAGAAGTGAAGGAGGAAGACATGGAAGTAGAATTTTTGAAGCCGAAAATTAAAGAGGTGAAAAAGGAAATGGTCCAGCGGAATAAGGAAGAAGTGACATCTGAAGATTCAGCGTCGTCTGATGACGATATGGATGCAGATTCAATTGCGGAAGAACCAGATGACCGCCCCGTTGTTTATCTTCCGGGACAACCTTTAAAAGAAGGCGAAGAATTAGTCTGTGACAAATCCGCTTATATAATGCTACATCAAGCTCAAACCGGTGCACCATGTTTAAGCTTTGATATAATCAAAGATAATTTAGGTGATGATCGCAATGAATTCCCCATGACTACGTACATAGTTGCAGGAACTCAAGCTGCTAGAACTCATGCTAACAATCTCATCGTAATGAAATTCTCGAATTTACTCCGGACAAATGAAGATGACGACGATGATGATGCAGAAGATAGTGATGAAGAAGACAACATCAACCCTGTTATGACTAGCGCGATGATTAAACATTTAGGGTGTATTAATCGTATCAGAACTACCAAAGTTGACTCAATGGTTTTAGCAGCAACTTGGAGCGAACTGGGACGTGTTAATATTTGGAATTTAACTCCACAGTTGATAGTAGTTGATGATGCTATGGAATCGGCAAAATATAACAAAAATAATTTAGGGGGTAAGGTGCAACCGTTGTTTACGTTTTCTGGACATCAACAGGAAGGATTTGCGGTTGATTGGTGTGAAACCGTCCCTGGTGTAAGTTATTTTCAAAGGCCTTAAAGCGACGTATTTTTGAAATCATTTTCTAGATGTTAGCAACTGGAGATTGTAAACAAGATATTCATATTTGGAAACCTTCTGAGTGTGGAATATGGCAAGTTGACCAAAGACCTTTAGTAGGGCATAAAGAATCCGTAGAAGACTTACAATGGTCACCAAATGAGAGAAATGTTTTAGCATCTTGTTCAATCGACAAAAGTATACGGATATGGGATACTCGAGCTTCGCCACAAAAAGCCTGCATGTTAGCGGCTGAAAATGCACATGAAAGTGATATAAACGTAATCAGTTGGAATCGAAATGAACCACTCATAACAAGTGGTAAATATATTAGTTCATAAAATAAACATTAGACCAGCTTTACCAATTATTAAATATATAAATTATTATAAAAGGGGGAGACGATGGTTTTCTACACGTGTGGGATTTGCGACAATTCCAAACAAAAACACCTGTTGCAACATTTAAACATCACACCGCACCTGTAACAACAGTCGAATGGCATCCGAGTGAAGCAACAGTTTTCGCATCAGGCGGCGCAGATAATCAAGTAGCTTTATGGGACTTATCCTTAGAAAAAGACAGTGAAGTTATAGAAGACATACAAGTATGATTTCTGCCTTATCATAATAACTATACACCTCTAATTATTAATTTTATATTATTCAGGATATACCACCCCAATTATTATTTATACACCAAGGACAAACTGATATTAAAGAATTGCATTGGCATCAACAGATACCGGGTGTTATACTTAGTACGGCGCATAGTGGATTTAATATATTTAGAACGATCAGTGTTTAGCATAACAATGTCCTTATATTGTTAAATATTTTTACATAAAAAAAGGAACAAAACATTAAAAATACAAGCTTAAAATTAATTCATGTGTTATTTATTTATTGATCACCCTCGATTAGATCCAGATTTATCAAATGTCGCATTGTAGGTCTACCATGGGGACAGTTCTATGAATATAATTTAACAAAAAATATTCATTATATAATATGATGAAAATAAGCAATTGTTGTAGGGTTTTTAACAGGTGTTACATAAAAATTCAAATAACTAATGTTACACTTACCCATGGTTGTTCAATTTGCCCCATATGATCCACCAAACGCCGCATATCATTATGCGACAGCGCACTTCCAATCATCACCGATTTGCGACAAGCTCTTGATGCAAACATTGCCCGAACTCGAGACGGACGAAAATTTGCAAGACATGCATCCTATAAAAATAAAATTAACCGCATGTAGCATACATTTAAAAATCCTAAAATAACATGAACTCACCTCTTGCAACATAAACAATAATTCATCTATATCTTCTTTACCAAATTCCCAACTTCTACTAACAGGAATGGCAGACAATAGAACTTTATTCCTTGGTTCAGCTGAAAGCGTATAAATGTGTACAACAAAACAATTTTGAGATTACCGTTTTGACCAATGACGACACATATCGAGTTCCAGATTTCAAATTGCTTACCATTTTCATCTACTTGAAACGCAAACCCATTTTTCTTGAACACTTCTATATTCTCCATCAACAACATTTCATTAGCTGCTGTTAAATCGAGACGTTTCGGGCTGCAAATTAAACAATTAGAATATTTTAATTACATTAGTTAGAATGACGTACTTAACCAATTGTTGATTTTGTAATACGGTTGTTTGTTGTAACATTTCAAAATTGTATTTTTCATCTGTTGCGTGTTGATCGATAATAAATAAATCTGAGTCGAATTGTGTGATGATGAATCCTTTATTGAATTGTCCTAGTATAGACATTTTTTCGAACATATCTTTTGATATTTGTTTTTGTAGTTCTTCTTCCGCTGTTTTGCTTGTTAGCTCAGAACGAAATTTAACGACTGTGTCTGTGTTTTTTGAAGTTTTTGTCGCTTGTATTTTGGCAATAATATTTATGATATCATCTTCGCTTATATTTACTTCTAATTCTTTAGTGTGTATGTTTTCTATAACTGGTATTGATTTTAAATTATTTTCTGCGTTACTTAAATTTGTATGTGTATCATCATCAATTTCTTCAGTTTCTACGCCATCTTCTATTTGACTTAAATTTTCGGTGGATTCTAGTTGGTAATCTAGTTTTTTATTATTTTCTTTTGATTCGGTTTCTTCAATCGTTCGTTTATCTGATGAAGAACTAGTTATAATAGCTGAATAAAAACCTTCATTATCAATAATATGATGGATTTGTTTCGAAAATTTGCTCAAACCTTGCTGTACACTATTAGCAATTGTTTCCAAATTTTCCATTGTCAATTTATAAGACGCTTCATTATCTTGTGAATTTGCATTAGACAGTGAATTTTCTGAACTATCCTCAATTTCAATCACAGTTTCGCTAGAACTGTTACTAGTTTCACTAGCAATATTTTCAATCTTTATTTCATACTGAGAATCATCTTGTGATTTCGTTGTAACTGAAATATATTCAATTTCATTATCGCTTGAATTACATGAATCTATAACAATTCTTTCAATACGTTTATCATCTTCACTGGCGGAATCATCACTTAGCTCTATCTTCACAATTTCCTCAAGTTTTAGACGCTTTTCATAAATATACCCCATAACTCCTAACGGTTTCGCGGTTGGACTAGTGATCCGTTTTACCCCACGCTTAAGATTCGATGAATTATCATTATTTTTAGACCACTGTTGCAATAAGCTCGTACATTTCGTTTTTTCAGTCTTACTATCAACTTTAGATGATAAATTTAAATTTTGTAACTTTAAAGTTGACGGAAATTCTTTAAACATTTCCAGCAAAGATGTTTTTAAAGTAGCTAATAATAGTTTTTCTTTCTCCATAAATATATGTCGTTTATCCGGTGTTACATTTACATCTATTTGAGATTGTTCTGTTATTATGTTTAAATAAATAAATGGGTATTGGTTTCCGTTGAATAATCTATAAACTTCGTTTACTAATTTTATGATTTTGGTGGGTTCGCATGGTCTTGAGTTAATGTAATAAAATTGTCTATCATTCGCGCTCCGGCCACTACCATGTGTGCATTTAGATATGAAACCGGTGAATTTAAATGGTAGAGGTTCGTTAGATTTTATAACAGCGAAATCGTCTAAAATTTTCTCATCTGGTTCATGGAATTTTATCTCAATTAATGTTTCTAATTGTTTTGTTCCGAAAATACAAATAATATTATCTTTAATGTTTTTACTGCCTTGAGTTGAGATTACAGTAGTTCGAGCCTTTTTTGTTTGATTTGTACATATTATACTATTAAAAAAATAAAAATTAGAAATAATTTATAGCTTATATACTGAGGCTACCGTACCGGATGCCTTCGGCTGTAATACAATACGCATAAAGTAGTTGACACATTTTTGTAAATTCTCTTTTTAAATTTTTAATAAACTCTACATGGCGTACAGGTAAAGTTGCAAATAAATTTGAGAGCATTACTGTTGTGCCAATTTGTCTTGAACATGGCGTTTTTGATTTAATATGTCCCTTTGTATCATACTCTATTCTAGTAGCATACTCAGCAGTACCGTGACGTGTTACAATAGTTAAATTAGATAAAGCGCAAAGCGAACTTAAAGCTTCGCCTCTAAAACCTAACGTAGATACAGATTCCAAGTCGGAAAACTCTTTCAATTTAGAAGTGTAATGTTTTAAAGCTAAAATTTGCAAATGGTTTAAATGTTGTATTAAAGTAAAACTTAATTCACACTACACTATTATCTGCATTGATTGGTCGGCATATAAAACCTTACCAATCAGGAAGACTATAGAATTCATGATCAACCAATCAGAGCAGTACTCAGTGGAGTGTAAATTTTACTTAAATATATATTACTTAAAGCAGCGAAATTACATTCTTCAACCCCTGAACCATTATCAATAACTTCTATTAATTCACTACCGCATTCCTTTAAACGAATTTCAATACAAGTTGCTCCAGCATCAATTGCATTTTCTAGAAGTTCTTTGACAGCAATCGCCAAACTCAACACAACCTTAAAATGTTCAATTAACTTTGGTTTTTAGAAGGAGTTATTCAACTTACTTGTCCAGAACATATTTTATGCACTGCTTCACGGTTTATGGCACGGATATTCTTTGCTTCTTCATTTGTTGCTAAAATAATCGTATCACCATTTTCAATTTCCATTTTGCGCAGATAAAAAATAACAAACAATAACAAAGAAAATCAACCACAAGTGTATCGAACTGTCAGCAACTCCCGCCAAATTTTATAAAGACCTATCTTCACTATGATGCCAACCAAAAAACGCAAAGCGCGGCATATTTTATTTAAAATATCAAGAATAAAAATTAACTACTTGGTTGATTATTACAAGTTTCAATTAGCTATAAAGTTTATAGCTTCTACAAATCAGTTTATTATGTAGCTTAGCTATTATTTACATACATAACTTAATGCTTATTCCCAACATGTGGGGTGGCAGAAAACCTTTTCACATCTTTACAATCTTTCGCCATTCAATTCTATCCTTACACACTTCTTTCGCTTCATTATTTGGTCATATAAATGGATATAGGATGAAAAAGTGGAGTTGAAACTTCTTTTTTAAATCGTATATAAAATCCACAACTGAGTTAAATAATTTTTAATAAAGAATGGATATAATAATTAATTCTCAACGTATTTATTATTTATATTTACATTTGACATTATCGAAACATTGCGAACAAATACATTTTCTAGAAAATCAAAAATAATTGAAATTGGAATGATACCTTCAACAATTTAAGTCACAATATACATATTTTCCAACTTGTTTGCACATCTAGGCACTATTTATATAATGTAAAAATTTGTAAAATCCAAATAGTAGATGCGTTATTTTTTTTTCATGATTTGTAATTCTTTATATTTATAGTATAAATTAAAATAATATCGGAATGCAAAATACCGTGCAATTTTGATTGCGTTGATATTGATAACATGTAATAATCAATAACAATTTATGTTCAAACACAGCATCAAAAATATCTCACATCACTTTCACACAATACTAGCCTACAAGGTATAATTCTATTAAAATTTATTAAATAAAAATCACATTAGGTCCTTTTTCAATAAAAACTTTCACCATTATACGGTATCATCTATAACAAACATATTTATAAGATCTCTAAAGTTAATTTTAGTTACTTGTTTATACTTTCTTACCGTGGTACCACCATTTTGTCTTTTTAGGATTTTTGTTGCATGTTTTTACATAAAACGTGTTATCAGGTGGTCTTTTCTGTAACAAATTCATACTTAACTTAACTCAACTCTATTTAAAAATAAATATAATTACTTTTTCTTTGCAACTGCTAAGCATAGAAACTATTGATAAACACACAGACTGTACCGATAATGCAGGTGACCAATCATCAGTCAATATAGATAAACATATATGGCCGTTACTATACACATGAGGATGTATTGGAATATTGTTACCAATAAATGTTACCTGTAGTTCAATAAAAAAACTTGTTACCCAATTGATATTTCATTCAATTAATTAACATGTACTTCATTTTGTGAAACTTAAAGCAATATAGAATATTTTGAGTAAAATTCAAATTATTTAATAATGTTACCAAGTGACAAAACATAGTTTCATGACGTATTTGAATAACTTTTATTGAATATGTGTATGTTATTATCAAACTCACCTCTGGCGAATCAAATGGATATTTATTAGTGAATTTGAACTGTAGTTGAAATTGTTCACCTTCGTATAAGGTACCTGATACTCCTTCCATATTAACAATCCATCTATATTAGGCGAAATTGGTTTTACTTCAAGAAGTTGAAAAATCAAATGTAATAACTTACTGTTGGAGATTTTGACTAGCAATTTCAGCATCAACTGTAACACCTGGCGGCGGTTCTCTCATTAATGACATAAGCTCTTTTTGAAGTCTTCTCTGAAATGATGGAGGAAAATTACTCATTTTGTTCTACAATAATTTGACATTTTACACAAAGAAATAGTTCATAAAATTGTCGATTCGTTTCTATAGTAATCGTCAATTGACAAGCCAATTTATAATTGAAAAATCAGTAACTGTATATATATAAACCTAAACATTTTATAGAGCTTTGGAACTACTCATACAGCTTGCGTTTATAGTCGCACGTTAATTGAATTTTGAAATCAATTTCAAATGGTCAACAAATTAAAATGTTCAATTCACCACTCTATATGTGAATGCAAATATTTGGTTATTCGATCTGAACATAAACGTATTCGTTTATATGGTAGTGATTTTATTACATATATTGATCCAAATAGAATGTAAAGTGGAAGACTATAAAAAGTGCTAGGTTGATAAAAAATAAATTTTAATTAGCCAATGAAAGGGAATATAATTAAATAATAAAAAAAATACATTTTTCAACCCTTTCATAGTTAGAAATAAATTATTGATTTAATATTTACACTCGCATTCATAAAATGTAAATGGTGCTTTCAAATCTAAACAACTTGCATAGAAACAATGTTATTATAAAGTAACTTTAAATATATTAATATTAAACATTTTCTATGAATACGACTATTTTTTATCAACATTTTCATGGAATTTTTGCATAAATTATTTTTCCTGGAAGAATTAAGTACCCAACAAAGATATGTCTGTTATATACAATAACTTAACAAAAAGTATAGATCTCTACATAATATATCAAAAACCATAAGATGTTTAAAAATTTAAATATACTTAGTTGATTTTAAAAAAATTTAATATTCAAATACAATTATATTTTTAAGAAATAAAAAACGCCCCAATAAAGCCAATTAATGTTCTGGGTCTAGTAAATTACGCGAAACTATTTTGAAATCTAGAACATTGCATGATTAATAAAACTTGAAACTGCTACCATTATATTAGGAATCAATTGTTATTTGAAAATGAAAACCTCCATTTATATGAGCGAAGATGTGTTTTTCTGTATATTTAAACCAACAAAAACCGGGTGCAAAACAGACAATCGATCGAAACTACACTTTTGTGTAAAACACCACAAATTTCTGCACAATCAAACACTGTTATAGGGGAGATTATGTTAAGACAGACCTCCCAACGAACGCTGTCTAGCGTCAGCTTTTTATTGGTGGTACTAGTAGTGCGGTACCGCATGCCTGAGACGACGCACTGCACTTGGAGTTGGTGCTGCCCGGAGGGATGGGTCATACCTACTGACGATGACGACTGGGTGACTACTGTGCTGTGTGTCGACTTCCACGGCACGGACGGCACGATCGAGTCAACACCACAGTTGCGAATACTTTTACCTCCCCCCTCTTAGTCATCGCGCACTCCACACTCCACCAGAAAACTCATTCATGCAATATGTCAAAAGAGTAAGCCTTCAGGGAGCACCTAAACCCGTAGATTTTTTATATATTTACATATATATATATATAAGCCCCGTTGGGAATAACTATTTACGAGACGAATAAGTTTACTTTTTATAGCTTTCTGGTTTGATTTTTACGTACAATTTATTCTTTACTTCTGGAATTGAACCACCAGAAAATTGAAAAGCTTTCAATTTTCTCAAAGTACAAAATTTTAAATTTTCTTAAAGTTACATCTATATAATATATATGTAACATAGATATACAACTTGTTAACGTTTAAGACTATTTTGGGAATAAATTTTAAATATAATTAAAAATTATTATATAGATTTACGATTGGATTTTTTTTTGTACAAATTCGCAAAATTTTCTTTGAGAAAATAACAAAATTTCAAACAATTTTATATTTATTGCTATCTAAAATTCTATATTACGTATAAATCTTACGAAGCGTTAATCTTGTTTGTATCAATTAACTTGAAATAACCAAATATTATTTTAGTAATATAAACAATAATAAATGTTTCAAACTCATATCAGTACAAACAAATATATTTGAGTAGCGTCTTTTTATAGAGCGCCAAACAATCTAATAAGTATATGAATAGTAAGATTGCAAATGACTGGGACGTTTCGGTTGGTTTGGACTATATTTAATGGTTGTATATTTGAGAGCAATGCTCCTTGACGCTTCCAATGTATGTATGTATGTATGAAATATCGTATGAATATGCTCATATATGCATACAAAATTAAACATAATTGTACAGTTGTTCTATAATTTGATGCGTCTGTTAGTTATATATTCGACATTTTGCGGAGGTTTAAATGTGTTCACATGCTACGAATATCAACTGTCAAATTATTCAAAAATTCATCAAAGTAAAACTACACTTAGTAAAAATATTAAGGTGTTAAACAAATTACCCATTGGTACTACTACTCCCACATTTAATTTGCCCAAAATAAGTCACACTTCATCTAACTTATAATATATCTTGAAAATATATAGCACAAGGTTAGTCTAGTGTGCAGTAGAGTAAAGTAGACTAGGCTGGGATTTACATTACATTATACTAGGCAAGAATATGTTAGGTATGGTTTATGAAATATATTATGAAAGCACAATATCTAGGATATGTTCGAATGATTTTTATGTCCTAATTTACGTTATGTTCGCATTTAGTATATTAGTGTGCATTGTAAAGGCCTAAATACTAAAAAAAACACTCAATTCGCACGCGATGCGATATGTATAGTTTGCCACTAATATTTCATCATATTAAAAACGCCTAGACATGTGCAACCCGAGGTGCTTGTCAATTAAAATAGTTGCTATAGATTTGATATATAAATTTTATCTAATAAAAATCATTTCTTTGTTCAGTCAAAATCATTAAATTTAACATTGAAATAAATTAACGTTGAGTAGGTTTTTGCGCAAAATTTCAAGGTAGTACAGTTCCAGAAAAAATAACCAGTACTGCAAAATAATTACGTTTCACAATTTTCCAATTACAGAACGAGTTTACAGAACAGATTTCTGTTACTTTCAAAGATCTAACATAAAAATGTCAACAGAAAATAAATATAACGAAAAAAAAAAAAACTATTAGAAGTATTACATATGGCAATGTTGAAATTTTTATCTTTTTTTGAGCATCTCCAACAACGTTTTTATTCTCTATGGGGCAATAAAATTTAGATTAACTAATATATTTAATAGCTGTTTTTCAAACAATTTTTTCTGATAGAATTGACTTTTATAGGTTATACAAACAAGCTGTAAAAATTAATATAAAAATACTTAAATTAATTAGTATTTACTTCAAATATTGATAATTCAAATAATGAATGTAAAAATAGTTATTAAAACGAAACTAGAATTAAATATTTACTAAAACTAAAAATATGTACAGCTAATATTTGAGAACATTTTTATTTTAGTAAAATTCTCAACTGGGCGGTTCAAATTCTCTTTTATTTCTTTTTGTTTTCCCGATTTATTTAAACACATCACCGGACAAAACAAAATATGTGGGATAAAAATAAATTTAATTCATACACATAACTTTGTTAAAATTCAACAGATATTTAGAATAAAAGTGGTAATAGAATTGTGTTGCTATAGCAACCAAATCAATGTTTTTTTTCGATAAATAATTGCATTATTTTTAAACATAATTAACCTAAATTTTTTATTTTTTGCGCGGTTATATTATACCAGGTAATACGAAGTTGTTATGCGTGTTGCATAGATATTGCATGTAATATCAAAAATGGTTAACTGTAATTATGAATATATACACAAAATAGTATAATTAAAAAAATAATTATATATGTTGTTAATTATATGATAGTTTAAGTTTATATATGATTAAAAGTGTATTAGGTATACAATTTGTTGGTTGATTTTGTTTAAATATTTTAATTTAATTTTAAAGTATCTAATTTTAAGAATTTGGTTGTTTATTTTGGATGAAATCGCGCGGAACTTGTACGAGAGTATATATCCTCTCGGGAGTCTTGTAGAAAACAAGAAAACTGAACCAGTCTGTTTGGCTGTGCAAAAGTCGGTGACCAACAATATCTATAAATACTCTTTCTAGGCGTTTACACAAACAAAGTATTTCGTATACTACAGTTTGTATATGTGAACAAACTTCTATAGTAAATAAAAATACGATATTATTATTTAATGCAAAAGCATAAACAGCTCTTATACATTCGAATTAAATTCTTGAAAGACCTAAATATAACTCATTTGCTTTTGATTTTCCACGAAATTAAACCGAATAAACAAACAAATGCCGACAAAGATTTCTCCGATGTAATTTGCTACTTAACCAAAATATAGGGGTTACAGTTCATTGTATTTAACCTATTTACTCCAAATTTTATTCATGAGCCACTTTTTATTCACCATTGAGATTTATACTGAAGTTAGCTTTAGATACGATGCAACTCCTAATAAATAATTTTTACCTCTAAACAATTTGAAGCTACAATATTTATCTAAATGGTGAATATTAAGATTGTTCACTTGATTAATTATATTTTAGAATAAGTTAAATAATAAATAACTATTGTCTTGAGTACATTTAGGTATGTACTTGACATTTATATTAATTTTACGAGTTTTAACGACTAGATACGATGTTCCTCGAACATAAACTCTATTCATAAAGTTTCAAAAAGCAATTATGGATTATTCAAACTTAAAAGTTCAAATTTACCACATAAGCTTTCAAAGAGATAAAACTGTTTCTTTGTGTAAAATATAAATGAAACACTTTCGTACCATCACTATTTTAATATGAATAATATCATTTCTAAATACTTAAAATAATAATAACAAGTCTATGAATGACTGCAGTTAGAATTTAGAATAATTGAATTCGTAATTATTTAGTGGATATATTTACGCTTCATTATAAAACATCTGCCAAGACACATTGACATGTTTATATTATAAATGCCAACTTTAAGTACTAGTAGTACCAAAACGTATAACTAAAAAACGTTCTTAGATATAAATTTAAAATGACATTTTATAATTAAATAAGCTGTGAAAATATGGACGCTTGAGTTATATTTCAAAAAAAAAATTTAAGTCTATAAATAAAATTAAGTCTAATTACATTCGCAAATTAAAATTATAAATCATGGTTAATATTGTGCATAGTCCACGTTTAATGTAAACATTCGGAAATAACAAATTATGATTTACGTAAATGACAAGTGTGCAAATTTCAATTATCTTCAATTATAATTACCTGCCGACGCCTTCATTCTAACCAATAAAAAGTTTCCGTTGAATGAAATAACAAACAAATTAATTTGGTTATGAATCAATACAGTTACGTTTTGCCAACAGGCATATTCATTTTGCGTTCATTATAAATAGATTGAAAATGAGTTTACAAATATACGAAACAAAAATCGTTATAAACTTATGGTTTTAATAATTAAACCTGAAATTTGTTGTAGTTTAGGAAGCGATTCAAAGATGTCATTGTTATAAGTATAGGTAAGTGAATTTCAAATGATGTCATAATTGTAATTCGTAATTTAAATTTATATATTTTAAACGACATCGCAATAGTTATATGTGGATAGAACTTGGTGGGTTTTCCAAGAAATTATCTTTTATTACAAAAATTGTGTACAAAAGAAACATATGTACTACAACATATTTCAATATGAACTTTCATGCATTGAGTTCTTTTATTTTGGTAGATAATTTTAGATTAAACTGCAAATTATATGATGCCATTGTCCTGTAATATTTTATAATTACTCACTTAAAAAATATATAATTTTATACTCAATTAGGAACATAAATTAAATATATTGTACATTATAAATACTAAATTTCTTTTTATATAAAATCGGATTTTTTTTAAATACCTAAAGTTAGAATTAAATATTTTATTCCATGTTTTTTATTTGCGATTTAATCCAGCGTTGGCTATACTCAAAAGGTGATTTACGAATAAAATTATTATTATTAACCCTGCTCTAATTCACACCATATTGGAAAATATATATTTTGAGCTATATTCAGATGTATTTTCCTACATTTGGAAATGTTCTCCATTAAAAACTATAGAGAAATCACCAATAAAACTCCTAAAAAAATATTCTCATCGTTTCTTCAACGACAACTCGAATAAAGTAAAATCATAATTTAGAAATTAAATGTTGTTTTCAATATCGAAATAATAATTTTCTAAATAGTGATAAGGTCTATTTCAGATCACATATATAGGTATTATGCAATGTTTGCATTTATAGTTGTTTTCTTTTGAATAAACGAATCATAGAATTTTGATCTAATGCAAAAATTGTTTCATAACTGTCTGGATCCGTCACTGTCTAAAGTGCGTTTTTGCTAGCATCGATCAAACACTTGGGGCCCCGGAATGTTGGGGGCACAAGAGGGTACTTAACGACGACTTCAGTTCAAGGGATAAAAAGAAAGAATAACCCCTACCGGCTACCCTATTTCTCGAAAAACAAACGCATCAAATTACTCACAAAGTGCTACTACTAATAAAATATATTTCAGTTTCACTATCAACAAAATGTTTGTGTATATTATTATTAATGGCCTTCAAACGATTTTACAAAATGATGCATCTTTAACGAAGCTTCACCAATAATAATCTATATTATACCTACACATGTTCTTACTATCTACAATTTTTGATTAACTATGCTGTCGATTAGAGTATTTTTAGCATTGTATACTGCGAAATTGTTTTAATTTCTAAATGTTCTGAAATTCCAATATTATTCTAATGTAACATATAGTAATAATAGCCACAAATTAAAAAACAATACAATAGAAATGATCTAAGCTAATTTACTATATTTTCATGGTATAGTAACTCAGATAAAAATAAAAGATGTTTATTACAGTTATAAGTTGGTTTTTATTTCTTATCCTCTGACTATTTGAGCATAAATGTATTAAAACTGTAAATAATATTCACAATTTACTGACTGAAAACCTACGCAAATTTAACTTAAAAACAAGGAAAAAATAAACCTAAAGTGGAACAATGAAAATGTACAGCAACCTTGATGTTATATACCAGAATATATATTTAAAAGAAAGGAACATTGCTTATAATTTTCAAAGTAAAAAAAAAGCAATACGTTGTGGCAAATTGGTATTTTTAGAAACAGAAGACAAATATTTTTTGTTTAACAATGCCAATATGTAAACAATCGACAAAAGATTAAATGATTTCCGAAAACTTATCTATAAACTACAAACAAAAAGGCGTGCCTAACCAAACGTAAAATCCTCAAATCGAATCAACTTAAAGCTTTTATAATTAAATTAGCACAGGATAATTTCTAAGGTGTCAAAAACAGATAATAAATATTCAACACATAAAACATCAATAACATTTTTAGGTTGTTGTACGTATCATATAAAGTTATATAGTACAGTTACTGATTTTTATATTTCTATACCATGTATACCTTCTAATACATTATGAAAATATTTTAAACATGTCTAATTTCTAATTAGATTATTTAATAATTCAAAGACTCACCTCAGATGGTGACAGATTCGCCATTTTTATTTGACAGAACTGGATTATGCATAGATGTTTTGTGGCGCCATCTTTGAAATAGACTGAAATGTGGATAATTTTTACACAAAAAAAAACTTATTTTAAAAAAATAAGCACAAACTCATACACAATTGCCAATTTAGCTTATAAATAACAGATTAACACTTAAAAGTGTTAAATATTATCATAAAAAGACTATTTTAATAACTCAAATTCTATAAATATTTCAATTTTAAAGACGTTAAAGAGTTATGGGATAACAAATTTCTTTTAGTTTCAAAACTAAATTAAGTTAATAGACATCTATTGAACATTTTCAAAACTAATAAATGTCAATTTTGTATCTGTCAATTTAGATATATTCTTCAGCAATCTTTAACTTTAATAGAAAACATTTGATTAATAAAACAAAACGGCAACAGAACTTAGTTAACAATGTTGTGATAAATAATTTTTAGTAGTGATAATCAACATAGACAACTGACAAATTTCAAACAACAAAATGAATCTTGGTGGCACAATTCGTTTGAATCGAACTGGATTATGTATTATAATAACAATATTTATATTGTTAATGTTGTACGTAACATCAAATAAAACGAATGTCGCAAATACCAGTGAAAATGTAAAAGATTTAAGTTTACGACAAATACTTTATTGTGCGATTGTGAGTGCGAAACGCGGTGGAACTGAGATCAAAAACTTAAAAGGGCCTTTAAATATCAAAAATAAAGGCAAAACTAAAGAAGGTGTGAATGATAGCGTTACAAATGCTGATTTAAACTCACATTGTGCTATGTATCATAGTTTAAAACAAACATTTCCGCATATACGTATAGTCAGTGAAGAAGAGCATAGTTGTGAAAATATTGGTGATTTAAAAATAGAAGTTTCCGATATTGGTCAATTAAATGATGTCTCTGATATGACAGTACCTGTTGAAGATGTTACGGTTTGGATTGACCCATTGGATGCTACTAAAGAATATACAGGTGAGTAAAATACTATTTAGAAAATCAACCAAATGAAATGTGCGTTTTAATTTATAGAAAACCTATTTCAATTCGTTACAACAATGGTTTGTGTTGCGGTTAAAGGTAAACCAGTTATTGGCGTTATTCATAAACCGTTTTCGGATGAAACTTCATGGGCTTGGGTTAACAAGGTTCATTCCGAAGATCTTAAAACTCCAGTTAGTTCAATTATATTTAAACAAAATTTTAAAATAACTCATGTATTTGGGAAACTAAACCTATAATTTATGTTATATTTTAAAACACTGATTTTTAATTTAATATAAGTTTGGTTTCTTTAAAATAAATGTTTAGTGTTGAGATGTTCGTT
Source organism: Nebria ingens riversi (assembly GCA_018344505.1). Classification (NCBI taxonomy): domain Eukaryota; kingdom Metazoa; phylum Arthropoda; class Insecta; order Coleoptera; family Carabidae; genus Nebria; species Nebria ingens. The sequence goes on along the minus strand of JADQWA010000087.1, from coordinate 222,364 downwards.
ATTAAATTTTATAAATTTAAGATGGATCCAGGAACAGATTATCCAAAAATAATCATTTCTATGGCACACGCTGGAGAAGCTGCAAAGCTATTGAAGAAAGCTTTAGGAGATAATGTTTCTATTATAACTGCAGCGGGGGCAGGTAAACATTTAGATTATGTAACACCTGAAGTTATTTATTCCAGAACTAATTGTATGTTAAGTTTTAAATATTAAATTTTGACCAATTCAATTTATGAATATCATCAAATATTTAAAACAAAGAAAATAATTAATTAATTAAAAATATATAAAGATTATAACTTAATTTTAGGCTATAAGTCGCTTGAAGTTGCAGCCGGTAATGTAACAGCGTATTACCATACAACGTCAATAAAAAAATGGGATATTTGCGCTGGGAACGCAATTTTAAATGCTTTATCAGGAAAAATGACTACTAGCTCAAATGACGATATTGATTACTCGAATTCAGGAACTGGTAAAGTAGTAAACGATAAAGAATTGTTAGGGACCATTTACAATCATGATTGGTACATAGATAAACTTGCCAAACTTAAAACACAATAAGGAGAATTGTAAATACTAAAATGTAATTTTGTAATTAGCTCATATGAAATAAAAAGTACACAAAAAAACTGGGTTTTACTTAAAATACAATACGTTTAAATACTATCAGAAATTGACATTTGTGCTTTCATTTGTGATTTGATGGCAGATAATCGTCTTCTAGCTGCTTGTGTATAAGCGCCATTCGTATTCTTTTTCCGAATTTTCTTTTTGATTTCTGTTTCTTGACGAATAACAACAGGTCGCACCCAATTATTTTCTTTTAATTTTTCTAGTGAATTGAATTTATTATTGATATCTTCAATTTGAATCATTACAAGGTCCCAAAAACCTTGCAACTCGTCCTCAGACACTTTGAACTCTTCAATATTTGCATTTTGCGCAACTTCTAACAAGCCACTGAATTGGTGAAATTTGCCACTAATTAGTAGTTTTGATTGACCTAAACCGATTTTAAACTATCGTTTTTATTGACTATCTACGACGCTAAAACTCAACATTTGTAATTGTTCGAAAATAAAATAAATAATTACAATTTATTTATTCAATAAGGAATAAACAATAACATTTTTCTAGATAAAACTAGTCTAAAATTACTCTTTTTTAGCTTATTAATAATCCAAATTTCAAATCAATGTTATTTTAAATAAGGTCGCTAAAATGACGCAATATAAAAGTGTTTTTTTTTTAATACTATATTACAAAACCGATGACTATTAGTGCGCATAAACTTATGAATAACTTTATTTTCGCAAATGCATACAAACGACGTAGACAATTATTTATTGCATATAGGTAGGCTCCTCTTAAGATATATTCAGTGTTAACTCACCAATATTTGATAAAACCGAACCAATTTCCTCCTCAGGTATTTTATTTTCCAAACATAAACTACTCCATTTATCACAAATATTTTCCAAGTTTAAAATTTCTGAATCTTTTAATTGTTTAAAATAATTTATTCGCTCCATTTTGTTAAAAAATACATGCAAATCACAAGCCATGTGCCCTCTCGAAATGCCTGCACGTTTTTGTATAGATTTGTCTTAAACCATTCCATTAAATATTTTTAAATTTCAAAATTACATAACATATAGCGCCTTCTCTTTCTTTTCACTTCAACTTCACACAATAACCCCAAAGTGCATGCTTACGTCGTTTATTTGGCAAATACAAAATGATACACACAAGAAATGATTAAAATAGTCTTTGGATAATTAAGAGCAAGTGGTAATGAAATATAAACGAGAAAAGGATTTGTTTGAAAACAGTTGCGACGAAAGATAACCATTAAATATATGTCAAATTCATGTGAAGAAATCCAAAAATGCAACTAGGATTAGTGAATTTTGCAAGACACACCAAATCATTTGTACGATCAAAAGGACGAAAAATATGGACAAAAGTATTTAACAATAAATATTTATTATATACCAATGTCGGTATATCAATATCATCGTCCGGACTGGGTGATGTTTTGGAACAAAATTATGAAATATTAACGAAACAAATTGATTCTTGGGATATGATTCGGACACGAAATATGACAATAGCTGGGTGTACAGTAGGCTTTATGTGTCATTATTGGTATATTTATTTAGATCGAAAATTACCAGGACGAACTTTGTCAATCGTTGCGAAAAAAGTGTTTCTAGATCAAATCGTGTGTTCACCCGTTGTGATTTCAGTATTCTTTTTAACATTAGCTCTATTAGAACGAACATCTATGCAAGAATTTCTTGCAGAAGTTAAGAAAAAGGCTTGGCGGTTATATGTAGCGGAATGGATTATTTGGCCGCCAGCTCAAGTGATTAATTTTTACATTTTACCTACAAAATATCGTATTTTATACGATAACACAATATCATTAGGTTATGACGTGTATACTTCGTACGTTTTACATGATCACACTTAACGTACAGATTTACGCAGTTTTTATAAATTAATTTAGTACAATTTTTGTGTAAATAAGTATCCTGCTGGTTGGGGTAGGTTAGCTCTAATAGCTTAAAGAAACAACTTATATATATATTTACTGTTTATTATAAACGTTGTATAACTTATAAAGTGATATAAATAAATTATTACTACACATTATTTAGTTTCATTATCAATAAAAACCAAAAAAAATATTCCTTTCCGATGAGATTCAACTTAATAACTAATCTAGAGTATGATTTATAATGAAATTCTTTGGATTAATCACAATATCAAAAATTCTAAGAGTGATAAAAAATTAAGCTATCGCGCATACTATTGAGAGTTTTTGTTCAATTTTTAGGCGATTAATAAATTAATCACAGTTTAAAACATACCATCATTTATACCTATAGGTACTAGCACAGCCAAGAACAGCATAAAATTCCTAAGCACTAGTTTCCAATCAGATGGCACAGCATATGGAAGCAATACATGCGTTAGTCTATTCACCTCATGTGAAGCACAAACGAAAATAAACGACGTAACCATTACATTCAGTACCGGATAACTGGGTATTAAGACTAAAACCCCATGTGTATCAGCCGCTAACCAAATATGATATTGACTAATAAACAATTCTAACGAAATGCGCCCGAACCAAGCAAAGAAACTTGAGTATCTAGTACGTAAAATACCAGATATATTTCTGAGCACTATGTAGCTTATAATAGGTATAAAAACGATGTACGAATGAATTTCATCGCATTCTAATTGATTTCTACAAAGAAATGTAAATGTGGTGTATGAACCCATTCCGATTAACGCCGCTAATGTTGCTGATAGAGCTATGCCTCGCGAAAATAAATTACTATGATTATTATCGTCTAAGAAACTATATTTTTGCGCTAATAAATACGCGATGGCGAACACCATACCGAATAATATCGAATATCGATCTAATTTCCACCGAGACCACCATTCGTGTATATCATCGTCAGTGGTAACGAATAAAGCTTTCCACGGCCGGGTGACAAACACTTTTTCGAAAAATACTTCAGACATATATAAAATTGTAACTACGCTAAATAATGAAACGAATTTAAGTACAACGTAAAGATACTGTAAAGGGTTATTGTCTGCGCTTTGTGATGTAATGTGTGGTGGTAACGATAAAACGATATAGATCATCATGAACCAAAACGATAATAACGGAACAAAATAATAAAATTGATACGGACGGTTCATACATAAACACAGTGTAACCGTCATGAAGTTTAAACGAAACAATACTTGAAAGAATCGAACCAAACCAAAATCGCCGATTTGCCATGAATAACAAAAATGTCCGTAACCCGATAAAAAAATATATGCTGATATAAGTACACGGATATGCATATAAATTGGTAATACCCTACTAGCACCAGTCATATGGTAAATTAAAATCACAAGTTGCATCCAGCCTTTCCATTCTTCTGTTTGATCACGATGTAAAACTTTCGTAAATCGACTGTCTTCAGTGAAGAACAAGCCTAAAGCGCACATATAACCAACGGGCAACCAAAAACTGAATTCGGAATAATATTTATTCTCTTTCATAAAGAAATTGGTGCGATCACACACGAAAAAATAGGCCATTATTAGCGACATAGTCCCTAGGGAAGTAAACAGAGTATACATGTCACCGGGCGGTGAGGATACTGCATCCGGTTTGGATGTATCCGTTAAGAGAGTGTAGCCTCTATGCGGAGTACCTCTCAGTTTTAAAACCCAACGATGGAGAACCATTACGATTGCAATAATTACGCTAAGGGAAATAACCGAATAAAAATCATGCGGCTTAAAAGCCGCATGATTTTTTTGTTTCGAATAAAATTTAAAACTCACCATACTCCCAAAATGGCGAACGTGACTATTTGAAGAGTTGTGTAGCTTTCAGCGGTACTACAACATGTGCCATCATTGAAATTCATGTAATCATTACAATACATGTTTAATAAAATTTGAATATTATGTTTTAGTGGTCGCGGCGCGAGATGAATTCCATCCGGACTTTCCGCGAGCATTCCTTGAGCAACTAACCGTTCACTCTTCCACAAATCAGTTTGTGAATAACTTAACACCTAAGAATAAAACATACAGCTTACACACACCGTTATTATCAAACTTGAAATTTATAGTAAAAATCGTACGCATAGAATAAACGATTACACAATATAATAAATACTAATCGAATAACTATTATCTTACCTCTATAGCAGCTGTGTTGTACAAATCAATTTGTTCGTTTGTAATCATTTCATAACCAGGTTTTAATTTTTCTTTACGAACAGGCCCTTGTAAAACCCATAGCACCCGAGTCTTTTTTTCGCGTAACGAGTCAATCGGCTGTACTAACCGCGTTAAGTTCGTACTATAATCAGTTAACGCGAATGTAGATGCGTTAGAAGCACGTATAGTTGCTAACGCACAGCCTACTATAATAACTGAAGGTGGTTTATCCTCATTTTGCCACTTACGAAAGCTTTGTATCATTTTCGTATCAATGGCGGGGTTCCATAAAAACTCGACCTTAATCCGTAATTTAGAATCGATGAAAGTTAAATTATCGACATTCTTATGCGGTAATTCTGTTGAGTATTCATCAGAACGCAATTGTAAATGTTTAATAAAACCGAAATATAATTCGCGTAAGCGCGAGTCGCCGATAAAAACGAAATGACTTTGAGTGCCCCAAAACGCTAAATAACGTAAACATCGCCGTGTGTCCCTAAATAGACAAATGATATTAATGTTGTGCTAATAAAAAAGCCGGTTATCAACTTACGTTTGGGAGTAGTGATGGATCATACAGCCATACGGTTGCCATTCTTGATCACCTTTATATCGACCATCTGATAATAACCACTTGCACGAATCAATTCCTTTAAATAACATAAAATTTTATAAATTCGTATGGGCTTAACCTATAAATATAAACTACCGTATTTTAAGTGTAACATTCCATGATAAGCTGCAAAACTTATAACCATCAACAATGCAAGTCGTTTTGCATTGTCTGCGTTTATTTGTTGTATTATACGTTCAGCTGTTGAACGATTTGTTGTATCAGATACCATTATTGTTGGGTTTTTGGTACAGGTACTTCTTGACAGAACAGTCAACAAAAATGTATGACTTGAAGCTAGTTGAGGATTAAATTTCTAATTATTTAAACTAAAAAAATGTTTTTTAAAAGCTAAAAAGTATTATTATAATAAACCAACCAAAACAATAACAACAATAATAATTTTCCGGTTATATAATATTGTTATGCAATATAAGGCAGGATTGTACTAACTTATTTTGAAAGAAATAGAACTGAATATTTCCTGCCCTAATTATATCCAGAGTCGTATTTAATAATTTTCTCTATAATTTTTAATCAATTTATAATTTGTATGAATATACAACTATTGGGCTTTTTGCCTTAAATAATACGTCAATTTTTATATTATTGAGCAAATGACTAAAATATGATTAATTTAAATAAATAATCTAAACATGGATAATGAAATTAAATACGTTAGACTGTGTTAATATATTTTAATATATAGGTATATCACATCACGTTCTTGCCGTCATTTTATTTTTGTTGTTTTACATAATTCTGGAAGCAGTGAGATTTACAAACAAGGCAATAATAAGTACAATATAACTTTTTATATAAGTATATATGTATACTTGGTATCATCGAATCATATTTGTTTTTTTCGATGTTATTATAAAAATACTATTTAGTATAAATAGCTAATTCACATCTAAACTATTACAAAAAATAAAAACAAAATAAGTATACCGCAACTATAATACAGTGATCGCATACAAACTTAACCTGTGTGTGGAATGCCTTTATGACGTCACACATGACGTATATCAAGTCGCTTTCTATTACTGATACAAAAGTTTACTCAAGACTAGAATGGTTTCAAAATAATTGTTACATATTCGTTATTCACACATTTGAATTCTAATTCAACGTACTCTTGGGCAAACTTCAATTTGAATAACGAACCATTTTGGTAACAGTGTACTACATACTTCAACTTCGATGTATTTCTAATGTTCCTTACCTGAGATTACAGCGATCAAGTTTATAAACGTACCACTGTACAAATGTAGCATAAATAAAAAAAATATAACAAAAAATCTTGCAAATCTCACAGATATACACAGTGTAGAGACTAATATTAAAAATTAATTTGTAAATTTATACATTGTTTAGATCAACTACACAATCTTTATTATTTAATAATTATTATTTGTTTAGAAAGTTAATAACTTAAAGAAAAAAAAATGTTTCATCAAATCACAGTTCACAGCCATCACTACGTGACGAGAAAAATAAAATTCACGTCGTTTCAATTTGTGTAATTGTAGTAATTATTTATAAGATTTACCTACGCTATTTATTGTCCTGTTTAAATATAGGACTCTTAATTTTCAATTAAAACGTTTATAACAAGGATTATTAATTATTAAAACTCCCTGTTTAATTATAATTTGCGTAGTGCTCTAGGTATGCAATATTAAAAATGGTCTTTAAAGAACACAATAATTTTAAAAATAACTAAAATTGTCACGAATAAAAACACTATGAGGCTGATTCTTCGGGTAAATCTTCTTCGTTTTCGAGTTTTGGACCTGCATTACATACACGGCATTTACAACAGACGATGCATGGTGCCGCTAGGAGTAAAAGCGGCGATGCTACTAACAATAAAATTCCAAAACCGGCGAAAATTCCAATCACTTGAGTTCGATGCCAGATCACTGATGCCCGCGAATGACCCAGTTTATTCTTGCATGGACCCTTATCGTAGTGACGGAGTAGGAAATCATCCTAAAACAAACATAACTATTTAAAAAAATGCATATAATAGACACGATTCATAACCTTTCCTATTAAAAAAAAATTTACATTATTTTGTACTATTATTATTATAAAAACAAAGTTTAGGTTAAATATTTATTCACATTTGAAATGTGTAACTATATATTTGAGTATGTCGATACCTCTTCCATTGTTGTTGCAAATGCAGTTAAATAAATAATAATAATAAATAAATAAAAAAATAAAATAAATATATGGCGAGAAATATTGATACGTGCAGAAAGCACACTTCTAATATTAAAATGTCTCAATTATATACTAGTAGTGTCGTAAACATGACCTGTAAAATCTCATGGGGATCGTTATGTTACGATCCCAAAACATCTACACAGTTACAAAAATAAATAAAGTAATAGTAATACTATATAAGCTCCCATACAAAATTAAGAACAAGCATATTCTTCTCTATTAAATAAATAGGAATAAAATGCATTTTCGGTCAGTAACTCAGTAGATTTACATTTAATTTTTGTACTTACATCGAGACTGGCGAGACAATACCAACAGAAAACGTGTTTGCATCGTTTGCACATCATTTGTGCGCAGCCTTCATCTTTCTCAATGGGAACATTACACATGGGACAACATTTAATGAGATCCGAATCAAATGGGATGCCTGGTTCTTCAGCCTATATAAATCAATTTAAAATATATCACATTACACAACATGAAACACGATTTATATATAACAGAATAAATTTGAGAAAATATGAGCTATGTAGATGTGAACGAATTTCCTGATTAAATTGCTGATATACGATACTCAATATATTTAGAATTATCGTGCGTCAAATAAAATTACTTGCTATGAAATCAAATATCATGAAAGCATTTCCAATATCTCGTATCAAATAAAAAAGATTTCTAATAAATGTATAAATGTAAAAAGATTTGTAAATATCGAGGCGACTGATTTGATTTTAAAAATAAATATACGCGAAACTCAACAGCGATTTGGATTAGAACGTGATATATTTTATCTACAAGAAGTTTTTAATTAACTTGAGTACTATTACTCGTATAAATTACATCCGGATCTGTATTTGACGCATATACGCATATATCTGCAGTGCAGACAGGTACAGAACCGAACAATTTCCAAATTACAAACTATGCCCTAAATCCTTTCAATAATTTATGGTTTATTTGCCTTTAAATTACATCAGTTCCATTAGCGGTTTACCAATACCAGTTAGTAAATAATCAACGGCCTGTCGCAAATGCAAAATTAATTGTTTCCGAATTTTTTCGTCGCATTATTTATCCATATACTGTTTTGCAAGCGTTACAAACGAGTATGTATTCAAATACCTTGTAAAGATATACAAAAAAAAATTGTCGTAGATAAAATAACATTAACACTCAAATTAAGTAATTTTGGTATTTTTATGAGTTGATTTGTTTCATTAAAATGTATAATTTTAAATAATTATACCTATGCACGCATACAAATGTATTGCATTGAAATATATATAGTATACATTTGGTATTATAATTAAATTTTTACCAAAATAATATTTAATTTTTTTTTAGTCTACTAAAAAAAATTGTGTTGGTGATAACACAGAAGAAAACAACTAGAAAATGGTATATATTTAGAATTAAAGCAACATTAAAAATCGGTATACATGTTTGACCAGTTCGACTTTCTATCACTAGGTGGCTACCACTTAAGTTAAATGATGTATTTCACATGCTTAATCTTGGCTAGGTAATTATTACGATAATTATTAGAATAATTTTGCAAACCTAGATATGAATAGCGCGTGATTAGTATAAATACGCCATTTTGAATAAACATTTAACAAGCACCAAACATTGTAGAATTTAATAATAATGTACTAAAGAATTATATATGTTCTGTAAATAATTACTACTTAATATATAAGCTGAAACCATTAATAAGAGTGGGAATTTATACTTCAAAATCCAATTTAATTTTTGTTAAAATAATTCATATAGTCCTATGATGTATAAGAGAGGTCAGTGTGATAAATTTTCAGGCAATTTATAATATGCAAGTACTTAAATATTATAGGATGTGAAAAGAGGGTTTAAATATGAAAAATGAAGTTAATTAATTTAAAAAGGTTTCACATACCTTTCCTTCTTTAGCTAGGCGTTTCGCATTTTCTTCACACGTTTGTCCGGAATGCCAACTTAATTTACAGTTGCTGCAAAAGTCCGACGTGCAAGTAGGACAATTCACACTTTGAGGGGAACAGCGTTCCGCTGGGCATAGTCGGCATACGGTTTCACAGCCAGCCCGCGGACACCAAGTTCGATTTGCATCCAAGTCCACCTCTGTAAAAGCAGAAAAATCATATATATATATATATATATATATATACTCGTCTGGTTTTTAAGTCCCTTCGGCACAGAAGATTGCAGACGATACCGCGTTGGACTTCTAATACAAAGCTCGATGGTTAAATCCCCAGAAGGGACGCTATATATTTTCATTTTTATTATATTTTATCTCAACTCTAATTTGATTTATGGTCGAATAGTTTCAAAACTTTTTCCGTATTTTTCTATTAGCAATAAAAAAATGTCAATTGACTCATTTATTTTTTTGAATAAAGGAAATTATTGCGCTTTTGTTCTCAAATATGCGAAGTAATAAATGTATAAACACGGAAATTATTCAAGAGTATTGCTTAAGGCTGTTTATTGCTTTTTTCGATTTGTTATTATTTACACTATTTATGGATTTTATGTAAAATAATTCACACATTTCAAGGCTACCAACGGCTTTCTTATAAACAAATATGAAGAATGAAGCCAACATGTGTATTTTCTTAGTCAACTATTAACGAACAACTATAACCAGATCATAAACAATGTTTTCCAGAAATTATAATTAATAAACAAACATTATTATAATTTAGAAATATGGCGACCACACGATAAAAATACTATATATATATTTCATAATTCATGAAGCTAAGATATTTCATCTTGACCAAATACAAATAGAACGAATTAGCAATTCAATTCTGCTTAAAAATTCAACAGGATGAATGAACTTAAAATTAACTATATAACTCTCAATTGGGGCGCAATAAAAATAAAAAATTCTAATAAAAATAGACCTAACCAACTTAAAACCAACTAAATTGTAAATAACCAACTATTTGTATATTAAAACTATATTTAGAACCATTTCGTCTGTCTACAATTTATAATGGGACTAATCAAGTGGTTTTGCAGTACGAATTTAAATTTCTCATTATAATTTGGCACCAATCTAAATATAGTAACAGTTTTATTAATTTATACAGTATAACAGAAATATTAATGAAATTTAACAGTTACATTTGAAAATGTGACCTTATTTTAAAAGCACAAGCGCGTTAAATTCAATTACTATTCTATAGCATGAAATCAGGCATAAACTTGCAAATGATGTGAGGGGTGTTGCCAACATCAGATGCGAATATAACTTAATTCCCCAAGTCCTAGAATATTTGATTTCCAGTATGTTCACGAAGCTAACTGCAATTAACCACAAGCAACATTTACTACTTCTATCAAGTTATTGGTTAGTTTAACTCAGGTTGTAATCAGTTACCGGTTTCTGTAGATACGAGTAGATTGAGAGCGAACTTTGATTATAACTATGATTACATTTTGCGAAACTTGTTACGTTATAGTTGCATAATTTAATTTATAGTATTTTTGGTTATTGAATTATAACTGGAGTTAATGGTTCAATATTCACAAAAGCTTTGTCTTCACTAAAGTAATAATTATAGTTTGATAATGTAATAATAACGCGGACAAATCAAACAAAATACTTATTTATATTAATCTAAATTACTGGAAGTAACTGTTAGATAAAGTTTGTAATCATTTTTTGTTTTTTATTTTTGATTTCGGAAATTTGATATGTTAGAAAGGTGTTATATAATTAAGTAGATTTTTTATTTTTCATATATAGAAAGTGAATGAGATGTATTACTTAATTCGAAAAATGAAGAAATAAAACTGTAGGCATAATAATTAATAATTTTAAGAGATGTAACCTTAGAAAGTTGAGTAACAAAAATTTGCGCTGCCCCAAAGAAATGTATTACAGCTATTTACCAACTTAACAACAGAAAAGAATCTTGTTTTAATTAGACAAATAACTCACGAAGTTTCGTCGTTGCAAACTTTACAAAGATTTTAATTCAATAAGAAAGTTGAACAGGTTCAAATGAAGTCATGTTAAATATTTTATTTAAAGGAAAATTGATGATTCGCTTTTTTTTTTAAATAAAAACGAGGAGGGTAAGGGAAGGGAAGTAAATGGAATCTAACCTCGATTGAGTCGATATTTGCAATGCTTTTCGACTAGTCGAGGGCCGACCAAGCGTTCAATTTCAGTCATAAGTAACACTCCTTGGGACGGGCACTGGGCATCCGGACATGATATATCGTAGGCCCCTTCGGCGATTTCGAATTCTACGTACGCCTGCATACACTGAAAAGAAAAATATATGATGAAAATGAAACATGTTCGCTATATTATTCTCTTTAAAAAAAAAAACATTGGTATCTTAACTCGAGAAATATGTAACCATAAATATTTCCAAAAATATGATATTTTCTTTTTTTTTTGTCACATTAGTAGTTATTTATTTCTGCTACATAAAATACAAAGTTGGCGCTTATACTTGAACTTGTATCGAACAGAAAGTACAAGGCGAACGATGAACAAACCGTATGAGTTCCTCTAAAATTCAATGTTGCCAATATTTAAATAGACAATAAAATATATGTTTTAGATATTATGATGTTTGTTGAAATGTACCTTGAAAATCTGACACGTTTCATTGCCATTTCAAACATATTTTTTTCTTGTCTACGTCATTATGTCACATAATATTTATGGTAAAGAATACTTTAAACATTTTGTAAATCGTCTACAAAAGGATCTGGTTAACAGATTTAAATTACTTATTTACATAAAACACTTTTCGAATCATAGAAAATTTAGATTTTCTTATTACAAATTTTAATTCATATATAGATATGTAGTGTTTAATACTACACATCTAGCGCTTCAATGTTGTAAACTGTCGAAATGGTACGCATTTGAAAAAGAAGCTAACAGATGGCCCTATGAAAATGATAATAATGAAGAAACTGCACAGCGTTGTTACTATCACTTATAACTAAAGTTGGTACACAGGTACATTATAGCACGTATCGTACCACAAAAATATTACAGTTTATATCATATAGGATGGGCCATCTGTTGGCTTTTTTTCTAGTAGTTCTCAACCATTAAATGTAGTAATATTTGATTATTAAAAATATGTGTTATTGCCACTATAATTTGGGAAACTCCACATTGCTAAAATGTTTGAAAAATACTACTAATTTCAGTAAAATGAAGTAATATTAGAAATCAACCATACAAAGTGTGATACTTAGATAAATTTTAAATACTAAACCAATATTCTCTTGTCAATTTTATCGCAGTTATTCAAGCAATATTAGCGGTTGTATTCTCACATAAATTAAATAATAATTTTAGCATAACTAATAATTTCCAACTAACTATTTCAACCGCTAAACCAACGGTATACATTACAAAGTATGCGTAAGTTAGATGTAAAATTCACCGCGGTACACATTCAAGCAACTAAAATTATTTTGAAAGTGTAGAGTTTAGATTTGGTCGTGTAAACAAGACACTGATTGTTGTCTTAGGCAATACACAGTAATTCTGCATCAACCAACCAACCAAGTCAACAAACTAGAGGCAAGATGAGTATTGTTGTATACAAGCTCGGCGAACCGTCACTCATGCACATTGCTTGTTGTGTTGTGTGCAGTATGTATTGCTTTACGCCGGAAAGTGCAACGAACTGCGATAACCTAAAACACTCCAATGCATCCTCAGTTTTGCTGATTGGAAAACTAGTAAAATCATGACGCAAATATGACACTATATACAGCATTTTATTTTATAGTTTAGTCTACAACTGATACCACTTGTTTTAGAAATTTAATTCATATTTCTTTTAAACAACTAAACATTTATACATGTTATAAATTAAATAAATCTCCAGTTACAAATATATTTTCATTCTCAAGTTTATATGATTTAAAAAAAAGTAAATTTCATTAAATATTATTTTAAATTTGCATACTAAAAAAACAGATTAAACATTCAAAAACGCTTTTGATGATTATCATCAAATATAATAAAGAAAATCAGTTAACAACATAATTAACTAAAAAATATACCAAACTATTACAAATTACCTAATTTAATTAATTGATTACAATTTAGTTGTCACTAATACATTAACATATGTATAAAAAATTAATTAACGTATCTGATCAATTTACAGATCCAAACGATAGAAATATAATTTAATAATTTATTTATGAATGAACACAGCATACGTGTGAGAAAAAAACATTTTCATTTGTAAATAAAACTGTACAATTTTACTTTTTATATAGAACACTTGACTGATTACTTTTATCTGTTCTCTGTAACATTGGTAACAATGTAAATGTGTAAACCCCTTAAAATCTACATACCCTATTTTTTTGTAAATTACTTTCCACGCATACAATATCTTTATGGAAAATTTGAGTATCACGATGACACAAAAAATTCAGCGGGAAATAAAAAACGTTTTACCCAAATGAACTGCATAAAAATGAAAATTCCGCGGCCCAACATTGAAATGTCGTAATGAAAAATGTATTGCGACGAGGTCGACAGACGCAGACATATAAACTTCTGAGTTTATTGTACAACGAGATATGAGTACAATATATAAGGTCATAGGAAACACAACAAAAGAAGAGAAAATAGAATTTTTCATTATACACACACTTGGTTCAACAACACAACAGAAAAAATCCAATTTAGCTAAATTAAAACGACATTTATTACGATTAATCCAATTATTCGTTCACGAATACAGTTTTGTTTGAAAACAACTGAAATTGATTTTTAGGTGTGAGAAAGCAGTTGTTTTAATCCATAAATTCAATTTAGTTTGCGGCTTTTTTTAACTTTGCCGATAAACAACTTTCTTCAAGTCTTTTCACAACCAAAAGTCGAGAAAACTCTCTGTAGCTCTTCGTATTTATTATCTGAATGAAAACGAATCCGGGATATAGATTTCCCGGTGGAGAAAACACGAAGAAACAGCCGGAAAACGTAACTATATCGGGCACGTACTTAAACTGTCATCCCCGCGGATTTTTAAAAGAGTATTTAATCCACAAGCGTACACAAATATTTTAGTGGGAATGAAATTTAATTTCAACTGTAATTAGTAATCGTACAGCACATTTGAGTTAAAAGATTATCTAGATTTAGTTCAAGTCAAATAATTTATTCGATTTAAATTAATTATAAATATATAAACACATTTCATCGAGTTTGAAGTTTGCAAGGTTCGATAACATGAATTTAATTAATATACTAAATTGATATACAAAATATTATTTTAGAAACAGGTGTATGGAAAAGTAAATATATTTTAACGAAATATCTAATGTGGCTAATTAGCGTGATAACTATATTTATCTCTGTATTTTTAAACTTATCGGATTGTAAACAAGATAAATTTTGTGTTACTTCTTTAAAATGTCTTCAAGAAATTTATTTTTAAATTGGCTAACTGTAATATCATATATGGTAATTTTTTAAAATATTAACCGTGCTAAATAACTGTAAATTGTTTATATATATATATATATATATATATATATATATATATATATATATATATATATATATATATATATATACACGGATTTTAAAATATAATTACATAAATAAACTGCATTAATTTATAACACGTGTAGTAGTAAGTTATTATGTTCTTACGTTGGGGACACTAAAATATATTACATTTATAAAGTTATAGATTGATAGGTTTGGCAGCTATAAATGTGTTTACTTTGTCTCAAATGGTTCATAAAATTAAATTTATGTAAATAGGAATATTTATAGTAATATTATCAATTTGCTGTTTGAACTTTAAGTAGCAAAACATATTTAGAAATGTTTGATTCAAAAATAACTTCATTTGACCGTGTATTTACTGTTGTGAAAGTCACTATTAAATTGTTTTAAAAATATCATAAATACCATATAAAACACGTGTTGATAGACAATAATTGAACCAAGTTCAAAGTGAAACTAAAATATGTACTGAACACAACAAACAAATAGTGATGTTGCCAACTTTATAATGATAAAGATACAACTAACAAGTATTGGCTTTGTCAATGCTCAGAGCTCGCATACAGAATTTAACATAGATTGGACATTTAATATAGATGTCGTTAGTAATGTTTAGGCAATTATTAAATATTTGTAGATTTGTTTGGTACTTTTAAAAAATATTTAAGAACGTTGTATTTTTTGGAGTTCGATAATTCCGGAAATAAAAGGTCAAATAGATTTAAAATGCGAATGGCACGAAGAGTAAACTCAAAGATTATGTATACCAAATTTGTTGTAAATTCGTTCATTACCTTCAGAGAATAAAGAGCGACACTTTTTGGTCTAACGAGCGAGCGATTCGGCGAGCGACGACTAACGCCCAATGGGTGTTATATATTCCTAGGATTCAAGGCAATGAAAGACGAGCTAAAAACTGTAACCTGTTTTAGAAATTGGTTCATCTCCAAGCGAATACTAAAAACCGATTGCCAATATTTGAACGATGTGTTCTGCGAAATTTAAATTATTAGTGATTACTTTGTTCTTTAAACGGCAAACAAAATGCATGTATCAAATATCCCCTTGTGTTGGCAATAGATATGTCAACAGTCTATTTAACATACTTATTAGTTATTTAAATATATTCTTTATAAATAATCTAATAAATAATAACTGGTATACAGTCATCACTATTTAGTGACAGTGTTGCTATGGAAATCTATACATTCTAAAATGTGGTAACGAAAATGCATATAGTAATAATGTATTTCTTCTTATTCTTCTACTACTAGTAAAGATTTTATTCTAGTTGTGTTGTTTATTTAATAAAATTCAAACTTGACCCAATTGATTTTATTACCGAATAAATGTTTTAAATTGCAAAAAATGTTAATGTCGAAAAAAATATTAGATAAATTAAATTTTGTGTTTCAGGATTTTATAAAACATAAAAAAGTCAATGTCAATACATATTTCATTTTTTATATAATAAACATTTTAAGTTAGCACAAGGAAATGTGCAATCAATGTCAAGATATTTACGTAAGTTTTTTTAATTTCTAAATTTAAGTTCCGACGGAAATATTAGTTCAATGTCAAATTAGAATGATAGGCGCTAATCTATATTTCCATATTTTGAAATCATTCTACAATTTCCTGGCGTCCTCTAAATACAAGAAACTCTTAAATCCATGGGTTATTTTACAATAGAGAATTATGAATCATAAACATATTTTTAGCTCATTAGCAAAACACCATTTTTTGTCCTCGAATTATTTTTAAATGATTTACACATTTTCTTGTCTAATTAAATTGCAATTATGTTTCTTATAATTGGAACTGGCAATTTCTTTCATTATTGTCAATTGGACACATGTCGCATCTCATATGTGATGTGTATGCAAATGTTCCTTCAACGAAAGATGACATTTATGAATGTATTTATTTAAATGACACTACATTTATTAATATAAAGGGTTAAATTATTAAAAATATCAAAATCAATAGTTGTTTCTCTAAAGATTCAGAACGAATGTGAAAGCAATTATAGCAACCCCAATTTTCTATTTGCAAAAGAAAATAATTATTTATAGAAGCCTAATAACATTGTGTTATTTATTTGCGATATGCCAACTCAATAGATTAGTTTTTGTTAGTAACGAATTTAAGAAAGTTTATTTTAAAACGGTTAATAAATCAATATAATCGATTTTTTAAAACGTTAATAGTACAATCATAAAACCACAGTTAATTTGAGTATACAGTTACACAAATAAAATTTGACACGATTCGGGCATAAAACATAAAATTTAGCACAATAACCTAAAGCCATCAAACCGATAACGAGCCATGAGCATTGGCGAAGCCAATGCTTGTTATTTAAAAGCAAGGTACTCGTATTTTAAACATGAACAATGAATTTATTAAAACATAATGCCAAATAGTGTATTATTACTCAACAATAACTAATCGAAATGTTGACATTTAAATTATGACTATTGTTACTATTTACAATTTGACTTATGTTGTTTTAACAATGTTTGTTAATTAATTCGAATATGTACTTGTAATATTCAAGGTTGTCTTTTGTAAGTTTTCGAAATGATTCTATCATCTGGTTCAGAAACCTCTAGAATGTGTATGATGTGAAAAATTTCCGATTATAAACACAATCATTACATGTGTCTCATCTATCTGAGAATACAAGCATGTAATCATTAAATAAACGAAAGATTTAACCTTGAAATAGTGCAAAAATAAATATAGAAAGCGTGTATACATATATATACATATATTTGGTCAAACAAATAAAATATCATTCAAGAGTTGGTATCATTTTCTCTTTAGTTGCACAAATAAAGGATTACAATACAGGAAAAAGAAATTTAAAATTGAAAGTGTCAACTTATAATGGGTATACATTTCTCGATTATTATTTAAATGAAAATATACATCATTGTAAAACCATAAATGCATATTTATTTTTTCCTAAAAACGTCTATTTTTAAATTATAAATTAATAAATTGTGAACTACCACATGGTATACCACTTAGTGCTTATATTTTACTTCTGAGAACGCTGTCATTAATCAAAACAAGATTTGTGATAAACACGTTAGTAAATTCTCTGGAATTCTCAAGATAAAACGCAAGATAAATACGCAATAAGATAATATAAATAATATATATATAATATATATATATATATATATATATATATATATATAAATATAATATATATATATATATATATATATATATATATATATATATATATATATATATATATATATATATATATATATATATATAAGAGCGGACCATCTGTTGGCTTCTTTTTGAAGTGCGTGTTATTTCGACAATTTGAACACTGACGCGCTTGACATTGATAGATATGTAGTGTCAAATCTCCGCTATAAGGAGATTTGACACTACATATCTATCAATGTCAAGCGCGTTAATGTTGCAATCTGTCGAAATAGCACACACTTCAAAAAGAAGCGCACGGATGGCCCATCCTATACATATATAAAAATTATAATAAATGGAGAATCAAAACTAACATAGGAAGACTTAAATACTTTAAGTAATTGAAACAAAATGACAGGAAGAGCTACCACCTACTAATCGAACGGATATGTTGATATAATTGTATGTGTTGTTCATTTTAACACTGCTAAATACTATGAAGTTGCATACAAATGACATCATTATAATATATAATTCAAATGCGACTAATTATCAATCCTTGACGTTTAAAAATAAATGAGTATTTTTAATGACACAAGTATATTGTGATGGATTTATTTTCACAATAGACTCGTGTGAGTAATAAAAAATGTTGGCCTTTGCGAAAAAAAAAATTTGTTTTCAAATCAACTAATTTCATTTAAATAAATATCATGTAATACATGTGGCAGTGACCATTTCTATATTTAGTAAATTTCTGAACTCATTTCAGCATGGATATACATATGTAGTTAATAAGTGACCTAAAAATATGCGAGCACATGTAAACATAATCTATTTTAACAGTGTGTTTAAGATGTGGAGGTCGACGGTTTAATCGTGCCAAATAGCTAATTAAAATCTCACTTGTAGTCTGATTAATTGGTGGACTAATTGCATTATACTAGAATCACAATTTGATGAAATGTTGGAAATGACAAATTGCTGCTGTTGTTGTCAAACGGAACTAATATACTCGCGCAATCATACTCGAATTCAGAATATCTCATTATATTTCGCGGATTTTTAATTTGTTTGTGTCTGGGGCTAAAAATACAAATTTTCATCCAAAGGGATGAAAGACTTTTAATTAGAAACACAGAATTTATTTCAATTCTTAATTATATAAAGAAGAAATATAAATATCACTGTCGTCAACTGGATTCACAATTATAAATTTAATATTGAGGAATTGTATCTAGCAACAGTAAATAATTGATTGATAATTATATATTTTAATTAACGCTAGTATCTAACAATGGTTCAAAAATATGTATATAAATATGGCGTCTATTTCAGTTGTTTGTAATTATTTTGGATAATGATTTGCTTTTGTTGAAATCAATTCATTTGTTTTGTTATATGAGGTAAAAAAACATTTAAACTATAATAGAAAAATACTTTCAATACGAAAAACGATATTACTAATTTACAATCGCAAATTAAGCAGAAAGTCTACAAATATAATTTATTTGAAAAAAAAATACGATAAAATTAGTTAATTACAAGTTTATATCGCATATGCAATTTGCTAACTAAAAACTATTTAATTAATTTTGCATATTAATGTAGAAAGTCACATTTATAGAACAAATTCAATATTCAACGGAAAAAGAAACTAAAAGTATCAAACACTTTTTCAAAACCCGAAATAATTTTTGCAACGTATAACGAAAGTAGTTCATGTCTGTTTGTCAACACTATTTTGATCATTCCGTTGACCTAACCAGCAAACGTTATTACAAAAACGGCACTTGTTATAATTTAAATGTAAGCAGCACTAGTTTACACGAACGTTCACTCAATTGCACGAGAGCGAAAGAGTGCATGGGTAATAAATAAAAAGAGAGATGGCGCCAGTTACCGGAAGTATTATTTTAACGGTGTGTTCACTTCCTCACATTCCCTTTTCTTTGAAGCCTGTCAACTTTTTGAATTGAAAGTGAGGTCAAATCGCAAATGGAAAAAAAATAACGTCGAAAATAAATGGCGTTTTGGATAACGATGTAGCTAATATTAGAAACTGATAGGTAACCAGGAAATATGTTGTGGGCTGGGCAGGGGGTAGGAAGGGGGCGGTCAAGATGAAACTCTCATACTTAAATTTATAAATCATTAATTATAATCTCAATAAGAGGTTTTAACATAATACAAACGAGTTATTAATTTTGTTTAAAGAAAAACTACCTTGAGTGTTAATTAAAAATAAATTGTTTTTAAGAAGCCGTTTCATAAAACAACCGGGCACCAAATACATTTTTCATAATAATTTTTAAAAAACTTTTAATAAAGTAGTAGTGAGGTCCCCTAGGAGCTAACTTGACAGAAACAAAACAAAGGATGAACAGATGTTTTTTAAGAAACGATGCTTTTAAAAACATCTTAACATATCTTAACCTTCGTTGTACTTTAGACATTGTAGTTACACTTTATTCGCATTTAAAATGCTCGTAATTGTTTTTATGACTTATAAGTATCAACATATTTATGACCCGGTGTTATAAAAAAGATAAAATTAAATTTAAAACAATAGGGTTGATACCTACAGTCATTAAATTGAAAATAATTCGTATTTATTCCTTTTTAAACCGTTTTGTTTATAAATTCGATTAAAAAAAAAAAGGAATTTTTGTTATCAGAAAATATTTTTCTGGTATCACAAAATAAATGGTTGGTAACAGGAAATGAATTTCTAGTATCACAGCATAGGTAATAAATGGCAGAATGCCTAACCATATTTCTGATAAGTTCCGTCTTATAAATAAGTTAATTTAAACATTAAAACTGTTATTTGTGTATTTAAATGCTTTACCACGTTGTTTGCGTGGAACGAATACTTGGCGGTAGTTATGGTATCGTGTATGAATGATTCTAAGTAATGTTTGAAATTTCTCTTTGTTCTAGTTAGTTTAATTTTATGCTCGAAGTAGTGCAGAGTAACTTTAAGTCAACTGGATTTATTGTTAGTGTAGCTTTTGTATTATTACTTTGTTTCAATGGAAAATAACATCGCAATGTTTTCTTCTTATTACATTTTGAAATAACGCATAAAATTCAAATTGTTATGTATGTATGTACATAAAACCATGTTTTAATGTCTTTTTCGATTTTTATTTCTTGTTTTAACGTTTTGTTGTACTTAGAAATTAAATACCAAATCAACTGATTTGCATGCAATTACAACTGATATCTATAACTTGTGTTACACACACACCGGAATGTTGCGCAATTTGAAATAAATATATATATATATATATATATATATATATATATATATATATATATATATATAATATATATATATATATATATATATATATATATATATATATATATATATATATATATATATATATATATATATATATATATATATATATATATATATATATATATATATATATATATGTGTATATAATATATGCTGTCCGGTGTGTGAGATCACACTCAGTTACCTACTTGATTATTATAATTATATTGGTTAATAAAAACTTCACGTTTGATTGAACACTTTACTAATATCTACTTACAGAATCAAGTCATGTAAAGTGAGTGAGTGGACGTAACCTAACCTAACCGTATTGAAAATTAAGATTTCAGTCAGTGTAATTGATAACAATACCATATTCAATTCATATACGCGATTTCACATGTCAATGTATATCCCCACAATATAACTAACAATATAAAGCAAATGTATGTAGGTATAACAACACAGGCAGAAGTAGCGCTAACGTCACAGCATTGCAGATTTCTACTTTCACTCAAGTTGAGAATATCTCCTCTAAGATAAGATTCTATATAGACGCCGGCTCATAAAAAAGAGACAATCTAAATAAATCCATACTTAATGATAGATTGACGTAGGTATACGCACGTCATTAGAAATAAATTATGAAATGCCATTTAAAAAGAAGGATCATTGCAAATGAAAATTTGTGATAGTTGTCCTTACTATTGTTATTTTTATTATGTTTATAGACGACAATGTTTCAAAACTAAAAAAACATGACCATACTAAGCTATGACATATTTATTAACTGCTAAATAGCTTTATAAGCCATCAAAAAATCTAAATGATAAAATTACATCATCGTTAGTAATTTAGTTATGAGATTGTCAGTTGACCGCTGTTATTAAAAATTTAATAATGTAAAATATCTTTTATTTTTGACAAAACCAGTAAACACTCCAGTTCGGAATTTATCGCCTTTTGATTTAATATATTTTCAAACATGTAGACTGATCTGCAATTTAAACTTGTGCATCATATAACATCATACATCAAATTGGAAACATATCTTGCATATTACCAAGTATGTTATTTGACGTATATGATGTATTTGTTCAATTTTGTAACTTAAATACTTATGATGGTGTTTTACATAAAATAGTAGGAAAAAATAATTTTTTGAGAGCTGTCGAGTTGACTAGCTTTTTGCAGCAGGATGCAGGTGGTTTATTGAGGTTACTAAAGTTAGATTAGATATTTTAGAGGCACTTACGTCTTTGCAGAACGAACACGAACACTGTTGTATGGGGAAGGTGTCCGAGGCGGGCACCTCGGCCAGGCACAGCTTGCACAACAATGGCGGTTCATCAGGAACTTGTACAAATCCACCCCCGGCTGTGTTCAATGAGTATCTAATCAGACGGATGAGAATTTTAGGGATTGAGAACAAAGTTGATACAATTGCGAGCATGTTGACAGTTTTAAACTCATAAACAAATGATAAATTATATAACAAAAATTCATAATATTGTTGATTTAAAAAAATACATATGTCCAAGAATGCTTTGCACCATCAAGTCCCACGATATTTATGATAATAAAACTATATTCCATCTTTAGTCAAATCTAGATAAAAATCAAAGCACAAGAAACTCAATTTTTCGTATATGAGAACTAATAAAAATACATAGAATAAATTGGAGTCAGAGTTATAATAAAATAATAAAACATACCTTGATCCCGAAGCCAGGGATAGCAAACTTGAACACCGGGAACAAACTCGGGAACTACTGCCTTTGAGTGAACTAGGCGATACTCGCAACCGGTTCACAGGATGCACTGGTTCTACGTGGAGTGTGCTTCCGGTGGACGAAGCCGACCGAAGGACGGCGCCTAAACCGGTTAAAGCTAGGACCGTTTCACATTTGCGGATACCACCGCCCAAGCTGGTTGAACCGGTTGTTGCTCCGCTTGGATCGGACGACAACCGAGCTAAACTGCAGCTGTCTTTTCGAACAAGTGGTTGCGTTGTAACCGTTGCCGTGGTTGGTTCACGACGTCGGTTCACTAAATTCTTTATACCTGGGAACAAAAAGAAATTCCTACATGAAGACAAGGGATTAATCTTGGAAAGCACTTTAGAAGTTGTTAAATCTTACGAAATAGTTAAAATAGCTATGAAAACGTGTCGATAACAAAACGAATAGAACATGTATTAGTATCTGAGTCACTGCAAAGATTTACTAGACTTGCCATTGTTCTTAATGCCATAGTAGATCTTTTAAGGTTCATAACATCTGACCAGTTTTTGTAGCTAAATTCAGGGTATACATAAATAATTGTTTGAATAATTAATTATAGATAATGCGAAATAACAAAGATATAATAAAAACTCTAGGATTTCACATGTCTAGGTATATGAAGATTTTAGCAACGATTCTTTTTAGTTTTTTTGTGCATTAATTTATTTGAAAGTTTCACTTTCAGTTTTTTTTATCATATATATATACATATTTGGTTTGAACTATAATTCACTTGACCTTTCTGTTTTTTCTATATATTTTTTATGAATAAACAGTTGAAAATTTCACTTTTTAAAAGAAGTCAACAATAATAATCTCTACTGCAATCTTAAAATTAACATCTGTAGAAACAATATCACTATTCTATAAGATGATTTTAACTAAATAGAGATCACTTATTTTTTGTTAATTTTATAAATATATTTACACTTTCTTCCCTATGTATAATATTAGTTAAAATCATTCGTAATTCGTTCCAAAACTACCATTGTGCATGCGTTGTAATTATTAGACAGATTGGTGCCTCATGCGCATGTGTAGTTTGAACAGAAAAATAAATATACAAATACAATACTGCGTAATGTACGTTGAAACTATCATTTAATTTTAAGTTCATAAATTGTAGCTCAAATGTCTCATTAGTTTGTGTCTAATAATAACTTGACTGTCATCTCGTTTGAATCCACTTATATTTCCAACAAGGAACAACTCAGTTTATTTGGATGCACAGAACAGATTAGTCAAACGCAATAAAAAAAACGACTCTATAATGAATGGTTCATCAGCATATTGAATTTTAATTTAGGTCCGCTTTATTATGATTCGCCTTATGCAATTTATTATTCAAGTTTGCAAAGAAAAAAAAACTTGTTAAATCTATGTTGTTGTTCAAAGCAACGGTAGTCAGTTGAACAAACGTAAAATTTTCCACAACCCTAGTAGATTGAAGCTGATGACATCAAATCTAGATTTCATTTTTATTTGCTCTTTTTGATCATTTTTGGGTTCAAGGCCCGACCGATCATCGGAAAACAACACCGATTTTTTTTTTAAATCACTAATAATAACAAACGACTTTATATTGTTTTATATGTATAATTAGACGTATCAATTTTTTGAAACAACAACTTACATATTTACTTTATCTGGCTAGTTTAAATGCTGGGAAAGTAATTTAATTCTTTTTTAAAAGCAATTTAGGTGACAGTGCTTGAAGAAGAAATTAATACATAGATACAATTTCCATAACAATTAGGCGGCTTGACGTCATTAGTAATAAAGCTTATTACTAGATAAGTTAGTACAGCGAACATAGAGGTAACTGTTTGTATCTGTACATACATTATTTTAATATCAAATTTAAACGTTTAGTTAAAATCAATTCGTGATAACAATATATAGGAAGGGCCATCTGTTGGTTTCCTTTTGAAATTACTATTAAACCTACACCGTTCAATATTTTTCAATGATTGTTGCTTTATTGAATAAAGAACACTGGAGTATAGTTTGACACTACATATTGCATATCTATCAATGTCAAGCGCTTCAGTGTTGCAAACTGTCGAAATAACACGCTCTTCAAACAGAAACCAACAGATGGCCCGCTCATTATTTATGATATCGAGCGCTTACCAGGCATGCCGAATAAACTAGTGGTGCTGCTGCGGTGGTTGGACGTTTGGTGCCGCGGACCATGCGCTGGCACAAGGGCCGTACCAAGGCGTCGGGCCCGCGGCTGGAGTAATGTCGCACTATCGGCCACCGTCTCACAATACACGTCTTCCTCGCGAACCTCGGGGTCTTCTTCGCACGCGACCGTCTCTTTATCACTGACGTCAAACGTGGCAACCTCCTCGGCTTCGATGAGTGTGCCGTAGCCGGACCACGAGTGCACTGCTCGACGTTGGGCACGTCGGATGACGGGATCTGCGCCGCCCCAAACCGCCGACAGACACGGACGTCGTCGTCCTGGCTGCGCTCGGAGTTGGGGTGTTATGGGTGCCAACAACGGACTACCAGGGCACGGCGCGCTGTTCCCTGGCCGTGCCATCTTGCTGCTTCTGCTGCTGATGGTATTGGTTGGTGTGGTTAAGTGTGATCAGCGGGTGGACGCACATTGGCGTACGCTCGCTTTGTTGGCGGCACGCCTAGAACATAAAAAAAAAATAAGTTAATTTTTTATGATCATCGTATAGATCCATGGTGTTTTTACGATAGAGTATACTATGTTTTTTAACATGCAATATTGATATCTCTTGTATTATATTTAAATGTTATAGTATTTTTTCTATAATAACAGTATATGACGGAGTATTCTTTTACTAATAACTACAATTATTTGATACCAAACATAAAATATATAAATACGACCTTTTTTGTTAGCAAGGCAATATTAATCATAAAAAAATTGTTTTTATTTATGTTAAACATTTAATTTATATTATTATAAGTGCCAATGCCATAATAACTAGAGCATTTAGTTTTATTATCATATATGATTATTTCGATATGAAAAAATAGTTTGAGTCACTAATGTAGTCGGTATTTATCATTTTAATATATTAAATCCTCGTGTACGCCATCAATTAATTATTAAATATTTATTCATAATACTTATTTCAGTAGGTACGCTACTCAAAATAAATATAGTTAAATATTTGCTGTCACAATATTGTTTTAGTATCTTTTATTAAAGTCTGTGTTATAATAGCAAAATGTAGAAGTTAGAAGGCATTTATATTTACACAGTTGAACAAATAAAGGCTAAAAAAATTAAATCAATTCTTATTTTAAATCAATATTTAATGTTTGTCTATGTAATCTAACTTTTCTAAGAATTATATTTACAGAAAAAAATATATAATACGAATAAATTGATTTAAAAACATTGGCGGATTATTTCGCAAGGTTGTGTATCACATTATTTTTTTTTGCAATTGTTTCCGGCGCCTATGATGAATTCTGAAATTGATTTAAATTGCAGCCAGCAACTTTAAACATTTTGAGACATAATATTAGAAATTATTAAAAAAAACTATAAATAAATTTAAATTTAAACGAATTTGAAATTGTAATACAATGAAATTAGCCTCAAGAGATATAAAAATAAAGAATATGTTTTTTAACATTTCGTTTAATTTTAAAATCTTTATATAATGTTTCATAAATACATGACGTAATAAAATGCATTATATTTTCACATAATGTATGCAAAAGTGCAAGCATTGAATGTGAAATGAAATAGTATCAAATTTGGCCTTCATAAATTACAATAATACCATTATAATTAATTTTACGGATATTATTGAATATTTGTTAACAATTTAATAGGCGAAACATGAGCAAACAACTAAATAATATATAATTGTTTATAATACAAATTAAAAATTATGTTGTTATTGTATTTTTGTTCAAAATCAAACTGATATGCAAAAAACGAAAAAACTTACCATGTTGACAATGATGTTCTTAGGTGATATGTCCAAGAATATGAAGTCACCTATAACAAACGAAATATTATTTAGTAATACAATCATTACTAAATTATGTTTTATACCCAGTCCTTAAATTTTTTTATATTAATAACTGAAATGTCCATAATTATTTTACATTAAATTATATATTATCTAATTATGTCTATTCTCCAGATAAGATTAAAGAACACCAAATAAAACTGATAATGTTTTTTTTTTAGAGCGAATTTTGAGGGAAATTACACAACTTATTATGGTTATGGGATCAAAATTATTTTGCAAATATATAAAATATAGCCCTGTCACAATAGAATCATTAATCAAAAAGTGTCGTAGTGAAGAGAAAAAATGGCGAGGGTCATATTTTGCACAATAACTTCATAAACAAACAAAGATCGTAATAGATTAACATATTTATCTATTTGTATCCATGTTCTATGTAATAAATGACAGAAAACACCTTGAAAATAACAAAATATGGTTAAGCTTGAGTCATTTTGTACGAGTCGAAAAGGTAATAAGAATTGTATACATTTTGTTTGGTAATGCACGGAACAATAGAACATAGCAAGCCTTAGAACAAAGAGTCACTTTAAACCAAGCTAGTATTTTATTCATGAATTCATTTTAAATCTTTTAATAGCATTTATTCGATGATTCAAAATACATTTAAGTACTCGCGGAAGCGAAATACTCCTGTTTACGAAATTAAATATTATTTTCATGATTAACCAGATATAATTTACATATACTCGTAAATGATATTAATTAGAACTGTAAACATTTATATTCGGTGAAAAATATTACCAGCAATTTTATTTTTATCATTAAAAGGCTTCTTGTATTATTAATTAATATTATTGCGTAAAATGTCCTTTATGTTTATATTTAATTTAATAACAGTAGGTATATTGGCTAATGTTAATAATGTCACAGTGCGTACTTTAGTTTGAAATTTGAATTGTTTTAAAACAGTTAAACCCCAATCTAAGAATGTGTTTTTCTTTTTATAATTTATGTTATGTTAATTTACGTTAAGGATGTTAATTGACTTAAGGTGCAGCATTAATAGATTAGGTTTTTTTTTCAAATTCAATCTAAATTATATGGTATTTAAAATAATTACCTACAAGCAAAGCTATTCTCATAAATGGAAACAAATTAAGATTTATGAATCTATTACAAAAACAACTTAATAGGTATTATTTTATTTATTGCAAAAAATTAATGAACTTGTCCTGGTGGAGTAACCCAGTACTTGAACTTTATTTATAAAAAAAATTATGTAAACAAAACAAATAAATAAAATATGAATATTTCAGGCATTGCAAAATACATTCATACATTCAAAACAGATAAATTTTGAACGATTAAATCATAAACCTAGCACAAAAAAAATGTATTTTTTTTTCAATATTTAAGATTTTACTTTACCTAAAACTCAAATAAAAAATATCCCTGATAAGTTTTAAAGTGTTTAACACTGTGTACTCGATAATAGAATACGCAAATGTACTTCCTTCAATAATTATTTATGTAAATGAATAAAATAACCTTCGATCACGCTGAAGTGAATGTCATAATATGATTCTAGATATAAACGATGAAAATATTGAACTTTTGACATCCTACAAGAGGAAACAACAACTATTAGTAACTTGAAACACGTTCTATATGTTTATGAAGGTGACACTATCGTAACGACTATCAACAATTCAGTACGTTCTTCTAAAACATATTTCAGATTACGATTTGAGTTTTGAGAAATTTTTCTTCTCCAGAATTAACAAAATACCATATTTTATAAATTAAAACCATTAAAATCATTCTACAATTTCAAATATGTTGCTCACATAAACGAATAAAGTCCTGGATAAGCTATCTAAGAATGCTTATCAATCAGATAGCTATCTGGAACTTGTGTGACAGTTGAAATACTTAATAACTAATTGGTATTGTGTTGGTAATTCCCTAGGTGAAATTCATAGCAAAATCGTTAGAAAATAAAAACTAGACTTTCGGTGTAAACACATTTTGACATAAATTGAAAATCAACTGAAGCGAATGTGCTGCCGCTGTCGGTAACGTCAATAAACGGAATCAAAAACCACGCTTGGCGCTTTGCGTTGGTTGGAATGAGCTTTAATGAAATTTATATGTCATATTGTATTTTGCAATTAAAATTTAAATGACAATGTATTAACAGCAAAGGAAGTGCATTAAATTGCACATCAGAATATGGAAATTACTTTGTTTCTGTGAACTTAACAAAAGTATTAATCGAAATCGACATCTAAATTCTGTAGTTGTTAAATGTAATTGCTTGATTATGTTGAACGAGTAGCGAATGATAGATTGAAATGGAGTGAGAATGTGGGTTCGAAATGCATGAATGGAGGACAAATTGTGGAGGAAGTGGAATAATGAGCGATTCTGTAATTACGTAAGGGGAATCTGTAAAATGTTGAAATGACAAATTCCTATTAGATACTTACTAACTGAAATGAAACGAAAACAAATGATTCACTTGTGGTATGTGGAGATAGAATAATCGGATGGCGAAAGTGCATGAAACAAAATACTAATTTACAAAAAAATAAACGATTACTTTCCACAATGGAAATAATTGATAAACACTGAATTTAATATTAATGTTCAATGTTGAATTTAAGAATGTTACAGAGCAAATATGCTGAGAAACAGTTACGCTCTTTTGTACTACGTATGGCAAACTAAAAATATATTGTTGAATAATTATAAATGTCTTGTATATTTTATAATAATTTATAAATATAACTATATAATGTATGTATCCTGTGGTTATACGTGTAGGAATATTCCATTGTTTACACTTGATGTAAAATGATTTTATTACAGTATTTAACATAATTTACATACTACAAGACAGATGATTTATTACAAATATTTATTCGTACACTAACAATTACCGCGTTCTACTGACATATGTTTTGCCAGTAATTAGAATTAATTTAAGTTGTTTCGTTATATGATATATTAATAATTAAACTTACAGTGACTGATGTTTAATCGTAATTAATCAATTATTACGATTTATTATGTAAACCTAACAATGATTAGCAATTGTTGTTGCACGCGTTGATCATTGTAGAATTAAATAATAATACTATACTTATTACGTATTTAAGTCTAACATCCAACTCGTGTTGACAAGTGGCCTACTCTGTTTTATATAGCTTTAATAAAATGTATAAATGCCTGCAGTGCGTGTGGCTGTAGCAATATATTTCCTAAATTTAATCAAATGTACAAAACAAAATTGCTGCACAAACTACACCATCATTTCTCTTCACTGTTAAATCACGAATACAGCCAGAGACACTTGACAAAGTGTACATCCTTTAACGTGAACAATAACATTTATTTTTATTACGAACCTACTTCTAAAGAATGAATAATCTGCATGGAAACTCACAATTCCCCTCCCCCCCCCCTCCCAATTCCTCAGTAGGTCACGTGAACCTTATTTTATTTCCTACACGCAGAATTTTATTTTTTTAGATTAAGAACACTGATTTTCTTATCGGTGTTGCTAGAAAATAACTGTCTCACTGCCATGTTCTCCTGTCACTTTTTATTTTGATTGAGTCGAAATAGAAATTATTATTAAAAAATATTATAAGTTGTAATAAATGCATTTTGCGTCATTTGCAATCTCACGTTTTCAAACATTTACACATTTATTTACAGTTTATTAAATATGCAGACATTAAATGTTATTGTTAAGAAAATGAATAAATAACTAAAAACCTTGCGTTGAATAAACAATTAATAAAAACTTCATTTCGATAACAAAATAATACGTTTTTTTTTTTGCAAGAAGTACGTCAGAAAATTCAATTACGATTAATATAATATATTTATTTCCGTAAGGACGCATGCACTGAATATAGGGCAAGTCAAAAAGAATCTTACATTGTGACACATAGAGTAGAAAAGAACATTACTGATAGTGGCAGCAGATTCTTGTAACAGACACAGACGATATTAAAATACTGTCAACCTATGTTTATACCACATTTCAAATGTTGACTGACAGAACAAATGGTTCGGCTCTAATTTATCAACGATTTTATCAGAGTTAGCTACAACCTTACGAACTTTAGTTGGAACCCAAGCAAACAATACCAATTTAATAGATTTCACCCTCAGATTTTGACACATAATGCATCAGCTCTTATTACAATTGCTGCTTTCCTGTTAGAGTTATAGTAACTTCAACTCAGAGTTTCTTGCTTGGGGTAACAAGAACGCTCAAAGTAAACTTTAGTTAAGATGTGTTAGTCCTTCTCTTTGTAGTACCAAATTTTCAAATAAATTAGATTAAATTAGCTAATGAGCTGATATATTTAAAACTAAAAATTATTACAGTAATAAATGACTAAATACGAATAATAATTTTAAAATATTTATATTTTAAAAATAAATGTAAACACACAAGAAGAAGATAACACAAACTGGTTATATTTAAACGTGTTTTCATTCGGCTGTTAAATTTATTCGAAAAGTCTCAGAAAATGTTATAGAGTGTAGCCAAAACATAATAAAAAGTTAAAGTTGTTTAAACATTAAATTCAAAACGTCGAATGCTACATGCATGATAATAACTAATCTTAATTGACCATTAATGAAGTTGTAAGCATTCCCATTGGTAAGTAGTCAAAATTTCATAGATTCTTGACCAATTTAACAAAATTGGCACTAACCATTAACGTTTTAAATGAATAAACAAATGTAATTGATAGAAACAGGTTGACCATATTAGTATTAGTTTATTTGTCAATGATGTGATAATCAAATTCAAAACCAATCCCTCAAATTGTCACATACCATACATATTTCAATTGTTGCACTGTCCCACACATATGCTACGTCATCGCGAATGATTCATTGTAGTACACAGTATAATAGATCAGCATATTATAATTTAATTGTTCACTGACTTTGCATACCTTTAGCATAGATGCATATACGGTGAACGGCGTACGTGACATCCACAGTGGCGACTCACGAATTGAGGATTTATCACCCGGTGATTTAATGTTATTAAGCGATAAATCTCATTCGTACGTTTATTGTGCCACGCGTTGATGTAAAATTGTTGCTTCGTGTATATACGTAAGCTTAAAAAATTCTATTCAAATATTTTCTGTTTCCCTAATACTTTATTTTACACATTCCACATTATTCTCCTCTATATTATGCGTTTGTGTTCAGTGGTTCATATATTGTTAAGTGCACGATCTACAAACATTTTTCCAAAATGTTATAAACAATATTTTTTGGTCAAATACTCGCAAACACTTATCAATCTTTAACCCACATTTACGAAAACAACGTTTGATGAAAATCCCAATAATCAATTAATATAAAATAATCAATAGACTATATAACACAAATCACAAATAATTTAAACGACTTTAGCATTTTCCAGTGCAAAATCACACTTTAGAATAGCTTGAATCGCAAAATGTGCAAAAGAAAAAATGAGCGACACTATAGTAGAAAAAGACAACAATATAAATAGTGGTGGGGTAACGGTGTTCTGTGCATATCAAGGTCAGGGTTCAAGTTGTTCCGAGTAGCCTATATGTGTCTTGATTATAGGAGCAATGCAGAAATATCGTAAACTATTTTTTGCCGTTTATATTTAATCTAATTACCCAACTAACTTGAGTGTTGTGTATAAACTGTTAAATGTATTCAGTAGTAAGTAATAATTATCTGTATAGATTTGATAAAGGTTGTCGGCAAATTTGGTGTTTGATAAATATTGATTTTGATTTCGAAACCGCTTGTATAATATATGTAAATATTGAAAGTAAAATTAATCTATTCGATTATTCGATTAACAATACAAGTGAAATCTTATTATGAAAGATTCTATAGTGAAAGTAAAAACAACTTATTTTCGAAGCATGATCTACTCGATTTTAACTGTTGTACTTATATAGCGATATATTTCGGTAATATATAATTAAAAAACAAGGAAATAACATCTAATAATAGTTTGGAAAATTAGTGACTCAAAGGAATCCAAAATTGAATTATTTTACGATTTTTCATGATGATTTAGAAGCGAAAAACCCATTTGTGAACGGAAAATTTAAACAAATACACTACATCAAACGGGTGGCAATACGAAATACCGCAATTGCAACTACAATTTGATTCAGGGGTCTTGGGACCTTCAGAAAAACCAACCGGTTGGCTAGTCTGATCGAATTAAGTTTTTGTTAGAACATTTGACATTGAAATGTGGGGTGCACCAGAATGTGCGCACCCGATACATAATTGTATTGGGTGTAATCATACACAATTACTCTCAATAATTACAAAATCATAAAAAGTTATATCTGGTCATGAATCTGAGTTACGCATGATCATGATCAATTTTGACTCAAAACAGCGATCGCGTAGCCTTGTGTTATGTGAAACGAGAGCCTATGTATAACATTATATTTTTTGTTCAATGTTTTACTTAATTTTAAGTTATATTGTTTATGCATTTTGTAATTTAGTGCAACGTATAATAAATAAAGTGACTTTGAAATCATAAGAGGTTTTATTTTCAAATCAATTTTATAAAATTTAACAAGATAGTCAATTGGATGATTGAAGTCAAAACGTAAATTGGGATTTAAAAAAAATATATGTAAATTAATTAACGGGAATTTTGTATAGTATTTTAACTATGTGAATTAGATTTGAAATTGTGCATGAAAAAAAAAAATCTATTCATACAAATTGCGAACATATCATTTATACACCGATATGAAAGTGTTTTAAGTACATCACGCATTTATTGACGTCACGAAATCATATTATTATTATTATTATTGTGATAACGTTCCGTGTAAAATGATCTGATAAAACAGTATAGGTATAACATATTTATTCTAAAAATAAACATACGATTAATACACTAAATAACACATTTAACTCAAATCCAAAATCCTTAATATTTCTATCCAACTCTCCACATCTCCAACTTCATTTTAATCTTTATCAACCTCCATGATGTGTATGATAGTGTGCACGAGCACCACGCGTCATAATGTAATTTGATTAACAAACGTTGGAATTTAATGCAGGTATCCGTCGGTTTTTTATTTCATGTTTGTTTAAATTATGTAGAAAATAAAATGTTATTACGAAAATAATAATAAATTATACAAATATCAAACATTTCCCGCCAAGTAATAACGTTTCACTCATATTACCGATTGCAGCAGCACAATCGCTCACTTGTGTCTATGTTTACACCAAATAGCGAATATTCGAAAACTATTCGGTGTGGGGCCAAAACAATTAACGATATTAATTTTGTAAATAAACCAAGCGAAATGTACTAAATAATTGATTTTTTTAGCTTAAATCAAACTTTTAAATGATGAAAATATATACTATACATAGTTATTTAGCAAATCTGTTAAGTTGGTAATTTTATTTCGTTTTTTGAGGTTTTTATTAAGTTTTTCAATTTTTGGTTCAATACACACATTATTAATTAAAATGTTGAAAATTATTGAGTTTTAAGAAAATATAATTTTGAAATTATATAAATATTTAGTATTAAAATGATTAAAATAATTCTCATGCCTTATTGTTGAATCGACTTACAAACGTATAAAACCACCTAGTCTAAAACTTAATCCTAATGATCTGATATGTAAATAATGAAATGTTGTTTAACAAAAACGTTAAGATTTTTTTTATATGTATATATGAAGAGTTGGAGAAGTAACCGGTTTTAATCTGGTTTTATCAAAGGTTATAAACTTAGCTTAGCATTTATATTGTGTTTAAAACTGATAAAACATTTATATTACTTACGAAAGTAACGATTTCAGTACTACTTTATAGTTCTAGAACTATTAAAAAAGCTAGTTTGAATAAACATGATCCACTCACTATTTTATTTCAATAAAAAAAAAAAACACACAAACACACATTTAGTTGGACTCATATTATTTAGTAGATTCTAAAACACATATTATTTTTAAGTGACCCAATCAAACACTCTTACAGGATAATAGAATACTTTTTAAGTTGACAACATTAACAATTCTTTACCTATATTCATATATGAACTCAACCGATCTTGTCATGCATTCTTTCTAACATTGAAAAAAAAAACACGTCCGGCATATAATTTTTATATGCAAACGTCTCAAAATCTAGGTCATGTTAGTTAAAACTAAATAAATATCTAAAAACTTATTGTTAAGTGATACTAGTCTTAATGGTTTTGGTTCGTTTTTGCAATATCATTACTTACAAATAAAAAATGGAGACCTGTTTCTTAAATGAAACTGTTAATATTTCTAGTGCAAAAGAAATGTAGACTTATTTATAGATCATATAACTGTATAGTTTTTAAAAAATGTTATGGTATAACAGCCTACACGAAGTAAATCGAAATTAACCGTCCATTGGGTTCAGTGTGTTTAGATTGAGTAAAATAGGGAATGCCGGGTGAAAGGTCAACGAAAGTAACAAAAAACTTAATAAGATAATTGGGAATGAATACGTTTATTGAATAACGAATTATATTTGCAGTAAATCTAGATAGTATGTATATATATTTATTTGTACTAAATTTTAGTAATTTGACTATAATTTGAGGCTTGTAAAATCCGGAAGTACATTGTGTAAAATGATATAAATTTGAAGTAATTTTGTGTAAATTGAACACAAATTCAGTGGAAATTTAATATATAATTAAGTCGATGGTGTTTTTGATACTAGTTTTTCTTAAATATTTAAAGTTTGAAAATGTTTGATGATGCAATAATTGGTGTAAAAAATAAAAGTTATGACTTGCGTTTCCCACGTTTTTTGAAAACGAAAACATTTAACTATTTCTTTGTTAGTTTACGTCAAATTACATCTATTTTAAGTGTAGATCTATAAAAAGATACTGAATCATCAAATACATAATTGGAAGTTTCACAGGTAGGATATATTGTAGGATTTCACTAGAATTGAAGACGAAAATAGTAGCATAAAGTTTGTGCAAACACAAACATTTCAGGTGTTCCTAAGTTATAGCACAAATATAGTTCTCAGGTGATAAAGAGGCAGGGTGTATTTTCCCACAATTGCTGAACGTCAAAAGAAATGTTGTTTAATAAAAATTCAGGCTGGCCAAACAATAACTCATAAAAAAGTAGGTTATTATTTTTTTTTATCGTTGCTATTGATTGAGTTTAAGGACATTGTTACTCAATTGGCGTAGGTGAGAAGTGATGAAAAAAATTCTTTAATGTTTTTCCCAATACCCAATATACCATAAAGGCACCATTTTTTTCTATTTTGGAAAAGTTGATTTTCGTTATACTATTTTACTAGACAACCTTGAGGACAGGTCTCAATTTTTAGAAAATAATAAATAAAATACTAAACTATTTGTAATATTTATTGCATTGTTTTGCATACTTAGATTATATTTT
The DNA here is from genome assembly GCA_018344505.1 of Nebria ingens riversi. Taxonomy (NCBI): domain Eukaryota; kingdom Metazoa; phylum Arthropoda; class Insecta; order Coleoptera; family Carabidae; genus Nebria; species Nebria ingens. The sequence continues at coordinate 185,524 of JADQWA010000087.1, read as the reverse complement.
TGAACTAAATCCTTATATAGTCTAAAACTAATGGATAATTTTAAAACTTAATTGCGAAAGTATTTTTTTGAGTTTGCGGTTTAAATGGGCAATACCATAAAAGATGTGCACAAAAAATATACTTTTATTATTGTTTATTTTATTAAGTGTCAACTTATGAAAAATTAGTACACATATATATATTTTTGATCACATTTCAAAATGTTTGTTTTATTCAAAAACATATTTATTTATGGGTAATTTAGTATTATAATGAAGTAAACAAATAAAGAACTTACTTGTGCATACAAAAATAAAAAGTCACGCTGACCTATACACTAAATATTATAAAAAAACCACTATTTATTTAGCATTCGTACTACTATTGAGGTTTGATAACTGCACATTTTATCACTCACAAACAATATCTTTCACAAATTTCTAGTTACATCATGTAATCTGTATACACTGTTAAAATAAATAATACAAAAAACATAGTCACAGCTGTTGTAAAAACTTGTAATTACAAACACAGTTTAGTGTTAATTTTTAAACAATAACAAACTGTGAATTGACAAGTAACGTTGTCACTTCTTGCTTGTCACTGATGCACCAACTAACTGAGTTGAGTATACTGTACTGTACTTTCATACATATGTTTCGTACTCAACTTCACAGCATTTGCTATCTATTGTGTGACTGTATTGGTGAATGTGTAGGACTACTGGTATAGTGGGGTACGCTGATAAATGCTGCGTGCGCTGAATACAGCGGGGTACTTAGTAAAATACTTAAATTTTCAAAAATATACTTAGCACTGCGTTTGTTTAACAAAACATACTTAAAAACCTTATATATATATATATATATATATATATATATATATATATATATATATATATATATAATGTTTAACTGTTATGTAAATGTATGTTTTTAATTACCTTGTTAGATTGCAATAAATAAATAATACACACATTCAAAATTAGCGTTTAATTTTCGATTAGGTACGCAATTTAAAGTTGTAATTAGTTTCATTAAAATGCCAGCAGAACAATTTCGCCAATAGTTCGTAATTAAAGTACCTGTGTGATGTGTAATAAACCTACAATTTGGAAATTGAACATCAGCGTCAAACAGACATTTGTAATCGTACAAACGAAGTACAAGAAAGGAGAATTACAGTAAACTTTATTTATGCAAAGCAAATTAAATGTTGCAAAATTCGCAGATTCACACCGCGTAATTATTGTTAATTTCGCATTTTTCAAAGATATGTTTAATACATAGATTTCACTTTTTATGAGTACTGTAAACTTTATAGCTTAATGACTTAAAGTGGCTTGATAATTTGCAAAAATATTCATTATTTAGGATAATAGTATTGATTATCAAATTAACAGTGGAATTTGTGCCAAATATATTAATTTTAAAATGACGAACACAGTTATAAATAATCATTTATTAAATTGGTCATTCAAATAATAACTGAAATCTAATATTTAAATAACTGCAAATATAAATTCGAATGTCCCAATAAATGAAGTGCAATTTGACAGTATTTTGCGCCTCCTTTATTTTTACTTTAGGGAATTATCTCTAAGAACTTGTCAACAGTTGGAAGTTGGTCGCCAGTTTGCATAAATAAATATGATAAATAGCTACACATAAATACAAAAAAAAAGTATAAGAAAATTTGATAAAATAAAATACGTCGAGTTAATATTTGTAGACCACTAATACTACTTTCTTATACGAATGTATATAAAGAACTATAGTAATCATGAAAATTTTAGAACCCAAGGAAATACACCTTTTGACCTTCCCTGTGTATGTGTGTGTGTCTGTATGTGATTGATATAGAGCCAAAACTTATGAAACTGTAAACTTAAGACTTGAATAGAGTGAGCCATTTGTTAGTTTCTTTTTGAAATGCGTGTTATTACGATAGTTTACAACACTGACGCGCTTGACATTGATAGATATGTAGTGTCAACCCGGCACTGTAAGGATCTATCAATGTTAAGCGCGTCAGTGTTGCAAACTGTCGAAATAATACACATGTCAAAAAGAAGCCAACACATGGCCCACCCTATATATGATCTAGTTGTGAACCTTGAAGTTTTGAAAAGAATATTCAAACCGGAAGTGCATGTTTACTCTAGTCATATATTGTAGTTTCTGGTTATGTTGATATAGTTAGGTAGGTATGGGAAATTATAGTTAATTAATCGTATCAACTATGTCTGTCAATTGTTTAACAAGAAAACAAAATAGACTTAAATAATTTGGTATGTGGTATTTAAGATGTGTTTGTGAGAAATAGATTTAGTGAAAAATTGTTTCAAAGGTTAGTAAAATATTATATATAAATATTTAGTTAGATTTTTAATTTATTTGAGAACTAAAAAATGCCAGGCCACTATTATTGCTAATTAATAATTAGTTTTAATTGGGTTTTTCAAGATTTGTATCTTAATATCCTTCTTATCTGCAGATGTTTTATAAAAACAATAATTCTTACATATTTTCAAGTATAAACATTTAAAAAAATTGCTTTTGCTAAAAATGCTTTTCATACTATTAAACTAAAAATAATAATAATTATATTTTTGATAGCTGTTGAATAATACATTAATTTTTTAAATTAGTATTCAATTATGAATTAAAAACATCGCTAAATATTACTTGAGAAAAGTAACATTCTATAAAGTGAATTACAGGTGTTTCTTTGCCTGTTCCACTAGGAATGTCTATAATATTTTTGTAATTTTGTATAAATGATATTCTCTTTGTAGTGATCATATTTTATTCAATAGGCAACCTTTTGTTTTATGCATTATTTCACTGACGAACCATAGACAAACAAACGCACACACCTATATTTTGTAAATTGATTACGCGACTAGAATGCCCTAAACCAATGAGGACACACGGCCGCAAGTGCCCCCAGTGGCACTGAATATATAATACATGTTGACCAACCGAATATCGAAACGTGAATCAAATAACGAAAACATTACTAAATCATTAACAATTTCAGTCACTCGGAAATTAAATATTCTATTACAATTTGACGGCAATAAATAGTTTCAAATTTACGACTTTTTTTTTACTATTTGAATATAAAAACTAATAGCAAAATATTAGAAAGCAAAAACTGCGAAACTATCGAAAATTATAGCGACAAAGTTCATTATTTGCAACAAAAAAAAAGTTATCTGATATTTATCGAAAACAACTACTAAATAAGATTATGATTTCTATTCTGTTAATTACCAAATGTCAAAATTTAGACATGAAAATTATGTTCCGCTTCTTTGAAAAAGTAAAAGTTACTTAATTTTAACGAAAACTAAATTTAATTGTATACAATTTGCTATGCACTAAATTATATCTGAATTTAATTAGAGAATCAGAAACCGAAAAAGGATTGTTTAATTTTTAAAAGGTATAAGCGTAAAACATGAACCAAATCACAATAATTATATTGAATGCAAAAAGATTCGTTAGAATACGGAAATAGTCTAAACTAGAGTGAAATTATAATTGACGCAAAAATATATTTACCTTTCCAAAATAATTAATGACAAACATTTTGAATTTATTTATCGATAATTAATTTATTATACAACTTGTTTGTTCATTCCATAAATTCAAAATTAAATAAATATTTACGTATTTAACTTTAATTAATTTACTATGCTAATAAATAATTTATTAAACATTGAACTTTGTAATTAGATAATTAGTTTATTATTTATATAGATCGTTTAGTATTGTTAGGTATAAAAGGGCACTAGGAGAAAACAGCTCTATTTGTGTGGTAAACTTATACAAATGAGCTCTGCTATCCTCTATTCAGTCATACCTGCACGTAAAAATTGTACTTATGTTGATTTCTATACAAAACATAGATATTGCAATGACGCAATTTGTTTGCTATGCGAATGTGCATTCGTACAAAGATTGTATTATATTTATAGTTATTATGTTATTTCTAAGTATTTGTCAACCCACTTTTATATAAATGATTTCAGTGGGTTGCGATAACCTTAGTATTTCAATTTTTATTATACTAAAATAATAAATAGTTTTTAAAATATAAATAAAATCATACAATTCTTTAAATATAATATGATTTTTTTTTTAATTTGTTGAGAGACCCATCCTATATTGTCTCAAGCCAAGTACACATCAAGCTAATTTACAACAACTTAGCACTCTTTACGAATACGAAAAATATTTGACTTGACGTCAACATTTCAAATGATATGAATTTTTTTCTCTGTTAGATAAAATGACCAAAGTTCGTTTCACAAATATTTAGGTTGTCTGAAGCCAGCTTTACAAGATGTTTCTTAAAACTTTGTGCAGAAATACAACTTGGCCTATAAATTATCCTTATACCTATGTATTTCTTATACTTTTTTTGTTAGTCCTAAGGGGAACCAATGTAGCACTTGAATTTTATTACACTTGCGCAATGCGGGTAACGGTTGTTAGGCGCTATAAATATATTTTGAAATACGTTATATTTTTCATGAATAAACTTCTTCGTAGTGCCTAGGCTTTTAACATATTCAAAAAGTCTATTATGCCACAACATTTTTCAAAATATATATTTATATTTCACATAATTGTAATCATATGACGAATTACAATTATATTTCGACACTTATAATCTTATAAATTACATTTTTAGTAATATCTAGTTATCGGAGAAGCAATTCAGGATTAATAAATAATAATCTTCTAAATAACTTTAATTTGAGATTTATCGACAATTTGTAGCCAACGGCATGCATTTTAGAAAACACATTTAGATGTTTGCAACTATTTATGGTTATTAGCACTAAACATTAAGAAGAAGAAGTTCTAATGTGTATAAAAAAGCAATATAGGTTATTTTTGTGTTGTTTATTCGTCGTAAATTTTATTTAAAAGTATGTATATTATTCTTGTACTTAAATAAAAACGTAAAAATGTATAGTTAAAACAGACAAAAAATGCTTTTAGCATTTTATCCAAACAATATAATTGTTTTATAAGTTTGTTTACCTAAGAAACACGTCGAATTCACACATAAATATAATCGTTAATGATTTTATTTATAAAACTATTGTGTAGTGTTCAAATGATCACATATTCTTTTTTTAGAATTATATAAACTATATCAAATAAATAAGCACTTTATTAAGGTTGATTATAATATTTGACTGTAACTAGTACTATTAAAATAAATTCATACTCAAGGTTTTCAAATGTTTCACGTAAAATAATAAATCGGCCATATAAAATACTTTGGTAATCTCAAAAATAAATAATGTCTTGTTAAAGTGTAGGGGTGTGTGGTTCAGTAAAATATGATGTTAAAATATCGTGATATATGTTATCACGCGAAAACGTGAGAGGGTTAATATATAGTATGCCCAAACGGAGTTTGATATTGAAAAGGATCTTATCAAGACCTTGAACCTTCTCACTCCACGAAATTCATAAATCGATACAAGTATTTAAAGATCTACATTAAATTAACATACTACCATTTAACCCAGCTAAATATTCTAGTTTTTTTTGTTTTGCTTTCAGTGAGTTTTATAGTTTTATCTCAAAATCAACAATTTGTATTAACTTAAATATTTAGCCTTTTCAAAAAGAGATCGTTGCCGTATGTACGCTGCCGTATACATTTTAAATAAGAAGAAACACAGTCACGTACAAAACTACAGCCATCTAACAACATTTTACGTACTACCAAAAATAAGAAAAGCTCTTAGAAGCCTACGACACAAACTTCCGGGTTATATTTTAATATCTATCTAATCTAATCTAACTGAAGTAAAAGAAGTTTGAAGTTGAAAAATTGTCAAATAAAGGGTATTCTGCCACTCTATTTGATGGAAAAAGGTGTAAAGTTATGTATGTATTATGCCTGTAAATTCGTATTGGTTATGTGTCTGTCCCAATATAATTGTGTGTATTGCAAACAAAAACGTTGTTTATTTTATTGACGTCAGTTGTAAAATATCAAAAATGCCATACGTACGCAATTAGCATGTTTCCAATATTTGTGTAGTACTTAACAATTTTGTTGGCATTTAAAGTTTGGTCGCACCGTTTTATTGCAACTGATTATTTCGTACGAAAAACCACGAGACTATAAACAAAAGCTATTTTGTGGCTATACATTCGTTTGAAGAACAACAGGACGTCTCTAGTCATGAGATTAACGTTATTTTGACCTATGACGTCACATTGTATACTTTGTAATATGAGTCGTTTTCATACTAAAGTATCGCCAAAGAAACCAGTAAAAATATTGACCGCGCCATGAGTTCATACGCCCTTATTCTAGAAATTCTAGAAAAAAAATACACAATTCTAGACTAGAATTGTGTGTATTTGCGGTTTTTTTTTAGTGTATTTGAGATATATGAATTAGATTTTGCAACATAAAGTAACACAAAATTGACTTTAGTATGGAAACGTAACATTTTCATATTTGTTGCTTTACAAAATTATTTTTATCGACGGAGTAAACATTTGCTGAACTGGCAATGCGCAATCGCAACTACATTTCCGCTAGAGTTGAAAGTATTCACTGCGAGTTAACCCAAACGGGAAATTCTACAGATTGCGAAACGCTCGAATTCTTAACATTACAAAGATTTTGGAACGTGACAAACTAATATTAAAATTGCAAATCCTACCTTCATTTTGAAGTGGTCCATTTTAATGTTGGGATAGGAAGTTGACAGTCACAACATCGAAGAAGAAGAATTTGTTATGGTCCACCTGTAAATAATGTTTTAATGTTATTTATATACATGTTGACCATAGATTTATGGCTTTTGGGTCATTAGTTTTTTTTTTAAATTGGTATTAGCTGTTTTACTCTTTTTTTTTTAAATATCATGCAATTACGAAACATAGGTCTTTGTAGCACGGACTTTCTACAATAGGTTTAATTTTGTGACATATAGGTACATTTTTTTAGATTACAAACATGAAATGGTATAATTTTCGGTTTAATTACACCGTTAATTGCCACGAAAACTTCAAACACGTTTGCGAATTCATTAAACTGTTGAGGAAAAAATTAGTGCGCAAGGGTGGCCAGTGACGTGCGTGTGGAAAATTTACGACGGGGTCAATTTATGTGGTGGTATTTGAAAAGTTTTCGTGATTGTTTTCATAGATTATCTTATTAAAACTTTCCTGGGTTCAGAATTTATTATTTACATAAGTTATTTGCATTTTTTTCAGGGGTGTTTTGAAGTTTTCGCTGTAATAAATATTCAGGTATTTACTGAATTTACCCTAGTATTATTTCGTACTTTTTTATGAGTATTATTTTTTTAAAACGTTTATAAAACATATGTTTTTAAACATTAAACATAATAATCTGTATACAAAACAAGCTTTTTGTACAAACGGAATATTTTTTGCTTCAAATGCACTTATGTCAATGCATAAAATATGTTTAAGATAAATTATATTTAATATAATGTTAAAAATGAAAAGGGTTATCATAATTAATATATTTCCTCAACCATGATGCAATGCTTTTTATGAACTATATTTCGCAAACAGTATTTTGTTTATATTATTATTACAATATTTTATCATGTAAATAAAATAGTGATTTGAATAAATAATTTTTGTGCTCTTTAACTCAAATTGTCTGTTACTTTCTTTTTTATTTCTTTGATTACCTATTATACAATAATTGTTTAACATACATTTTAATGTAAAACGGATATAACACGTTGTTAACTTATGTTTCCAACAATACTAATATGTGTTTATTCGTACTCGATAGATAAATATAACCTCAAATTTACATATCCGATTATATAACTCTAAAGACATAACCAAAGAAACATCTTTGATCACATTTAATCTCGTCTTTTATCTGAATCACAATAAATTGAAATTATTTCAAATTTTAAATATTTAAAGATATCAACATTGACAGTCATCCTGATGACGAAACAAAGATAAGATATCTATTATTTTCTACACTAAACACCTGGTGTAACAGTGCAAGTTTGCCAAAACCAACCTTAATCACTTCATTCGTAGCAACGCGTTGTCATTTATTTCGTGTGTTTATTTGAGATATGACGTCACAAGTATCGCGACAATTACGAAATTTAATTGCAAATCATAATATATGCTACAGTTTAAAAGGGGTAAATAGGAGTTAAATTATAATCTAATTGTAATATATAGGTGTACGTTCCATTTACTGAATTTAATAATAAATCGTTTGGAAAAAAATTGTTGTTGAAATATATAGAATTGTAATGGCAATCGCATGCATATTTATTAGTTATAATCGGAAATATCTGAGCAGTAAATAGCATTACCGAGAACGAACTAATCGAAAATTTATATTAGTCTACAAATAAGAAATGAGCAAAAAGACAAACATGAAATAGTGTATATGTATTTTATTGATTTCTCTTTCAGTCAATCGTGACACTAACCACTAAGCAATATTTATTTTAGTGAAATAATTCCCCTAATGGGTTTATTAAACAAAATTACATTCACCTACATTCTGTCAAGATACCAACAGGACACTTAAATATGTTTCTTTTTATCAGATAATAAATTTGACATCATTTTAGCTCGTAATAAATTTCAATATATATATATATATATATATATATATATATATATATATATATATATATATATATATATATATATATATAAATATTTAAATATACAAGAAACATACATATATAGATCTGTTACGCTGGATTTGGGAGTAATGATGTACTTTAGTTACGTCGTTATTCGGTCCGGCCCTAACTACAACTTGTGACGTCAATATATATTACAAAACAAATATATATTAACCGATCTTCTCATTGTAATAGGATAATTATTTGTTTGTTCATGTTCTCTTATTTCATAATAACAAGAAATGCTCAAGGACAATTAAAAATTCAATTATTCTTCTAAAAAGAATTAATTTAGCAAAATTGGACATGATATGTAATTGATTCTACGATTTTTTTAATATTAATTATATATGTTTTTAAAATATAATAAATAATATATAAATAGCGTAAATAATTGGTATACCAATCAAAAATGTAATTCATCCTAGAATATATACATAAGTGATTTACCAAATGTTATTTATTATATAAAAACAAATAAATACGATATCTATTTACCTATTATTATTTAATCTCCTAATTACAATTCTACTTTTATTTATTTATATATATATATATATATATATATATATATATATATATATATATATATATATATATATATATATAAAATATATTAATATATATAAAACAGAACAATATCATTGTTTGATGTTAAACGTATAATCAATTGCAATCAATAAGAATTTATGATAAAATAACGTTATCAAAAGTGTTATTTTATTTTTATTAAACGATTGGAATCTAATTTGGCAAACTAATGATAACAGTTCTCTCGAAAATGTTTATAATTCACAACTATTTATAAGAAACATTATAAGGCGCTGTTTAAACTTTAAAAAACTTTAAAATAAATAAGAAAAAAATGTCCTTCACAGATAAAGATTGTTAATTGTTTCCATGGATAAGAAGGCTATAAGGTTAGTTCAAATAACTTTAAAAAAACATATATTTGATTAAATAAAATATTGAAAACGTTAAAAAGTTATCATTTAGAGTTCTTTAATACATTGCATAATATTTTAATTTTAAATCCAACGTTTGTATTCAATTTTAAATACAATTAATTAATTACTGCGCAACAAATATAAATATAATTTCGCTATCAACGAGAAAAATTCGCAATAAAACAAACATAGTTTATGATTTACTATATAAGTATGAAGTAAACAAACCTATTACAGTTGAAAAGAAGCAGTGCAACTTTGTTAGCTGAGGCACTGAACATCGAATATATCACATGAGAGCAGCTTTGGCGCAGCTCAAAACATAGAATCCACACGAAACATTGACAAAATAATCATGATCCGAATATTGTGTAAACACGGTAAGGTAGGCATGCAGCTACTGGCTTGGGAAATGTCTCGACCATCACTACAGTATCTGCAGGTGGCACATGTACTCTATAGTCGACAACCCCTAGTAGTTCTGTCTCGTTTCAATACATTACCAAGAGTTATACAGGTGGCCAGAATGTAAAGGTCTCAATTTTTTTTAGTAAACCGATAATATAAACGTCTTTTTTACCAGATTTGGATTAAAATGTTTTTATAAATATTCTATTTCGTTTTAACAACTTCATATTTAGAACAAAACAATTTGTTTCAACCACAACCGAAAGTTGAACAGATTCATTCCTCCTACTTATAAATAAATTTGTTTGTGATAAGATATAAACATTTCTAAATATTATAATCAATTATTAATAATAGGCACGCTTATTTTAGTATTACTAAATAAAATAACTGCAAATAATACTAATTCGATTTTAATTACTAAGTATATTCATACTGCTCTGAATAAATTTTAAAATAAATATTTTGTACAATTTCACTTTAAAAGAACAGCCTGTTTGAAATATGAGTATATAACGTGCGTCTGTTATAATATGTTACGGGGGCCGAAGGGATCGATATGACGTGTGTCGCCGCGACGGCATGCGGCATGACGTCACTAATGCCTCAGAGCGCCGGTTTCGCGGAATCCAAATTATCCAATTCTATATTGACAACAACAACACACGTCTAGATAGACACTTGGACGTCTAACTACGTTGCCAACGATAAAAGAAATTTTATTTTTACTTACTTTTCGTTTTGTTTTGCTCTTCTTCCAGAAAGATAACGAGCTACCCGAAGGTTTTGATACACACGTGTGAAGTGTGTTTTTGCAAGTTTTTATTAAAACACTTTGTGACAAATACGAAAATAATATTAAACTTTTCTCATTGTTATTTAATCAACGTTGAATTTTTGTCTAGAGTTTAAATTCATATTTGCACCTTTTACGTAAATAAATATCAATTTTTTGTTTTTCATTATTCAATTAATTGTTTGATCAAATTAAGTATTTTAAATGCCCAAAAAAACATGTTTACTTGTTTAAAGTTTTAAAATATATGTATATTTTTCATTTGTGCTCCGTATAAATATATTTATAGTGAAACACGCAAATTGAGAAATGTTTAGGGGTCGCTCTCGCATTTGTTATAACAAATGAATTGTTTATACTAGCTTATTTAGATTTAATTCCACATTTATCCAATGCAAACATTATTCAAAGTTGAATAATGATTTTTTTACCTCTATATTTGTTTGCTAATAAACTACGATATGCTTGTTTAAATGGTTAACCAATGTTTTTGTTGTAAATTAACAATAATTATTAAGTTTGGAAATCCCGTGAAATAAATTATGTCACTAATACATAAATTATAAAAGTCCATACTAGAATTTCTGATGGGTAAATATTCAGTGTATATTTTAAAGCGTCAGAATTTAGTACATTTTTAGACAAACATTGCACAACAATAACTAAATATTGTTTAAAAAAATACAACATAAAATAATATGATAACACCATACAGTGACGGACTTGTGCCAATTTGGTTCAATTATAAATGTCGTACAAAAATATTTGTTTGGAAGGTATGCGTAAACATTTACTAATATCTAATTTAGTTTATTAAATAAATGTTTTATAAAAAAATGTTCCTTTTTAATAAAAATGTATTCATTACAAAACACATATGTGTATACAAGTTTAGAATTGCTTTACGACTGATTAGCACCTGTATTCATAGAATTTTAAAGATGCTTTTAATCAAACCAGTTTGTTTCTATAGAAACAATTTACTATCAATATTTATCTAATAATAAATGATTTATGTTATTTTTTTATTGCTATCTAAAAATAACTATACAATATAAAAGTTTTGTACTGAAATCTATGAAAAACTTAGTTTAGAATTTGCATCTTGCCGAAATATCAATACTATTCGTTAGTGAGCAGTTAGCCTTCAGATAGTTTACATATTTATTATTTAAGTACATAATTTGATATTTATGCACCATTATAAACAATTGGCAAATCTTATATCTTGAGCAAATAATTATTATACAATTGCCCAATATGAATTGTCGGTAAAAGACGTTCTTAAATCAGATATTCCGGCGCATTACAAAGCAGTAACGTTTATGCTACAAATAATTAATTTTCAAGCATGGTTGTATATATGTGAATTTAACACAGAAACATTACTGTTTCTGTAAAAATGCATGATATAACATATGTATCGTATTACTTAGCAAGTAAGATTGCAACATTCACAATTCCTAACAATCATATTAGCATATTTACAACAAATTGATCAATTTTACCTTATAAGATGATTCTATTTTCGTCCAAATGTCATTCAGCACCGCACTACTCTATGCACGCACTATCACTGACAAAACCAGACAAAATTAAACCTGTATATACAACAATCATAATTCATACCTTAATTTTACATTGGTCCTCAACATTTTTTTTTATATATCTTTAAGTAGTAAAATAAAATAATGTAATACGTTTCATCTGTAATTTATCACTTTATTAGCGACCTTAAGCATAGCAATAGCAAAACAGGGCATGCAAAATACAATTTGCAACGTTACTTTCAATGTGACAAGTTTGCCACAAGCACATTTATGAAATTCTGTAATTATTATAATTATGAAACAAGTATTGCAATTCACTTATTCGATAATATAAATGACTGAAAAATGTAATAGTAGCTTATGAACAATTACAAATGTATTTACAAAATGAACTCAAAACGATTTATAGAAAAAAAAATACGTTTTATTCTAAATTTTTATACGCATTCTGCGACATAAAATAAATAAACAAATCTTATTATTAAACAATCTTAATAACTAATTTCGACTATAACTAACTATTCAAGTAACTAAGATTATGAAATATGAACACAATCTTTGAAAAATGATAACATTAACGACATATTTGTGCTAAAGTTTAAAACTGTTCACGGTTGTTTATTAAATGAAAACAGTTCACACGCGCACACACACATACACATGTATCACTTTTTAAAAATATTCATAATTTAATTAAAAACTAAATTGTTTATCATATCACAATAACATAAATTATGGCAACGCGATTTGTTCCGGTGGACTGAATGGTCCAACTCGTGATTTAACATCAACAGCACGCACTGCGAAATGATATTTATTGCCATCTGTGAATTGGGTAAGTGTACAAGCCATGGGCAAAGCCAGCGCTTTTACATCCCCCACTTTCCGCCACATATCCGTTGAAGGTGCGCCATTCGTTTCCTGATACGCGTACAATTGATAACTCGCAATTTCCTCATACCGCGCCATGTCTTTGTTTAGCATCTTCCACGACAACACTATTCCATCCCCAACGCGTGAGATCTTTAAGTTTGGTTTCGGCGGCATCGCTTTCCAGTTTGGTTGACTTGGTTGTACGGCTGGTGGACCTGGTAGCGGTGCAGGATGCCTTGGACGAGATATTACAGATTGTTGACCTTGAGCTGGTTGAATATTAGTGTACCGAATTTGCTGTCCAGGTCGAATAGTTTGAGTCGCATTTGATTGCAGTACATTTATTGTTCCTGGACCGGCCGGACGGACTAAATTCAGACGTTGTCCTGATGGAACTTGACCTAAATCAATTTAAATAGTTAAACTAAATATCCCTTAAGTTTAAAACAACCATGAACACATTTAAATATATTTTCGCATACCTGATGGAACAGGCTTGAACATTAACGTAGGCCGTGGTTGCCCAGGTCTAGTAGGTGCAGAGCTTGTAGCAAGTAAAACTGGTTGTCCCGGTTGGCCAGGAGTTTGAACGAAATACGTTAATCGGGGCAAATTTGTATTTGCAACAGAGGTAACAGTTGTAGTACTAGGAGTATTAATAGTATTCGTCAATTGGTGTGACGCTATAACTCGGATATTACTGGTGGGAATACTAATAGTTGCTTTATTTGTATCGTCTTCATCGGTCAAATCAATCACTTTTGGAGTTTCAATCGTTTTGCGTATTGGGGAAGTTTGCACGGCGGTTTTTTGTAGATAATTAGCAAGTACTGGACCGTTTGTTTGCACATCTTTCCCTTTTGGAATTGCAGCGGAATAAACTTTTGGCAAGATTGTTTTTATTCCTTTAGTTGTTCCTGAAGTGACTGCAGATGGAGGTTTCAAAGAATTCGCGACAGGTTTCGGGGAACTTGCAATAGGTTTCGGTGCTGGAGCAACTGGAGGGCCTAAAGGTTGAACAGATGGAGGAGTTGTGGGTAGTTTACTAGGATGAGAAGTGCGATGATTCCGTCTCTTTGGTACTGGAGGCATGCGAACAGAAGGATCAGGTTCTGGACCTGGTCGAATTCTTACAGGAGCAATAGGTTGTAAACTAACTTGCAAACCAACTGATCTCGTTATCTTCACCGGAGTTGCTTCTTTAATATTGCCACCTTCCTTTGCTTTGGTTCTTACTTCCTGGATGATTCTAGTATGAACAATTTCCAAATCCTTGACTTGTTTCGCCATGATCCCGAATCGATTCCTCAATATATCCGTGCGTTGCTCGTGAAGTCTGATGGCGCGACTAAGCTCTGCTATTCTAGAGTCCTGGTTGACAACTTCACACATTTTTTGTAATACGAATTCTTCTAACTCATCTCGGCTCATGAAATCAATATGTCGTTTATCCATAAACTGTTTGAACTGTGCAAGAGTAACGTATTCAATCTTCTTAATTGTTTCACAGGTTTTTATGAGAGACCCATTGAATTTTGGCTTCTTGGCGTCTGAATCTTCTTCCGTAGTCTCATGTGAGCGCTTCAGGGTAGTTGATTTTACAGTACCATTTAATTCTGAAAATAGGAAAGTGTGAGAAATTTACTTGATAAGTTATTTACAAGATCATTAAAACAACAAATATAATCAGAAATGGATAAAATGGAATAAGTCGAATTTGGAGTTTGTGCAGGACAAATAAAAATTCGGAGTTCTGGAGAAAAGAATGCCTATATGTTTCCTTTGTGTTATTTATACCTTTTGAATTATCTTCTTCTTTCAATTCATCTTTTATTGTTTCATTTGATTTATCTACAGATTCAGCATCCATTTTTACGTCAGCTTTACCATCTTCCATCTCCTGTTTTGCAACACCATCTGTCTTACTAGCATCTATAGTGTCCACTTCCCTTCTCACAGCCATATCCTCACTGTCTATCAATTTAGCTTCAAGATCCATGGAAGCCGTAAAAGATTCTTCAGAAACATCAATTTCCGCATTATTTTCTGAAACCTGCTCTGGAATATTTTCTGAGATTTCAGTATCCATTGATTCATTAGATATTTCTTTTTCTAACGATTCTATTGCAGTGCCTAATGAAGTATTTATTTCTTCAGAGATGACACTTTTTTCACTAGTTTCAAGTAAAACATCTTCAGATGTTTCAGTTTCTCTTAAGACTTCTAATAGTGAAGACGTAATATCAGCAACTGTTTCCGATGTTTCTGAAGACTTATCAACGGGACTAGATGTACCTTCTTCACTAGTTTCTTCGTTTAAGATATCACTTTCAATGGGGTCGACTTCCATTGGTACTAATAAATCATTTGATTCATCACTTTCGGGTTCTTTTGCAACATAGCTGCTTATCTCAGTCATTTTGGGGACTGAATCTTCTGAAGTTGCGTCAGCAGATTCAGTAGAAGTCTGTTTAAATTGAGAAGAATGTTCCAATTCATTTGAAACTGAAATATTTTCTTGATTCATTTTTGTATTATCACTGTTATTTGAAGAATCTCCTAATTTAGTAACAGAAGAATTTAATTCATTTTCCGATTCGCTGTGTAAAAGTATGTCACTTGTGTTTGAATCACTTCCAGAAGCTGCCTTTTCATCATCATTAGTATTACTTTCTTGTTTATCATTTATATTTTCTTTTGGATTAACATCTAAATCAGGTGTTGTTGATTTTGTAACTTCGATTTCGCTGATATCTTTATTCACGGCTTCAGAATCCAAATTACTATTAACATTAACTTTCATTGGAACTTCGCTAAGGCCCAAAGATGATTCTTTCGTCAATAGAGGTTTAGGAGATGCAACTTTGTCTGTATTATCACATTTGATAAAATTTTCAATCTCTTGTCGAAGTTCAGATATGGTAAGATCACTATTTGATTCAACAGTTTCTGATGGTATTTCACTTGAATTCGTTTCATTATCCAAACTTTTTTCATCTGTTTCAGGACGACTAATATCTTTAACGTTCGCACTATTTTCATTTATTAACACATTACTTTCGTTTTCTTTTAGATCAAACGAATGTACATCACTTATTATTTCATCTATTTGCATCGAGTTTGTATGTTCTACGTGGTTACTAGTTTCGGATTTAGATTCTGGTACTTGATTAACTATGGGGGGGTCACTAATTTTATTCAAATTATCAAATTGACTATTACTACTACAATTTTCTGATAAAGGAAGATTATCTGCAGTTGGCATCGGAGATGTTGGAAAGCTGGCATATTGGAGACTGTCCTTTTCTGGAATTTTTAACATATTTTAGACCATAGGATCTCCAATACGTCTGGCATTCTTATTCTAACAATAATCATGCCCCAAGCTCTTCAAAATGGTTAATTAATAAAGCATTGTATAAATAGATTGATTGAATAATGTTACGCAGTTACAGTCTCAAAACAATGTTACTATAACATCATTGGAAATAAGAACACAATCTAATTCAATGACATGTCCATTATATTTTCCAATAAAAAACAATTGATGTTGTTACAGCATTAACATTGTTTTGAGAGTCAAATCAAGTACATAAATAGTTATGTATGATTGACACCCTGTTATGTTGCAAATGAGTCTTTATGATTTCTATAGTTATGTCTTTATTTGACAAAGCAAATCTAAATGTTGCTAACGTATACGACGAATTTCATTCATCAATCATACACCCTTAATCATTTTAAATGCAATCATTAACAATGTTTAAAATAAGTTAAACAGATAATGAATAAAAAAGGATTAATTATTGTTTGTAAATATCAGGAGTTAACTTGTGATTCGGAAACCAACATTGAACACAAATAATAATGATGAAACAAGTAAAGTAAAATAAAATAACTTACTCGACTCTGCCCCGCCATCTTCGTCCTCTGATATTCTTAATGTCATGTCGTCTGAGAGATCATCTTCTAATTCTATATTGGCTACATTGGATGAGCTGCTCGATAACGATGCTGAATCATCTAATTTATTGTCATTCTCATATGGACTTTCATTTTCAGCGTTCCTTGTAGCATTTGTATCTTCTACAAGGAGATCACCAGGTCCACTTGTGTTATCTCTAAGATCAGTAGGCACTGCCGTTTGTGCTTCTAAAGTCTTGATGTCGGTTATTTGGCCATTTGTAGTTGTGTCTACGATCGTCCCGTTAAGTTTGGATTTTCCTTGCTCCTGGATAGGAAATTGGTCTAATCTCATGATTGCATTCGAGAAATTTTCCAGATACTGCAAAAAAAATTTCAACTCATACACAAATACAACACCGAGCCACATTTTAATATTTCAAAAAGCGAAAAGTAATCCTATATGGATTATTTTCGGAGAAGTTTGGAATAAAAATTTCCATATAATATTAAAGAAATAAATTTTAAAATCTGATTGCTATAGGCCATTTTGAATTACTCAATGGATAGTTGGAAAAAATTAAGAAATTTGAGTTTCAATTGTTTAAATTCAATATTTTTGTAATAATAAATAAATTCGTGTGCATATGTCTTTCACATTCGTAAAATAATTAAACGAAATGAGTATTACTACTCTTTCTCATTCATTTGTTTTATTATGACATTTGCATAATATTTATGTGTTGCATTTATTCCCATCGTATTTTATAATATACTAGATAACTAAGTTATCTATTTAAGAAAAAAAGAATCTTAGCTCTCAAGTAAAAAAAAATTGAACAAATATAAAAATGTTCGATCGCAGTCGTGACGATTACAATTTAAAACAAATCCGCCACGCGATTGGCTGATAGTGCCGAGCGTAAAATGTCTGAACATGCGCGTACCATTACCATTGCACTCAAAAACTTACAACACTTGTGGCGATTTTCTTCGCCATCTTGTCAACACTTGCAACGTTAAACATTACTATTTATTATTAAATAAATGCAAAACGGGTTGCCTAACAATAGCAACAATCTTGTTTCTTAATAGCAACTGTTGAAACAATTAACTATCATTGCTAGGCAAACCGTTTTGGTATAAAAATATCAGATCAAAAAAGTTACAAATGTGGTAACTTACGAATAAAACCGTTAGGGACCTATTTTGAATTGAAACGCGTTGTAAAGGGACGTAACGTAGAATTATTGTGCTTGGAGCAAACGAGACTGTTAACTGGGCTAGTCCCACTTGGTCGGAGTTGCGACTCCGAGGTCACATTGCCACGTTGCCAAATCAGACTCAATTTGAACGTTTCAATACAGTTTATGGGCATTTCTCGACATTTTACTGCTTTGCGAACTTTGGATAAATGATTTTTTATTAGTTACTATTTAAAATATTTATTGAAAAGTTCAAATTTTGTTTTATTCGCGTTTGGCAATGCTGCATATTTTATTGCGCATGTCTGGAAGATCGCCAAACAAATTCTGAAGCTGCTATGGAAACCAATGGAAAGTTTTTGAATCGTTTCTCGTACTATTTCAGTATTGTTGTTAAAATTATTATAAATAATACGTTTATCAATCACATTATATCAATATAACTCAATCTTAATGACTTGATTTAATCGTATAAAATTTGGCAGGAATTTATTTTTGATGACTAAACTAATACTATAAGTACACTTTGTCCTTGATACGGGCTATGCAATTTTTTAGTTTAAAATCGATTTTGAAAGTAGTAATACAATATTGGATGAATGAAATGCCTAAGTCTACATCGAATCAAATTCAGTGAATTTAACTCAGATTAAAGAAGGTTCTAGAATAAAAAAACAATAGAAAAATTACAGCCATTATAGCCTAACACAAAAAAACGACCAATCCCAATGTTACATAGAACCATTTATCTCAATATTACGTCCATTAATCCTGAAAATAATTAAGAAAACCATCATATTTTATGTTAAAATGTAATAAATATATACCATTTTACAATTAACGAATCCAATATATCCAATAACAGCGTGACCTCGAGTTCATTTGTTTTAATAATCAAATCATTATTTTATAAACATAAGAATTAAATTTCTTACCCATGCTGCCCAAAAATTCTTATAATCCATGATGGCACAGCACAGAAAAATACAACTACCTCTAACAAAATCTTAATTGCAACTAAAAACAGAAATATAAGATGACTGTCAAATGTTCTTTTATGAAAACGAATCAGGATTGTCCACGGAACATACGATACAAACAATTGATTAGTTATGACCAATCAAAATAATCAAACGGATAACAATTGAATATGTGAAACCAATAAACGCAAAAGAAAAACATTATGCTGTTAAGTGTTATATCGATCGAAAGACAAATTCTATGATCACAACAGTGAGAATAGCCAACAATGAAAAAAAGTTCGTTTTACTTTGATTAGAATATAGATACAATCATCAAATCAGTTGAATTGAATTCTACATTCAAGTCAAAAGTGTACGTTAGTAAATGATGTGGTGAGCTCGGTTTATGTTGGATGTATATAAACCTCCTATACACTGGAAGTTGAAAGTTTTGATATGTCGAAATCAACAACAATATTCGCCATCAATAGTTTTCAATAGACCCATAAACTGATGAAATTGAATTAATTTGAGCATCACCCAACTCGTGTCAGGAGTTCATTCGTTAATCGAGGACAATGCTCTCTCGGAAACAACCCCTTTACAGGGCTGCAAGTAGTTATGAACAAAATAACTAGAAGGAGCGAGTGTTATTCCAGAAAAAAACATGTGGCCATTTGAGTATCAATACGTAAATGATAATATAGTTGATCAAATGAATCAGTATTTTGATCGAGTATACAACTACATCCTTGATGTATGAAGTATGTTATAAAAAAAGATGGAATGAACAGCTACTTGGAAGTCTCAATTTAGAGCTATACCCTCCAACTATATTAAATTATTCGTTGTTCTAAGGTTTATATAGTTATATGGTAAAACCAAAAAATTCTAAATTTATATATCAAAATAGATGTTTGTGATGGAATACAACATTATTTTTGAGATAAGTTGTGACCCTTTTTGCTTGGGGAAGAAAAAAGATTTCGAAACACATTGAAAGGTTGCCCCGCCCATATTCCAAGGCCGTAGATTATCATTATAGTACGGACGGTGTTCATTTTACTTCAAGGGGAGTAGGTTTGAACACCCAAAACACTATGTTCAATTCCTCGAAAACTGCATATTGAATAAATCATTTCACTGTGAATTTTTGAGGTATCCAAATGAATCCATATAGGATTTGATGTTTTCTACATATATGCTCTTTATGAAGACTTGAAGCAAGTTCAAATAATGATTAACCTCCGTCGTATTTATAGACAATCTTAAAGTTGCTTTTAGTTTAAAGTAGCTTTAAAATCACCTCGAGAATGATGAATTTAATGCATTTGACATTAGATATGCAAAGAACATGGATACGATGCGTTGATTTAAAATAAATAGGAATGATAGTTTTCTTCACACATGAGGAACCACGATAGAATGACCGCAAATAGATCATCAAAACCTTACGATTTTGCAGTGTGTTACAGGCGTGAGAAATGATGTTTTTTTTTTAAATTTTATTTTATGCTCTTTGGCCAGATTTAAAATTATCGCGCAGCGCATGAAGAAATTCTACGCGCTTCCACCTTACCCGTGATGTTAAAAGTAATTACAGTAATTTCTGTGACGTCAATAAAATTTGATATACCTCCTAAAATCTAAAAAATATGACTAGAGAAAGGTTAACATATCAACCTGCGAAAGTTAGAATCGAAGAAATAGCATAGGTAAATGACCTAAAGTATTTCAGAAGATGATGAAGTTCTAATAATAATTGAGTTAGATTTATCCGAACAAATATTAGATGAAATGACAAACAATGACGAGTAACAACAAAACAACTGCGGCGCCCAAGGCCGACGTTCGCGCCTGCGTATTAGAGAATTGATCATTGACTTTCATATTAAATTGTCCTTGAATAATTTAACAAAATTATTTTTACAATTTGCAAATACATATATCAAAATCATGAACAATATTTTAATCAAAATTAAGATTCTTCGTTCACTTCGATAAGCAATTCATAGTATTCTCAATCAGATACTCATACGAGGTAGAACAAGCTAAAGTGACGACATGAATCTTATTTTCGATATTTAAACAATAATCTATTGCGTTTTAGTCAAAAAATAGGGGCGTAATTAAAACGGTCGTATAGATCGCCATATTGTGCAAACTGAGTGTACCGTGGCTGAATGATGACTCATCAGAACTACTAACTGCGTAGTAGATGGTTTCGCTTTGTTTACTGCAAAAATATTTTCTGATTTTATTTCAAATTAAAAAACTTTTAACACTTGTAATAATCTTTTGGACTTATAATAAATTCTTTAGAAAAAAACGACTACTGCGCAATGTTGTAAATTTACAGATGCTAATGTAAATAAAAAATAAAATTGTCCTACTATTCTGCAATTTCCCATTATCTTAATAACAATTCAATGGGTGCTGTGTTTTCATATTATTTTTATCAACACTATTATTATTATAATTTGTTGTTTTTATATATACTTAAATATTATTGGTGAAATAAAATGTATACACTATACAGCATTCAAAATGTACTGTAAGAATAGCACTTTATGCGCAGTGTTCATTGTTATCAAAAAGTCAATATGCGCATGCGCAGTGTTATCATTAGATTTTACGTGGAAAACGCCATGGAGGATGGAAATTTACCCGAAAATTTTTTATAATTCCCATTTTAGTTCAATTCCATCTATTTGTTATTAAAATAATAATTTCCTGGATACATGTTCAAATGCAACTTTTGCATGTAAACCAACAACGCATATTATAACGGGTGTTCTGATTGGTCGACCGAGTAGACAAAAAAAAAGCCTTGTATGCTGTGCGCCGTGTAGTCAAAACGTTCACTGTACAACAGCTGCAATGTCAAGTCGGCCATTTTATGTTCAGTTTTAAAACTTTTAAAGCTATTTTAACAATAAACAAAGCGTGTTGCTAGGTTACTAGTACCATGTTTGTATACAGATCAAAGTACCAGTAAACCACATGTACCTACTTAATAACAATAGTAATGATAAAAAACAATAATATATATGCATAACAAAATGTTTAACCTATAGTATCTATTCTAAGGAAAGTAATGAAATAGAAATTATTATAAAACTTACACGATATGACCAGCGATTTTAGTTTTATAAAATCGAAGCGGTATATTTTCTAAACCCATTCACTAGAAACGAGGCAGCGAACTGGGCTCGGGCCCGCAGATCGCTTTCGGGTCAAATACGGTGTTGCCAAATTGCGTGAGCTCGTATTCTGATTGGTTGATTAAGATTTCCGTAACTGTAAGACTAACCTCACTTACATGTACGATGTATATGGTGACTGATACTTTCTAAGTATTATGTTTATATGATACTAGTTATAAGTATCGAAGTAAATAGGTAAATGGCAACAGTGTATACTAGAAGTGCGCATGAGCCAAACTGAACTAAATGGACAATTTACCGTTAGCTATGCGTGCGCAAGCTGTTTGGGGGACCTATTTGTGTGACCACAAGGTTCCATTAGGACATATAATTTGTGGAAAATCAACATATTGAGATTGATGGGTCTGCTAGAGCAATTTTATATTTTCGGATACTTGGTAAAGAAGTTTCCTGAGGACCAAACTATGTCCAAATTGTAATATGTGTAAATTTTACATGCGATTTAACTCCAATCGATAATTTTTATAGAGAATCTTTTCAAGAACAATCAGAATCTTGATAAAAAGGAACATATATGATATTTTCCAAATTCTCAAGGCCTCATGACCCACATTTCGATCAAATACTAATATGATATAATTTTGTCTACCACTTAATTTACTCTCCCAATTTACATTGGGAAGTTTTTCAAGGACAAGAATCAATATCCTATTTAGGGGGCATACACACTAGAGAACCTTTGGCAAATACAATATTTTTAATTCTACCATTTTTTGATCTTCAAATCGTTTTTCATTTTGCAACAGATGTTTCTGTCAACATCTACCCCATGCCATTGCGCATGTGCGAGTCAGAATACCAATGAATATCGACTGGGATCTCGCGTACCCGTTGTCATATGTGGGATAAAAATAAAGCAAAATCCTACATACGATTTCCTAACTTTTGTAGTCGCAATGTGACCTTCAAAATGTGTCCTAATGAAAATTGACCAAATGTTCTTCCTAACTATTATAATAGGCAATAATTGACATAGTTGTAATTCGATTTGAATATGATTGCAACTAATCCTGAACGAGATCCTTAAGCAATTACAAATAAATAAAGCAAGTACAATTATATAATAAAGACCGCTCGTGGAATGCTTGACGCATGACGGCCATTTTGTTGACGTATTTTCGATAGCCGAACATAACCGAGGAGCAAGCTGGGACTTGGCGTGCATTTACTTTCTAGGTTGTGAGACTGGTCATTTCGTTTATGTTCATTTTTACAATAATTTTATCATTCTTTCTATTCAGCGTTATTATTTTAATTCAAAATTCATAGCAAATTAATTTCAAACTTAGGTCATTGTTAAATTGAATGAATTTAAAAAACAGAACATTTATAAATAGTACTTCCACGACAAAAGCACTACTTCGAGTACCAAACATCACATAGATAAATAACATCTTGACATGATTTATTTGGATTTCATGAAAATGAAATGAATCGTTTTATTGGAAAATACTATCAGTACTTGGATTACAAAGTACTAGTACCAAATACGATAGTATATTCAAATAAAATATACCTCCTTATTTCTTCAAACAAAAATAACAATTATGAACATTGAGAATGTCGATAACCTTTCAGTGTTTCTTTAATATACAAAAAACAAAACCGAAGTGCACGAAGTGTCTTTCTCTATCATAGCCATATTGGTTTTGCTTATCGACTGAGACTTGTAAATGTCAGGTTCGCCTTGTCAAATTTAGAATTCTGAAGTACTGACCAGTTGAATAAGTTACGCAATAATAATAAATGAATCATACATAAGTAACATGCAGTTGGTAATGATTTATTCTATTTGTTAAGGTTTAAAATATGTAAAATAAGTAATTTCTTACCAGAGATGACGCGGACACCAACAGTCAACCACAAAACTGAGTTGCGCATGCGCAACAAATACAATTTGTAGAAGTCATTGAACGATAGTACTACGCGATACGAATTTCGAAAATGTAGTCCGTTTTGAGTACTTTTGTAACACTAAAGTAGACTGATACTTTCATTTTTTTAATGATACTTAGATTATAAACAAAATAATATTGACAATCAATTTTTTGTTTCTTCATACACGGGAAGCATTGTTAATTAATTTAAAAAATATATATTTCTAAATACTATTTATGAAATTATTATAATTAAGTATTTGTTATAATTGTGTCGTTATATCGCGCTTATAATTATGATGACGTAGTATTTGTTATTATTTTTAATTAATATAAAACAATTCTACTAAGAGTTTGCAAAATTAATATATGTTTAAGATGTTATAAAATTGGTTGTGAGTAATGAAATTCATTAGTATTTTATAAGAATTTTAAATCAGTTAATATGCCCACTTTAGTTGTATTACGAACGCCAATGAAGTACTATATGATATATGTATGGGTCAACCAAAAAAACTGTGCTGGCCAAGGTTGCATGCGCGATATCCTTGCCCGTTGTTGTTTCGTTTAATCTCTTTCTATTTCGCGCATCTCACACGTACAGCTATATTGGTTGAGTAACATTTCGCATTTTATACAAATAATGTATATATATATATATATCTTAATCGATTCGCTTGCTTTTAATGTTTAATAGTGCAATAATGACTTTTGTTATATCGAAGTTTAAATTCATAGCAACGCGATCACTAGTGTTAAGAAACAAGTTTAAGGTGAGCTATAAATTAAAATAACTCTATTGTAACCTCAAATTTAGATCAGTAATCTACAGATATTTAAGAGATTCTCCAGTTCAGAATCAGAACCTGTATCAGAATTTGTTTATGAACCTGACTTTACTATAGATCAACAGAAATATATTTTACAAACTTTAAACGAAGCAAACACTGAACAATTAGCAAGGTTAAGGTATATTGTTATTAATGTTTACATTGTAGTATATATTGTTATTTTAAAACAGGTATAGTTTACCAAAACATAAGATCAAGAAGTTGGATATTTGGCGTAAAAAAAATGGGCAATTTAATAAACTTATAGACGTTTTGGATGTTGAGGGTCTTGGTGTTAAATTATTAGATAAATTATGTAAACGTATATTAAATGGTGATAACATTAGTGGTGAAAATGTGTTGCAAGAAACACCGATTAAAACGCGTGGACAGTTATTAACACCCTCAATGAGTGCTTATCAAATTCGGGTAAGATTTAAAATAAAAATAATATAGACATCTGGTGATAAAAATTTAAACTTCCTATTAGGGAAAGAATAACATTTAAAGCACTCTAGATTCTCATTAATAAAAACTTTTTTTAAATCAGTATAAGTTTTATTTGTAGTAGATTACTCTTAAAGAGTTTTAGTCATTTTATTTGTAGTGTCTATTGGAGTTTTTTTTTTAGGATTTAAAATCAGCTTTGGGCGTTCATTTATATGCTACTGGTATAAGTTGGGCTAAAATTGAAAAGGAGGAAAATAATCTTACTGATTGGAGCTGTTTTGATTATAATTTGGGGGCGAAAAAGATATCGCCAGTCGATGCACTACAAATGGTAAGTGGGTAAGTGCTGCCACCACTTATTTACAAATATTTGTAGACGGCAGCACTGTATGGTGTATGCAAAAACCCGCCAATCCATATCTAATAACATCCAAATCGTTTTAGGACTTTTTATAAATTTTATAATCAATTTCGCTTACCGAACACTTACATTAATATATTCGATAATTATTTTTAGGTCATTGATGTTTCTAATGAAATACCAATGAGTGATGTTTATGTATTCGAAGCGCCTATTTCGGTAACACCCACCGCTCAACAATCACAAATATCTATTGCAGCTTATACCCAACGCGTTCAATTGTTATCAATGCTAATTACTTTATTAAGTACAAGCCCAAAGCATAACCCTTCTTATTTAGAAATGCATCAATCTAAAGCGGAAAATAAACATACAATTCAACTAGAACCTAAAGTGTTTTTTCTGCGGCATCAGTTATCTGCTAGGTAATTATTAATTGTACTGTTAGTATTTGCTTGGTACTACTATTGCTTTTAGGTTATTCCGAACTCTTATTGGTAATGAGCGTGTCTCGGCTGCAGCTACTGTTACGCATATTTTATCAAATACAATGATGGAGAAAATTGTTTATAGCCCTCTAACGGTTAATTGTGAACTAAAAGAAATGTATGATACGCAAGTACCTATCTGTAAAGAAGTGCTTGGCCAAACATTGTTGTTAATTATGACTTTTATGGATGTTTGTATACATCGTAATTTAAATTCTATGAAAATGATTTCCTCGAATAGTAAATAAAATATTGTAAATTATTTTTAAGTTGGCTTTCTTGAATAAAATTATATTTTTTGAAAAGTTCTTTTTTTAATCTAATCCTTTCTAATTCATAAACACTTCTCGTGAAAATAGAAAATAAGTAAATATATTAAATTATTTTTCTAATAAACAATTTATTTAACTTACCATGTGTTCCATTGCACAAATCCTCTTTTTTATTGTATCTCGATATTTATAACAAGCTATTGTTTTCGACTTACGTTTCCGAGAATGCTTTGAAGATATTTTTAATTTTCCACCTAAAATAAAAATTGGAAACTATCAGAAAGCAGTCGGATTATCGTAAGGGATTTTGAACGGATTGAACATATATAAAGGAGAATATAATCTTTTGCATATATATTTTTTAAAAATAAAACAGAATACAAAGTGCTATCACAAACATCATATTTAAAACTGTGGATAGATTATGTACATAAAACTCACTCAATAGGATTGGACGTAAAATTATTTCGTCATTTAAAATCATTGGCACTCAATAGTACATACCTACAATTGAATATTTACTTAAGAGCATTTTTCTGAGATGAGAAAATTAATTATAAAGGTGACAGAAAAAATTATAGTTGATTTTTGTTGTTGTTACAAATAAAAAAAACTAACATGTGCTAACCTGTGGCACAATATATTATTAATATTATACTTATGTATGAATAAAATTCATTTGTTTATATAACAAAATAAATAACAGGAAGTACTCGAGATCCTTAAGGATTGGATGAAGATAACAATATAAAGTATGATTTCAATGATAAGATTATCTATGATAAAATTCCGTTTAATCAAAAAATGGTAGTGCTATTTTTTATTTCTTGTAATGAATCATGAGGTCATGTTGAACATGCATTATTATTATTAATTATTATTTTTTAATCTCTGCGAGATTTCGATAAACAACATGTAATAAGATAGAAATAACTTTGTTTCTTTTAAACAAACACTTATTATTATAACGTTTTTATTTTTCTTCTTTAAGAATTATATAAGAGAATCAAATCATATATTCTATTTATTCTGCGTTTATTTAAATATCTGTAGTAAATATAAATAAATCCGGTATTATTTATTACTTAGTTTGTATTTGTACTTTTGAGCAAATACCTGCTGCTATTGCAATATTGTGTTCTGTTGAAAAATAATAACTATTGTACATTATGGTATATGGAGTTTGAGCATTAGTAACTGTCATATTTGTTAATGGCAATGTATTGAGGTTATGTTATTTCCTGTTGAGTTGATTCTCTTCTGGCAAACGTAACATTTACAACGGATTACACAGGCTAGATCGAAGGTCTTCCTTCAAAAATAAAAACATGCTCCCATCGTTAAGTTAGACTTATTAGAAAATTATCAATCGTTTATATAATTCGGGAATTGTTTAGAAAGACATTCGACCTGTGCGCTGCTTTGATTTACCTAATTATTTGATTCTGTAGACAGATTGTCACACATACACAATGTGTTTGGTTTTGAGGGGAGGCGAAGAATAAAAATGACACCGTTTATAATAATTGAGATAATTCTAGAGAAACACATCTAAAAACATTTTTTGTTATTTTGTTTGAAATTCATTTCGGAATTACAAAAGAATCTTAAACGCGCGAAATCGTATAACCCTGTATATACATCATCATTCCAGTCTTCAGGTGACTAACACAACATCACTTCATTTCATGGAGGCCATTCATTCTTAAGTTAACAACATTAATCAGTGTTAAAACTTAATATAATAATTACTATAAAGTGGCATTTTACATTGTAATTCCCATAAATATTTAATATAAATATGTTCAAAACACAAACAGTAAAATGGAAATTTCAAACGTAAATATACTTTATAAGTATTTATTTTTAAGCTATCAACTCTGATTGGAATTGTAATAATATAAACTGGCTTCTATGGAAGTATAGCTGTACATGTTTCCTATATCAGACAATTTCGAATAACTTCCTTCTCTATTTACAAATTGTTTTTCTGTAATTTTTTTTACAAGCTAAAATTGATAATGTTTTAATATACTTTTTTCTTCGTTTAAAATGATGTATGAGGAACTTTCAAGTACATTATGAACATTTTTTTTTAGTGAGAATATGATTACAATTTACATACTTCCATGTTTTATTTTATTTTGAATTTGCCACGGATAACACTACGTCATTTATCTTTATTTTGGGTTACACACTGAATTGTGTTAATCTAAGTATTCTTTTTTTCTTTATGAAATGTGATATCTGCCACAGTTTATTTTTTTTTAAAAAGAAATCGTCGAAAATCATGTTCACACTGTTCAAATATACAATCGTCAAAGGCTATGATCGATTTTATGAATTTAATTTTTTTCTATACACAACAAGGCACATTCTGCATACAGCAGCCATTTTCCAACTACTCGGGCATTTCCGATTAAATCGATCATAGTCTAGGTACGATGGGATTTACAATATATAAAAATGTGATTTCGATAAATACTGTACAGTGTGAAAATGATTTTTTATGATTAATTAAAATCTCTACATTAATAATTCATTATTTATCTAGTTTATATGAACAGTGATGTGAAAAATAATATAATAAACAGACGATTCCTTGTATTTCTTTTTACAATACGATAATTGATTGAGAATTCGTTCACACTAATTATTGGAAAAAATATTTCTCCACGTGTGCTTAAGCAAATGAGTCATTTTTGTTTTTGAAACAATGAAATTTTGAAATGTAAGCTTCAAGATTTTTTTTTACACCATGGCACTGGTACCACAAAAATATTGTTAAAGAAAATTCAGAAGTACCCAAGCTTCACCGCATCTTGTGTTTCTAAAACGTACGACGCAACTCACAGTTGCCGATTATTTCTTCATCTTTTAAAAATACAATTATCGCGTATTTAATACGCCTTTGTAAACAAAATTCTTTCCATATTATCTACTAAGATTTTTTTTTTCTAATAAATTTTAAAGCCGATTATACCGTTATAAATTTCGTTTAGTAATTTCTATACTTAAGTAAAAAACGTCCGATTTTCCAATATTCATATAAAAATTATTTGAATTTTTTAAACTAAATCGATTTCCGATAAGAGATTTATCTTCCAAAAGCGAGCACTCCGAAATGTCACTAGTCGAATTATTTATTAAGAATATTAAGCGAGTGCTGATAGAAATTCGAGTAGATTTATCACAGATAATTGAACCGTAGCCAATAATTAAATAGTACCAACACATCAAACATACTTAGACGCTCGCAAAAATCAGTCGTGTTGATTTGCGGCACCTTCGTTGCGCCTTAAATTATGCAAACTCGCCTCGCTTCAAATGTAAATATTTTAATCGCGATTTCAATAAAAAAAAGGCGGGATTCGTCTTTATCACAGCATTCACTCAGTCTGAGGCGTCACAAGTTTGAGTACTTCTGAATTTACACGGAACAATACAAACACACATTTATACAAACATGTCGATCAAACTTAAAAAGAGATAATTATAGAACAAAAAAAAAAAAAGAAAATGTTAGTGATGAAATGCAATATGATACCCGACCAACGCAGATCGGTAATGCTATCACGTATATTTAAGTCTTGTAGCTCAAAATAAATCACCTTTGAGATATACTAAATATTATTATGTAAATTTGTAAACAAGAAAAGTCTTATATTAAAAAAAAAACATAACTTAAATGCTGTCTGTCATTTCAACAATTCACAACACGTTTTACAATAATTAAAGAAAATGTTCAAGTATAAAATTAGAAAAAGAGAAAACAGATGGCGGCTTATGTTGTAGTTAGTGTTCTGGTTACGCATACTTCCAAATTGTGGGATGAATAGGTAACCAGTGCAAAGATTAGCCAACAGTAAGCGCCCTTATATTACGAACTAGACGTATACAAAAATCCTTATGTAATAAAACAGGAAACAGTCCATGCTACAAACGGAAGATTTGGTCTTCTTACGGGCATGTTTGGTCATGTGTAACGTTCCGTTGTGTCGAATACACAAGCGTGTTTATAACACGGATGTGTAAACGTACCTATTTATTTTATATATAAAATATAAACAAAAAATAGAAAACATTTCTAACGAATTCGTTTTGCTTTTGATTTTTCTGCGTTATTGCACACACGGTAGTAGAAAGAGAACAATGATCACGACACGCCCAGCGCCATCTTGTCAACCAGTCATACAGTCTAAAATAGCTACTAATTTTTAATAAAATCTTATAAATATTTATATATAATATATAAACATAATAATTGGCAAGTTTTTCTTCTTAAGACCGGCACATGGTGCCGCAGTTATAGTACAGTTTGGAGGGAAAACAGTACATAACGCGCCAAAATAATTTCAACAAAATGGACTGACTCGGACACTGTTGCCAACTTCAATTGGAAGTTCAATATGGATAAAAAAGTATTGTCTGTCTATATTTATAAAACTTAAAACATGCAAATATATATATGTATGTATGTATAAAAATACATATTTGTAGGAAGTAAAGAAGAAATATTGTTGATATTCTATTTGTTTATTATTATTATTATTATTAATATGGAAAATCAACGTTTGTATATTATTATCATCTCTGTAAAATTATTTCCTTCTGTTAAATATAAAATACACTATTGCATTATTTTATTTAATAATAATAGTATCATATATTCTATTGTATGTCAGTATAAATATGGTAACATTATAATATGTGTAACATCACTAATAACAAGTAATGCGTTGCATCGAGTCCAGTTTGTTAAAAAAATATTTGCTGCGCTCTGTAGGTTTGATACAGGTTTTGTTTGTTTGATATTTCAAATAAAAATATCGTCTCGATAAAAAACAAAAAATAAATGAAAATGAAATAGAGAGAATTCGTTCATTTCCAAAATGTGGTGAATCGATTCACATCTACAAACGAACGAATACGGACCCAGTTATGTAGTAATAAAATTTACGTATGTGTATATCAAACGAAATAGTGCAGTCAGCGACCAACAGAGGCACTACAGTCGGCAGCAGCCGAGTCCATTCGCTCGCGGCGTTGGGGGAGAGGGTGAGGGCGGCGACGTTTAGCAGTCGTTTAAGTTTTACACATTAATTAAAGAGATCACACAGTGGTTAAAACCTTAAACACTATTAACAATATATTTCTTTCATTATTATTAACTTCGAGGTGGAAGTAGTCGATGACGAGCTTAGAGAGAATATTGCCACCGATGAGAGATCATACATGAATTCCCTCATTCTCACTCCCCTCTTCAGGGAGTGTAATTATCAGCGCATCTTGGTATTTTAATAAAGAGTCTTTGCGGTTCAAATGTGATGATTTACCGCTTCGTTGCGGTCGCGGTAGAACGGGGAGGTTATTGGGTGGTAGTGTGACGTAGGGTTGGCGGGTAGCTAGCCGATGCAATGGCCTAGCTGCCAGCCAGCTGTTAGTCACTGGGCCGGAAGTGCATTGGGCGACTTGAATTCTGGTATGGCGCCGGCGCCGAGCGGTGTCTGCGCACCACCGCCACCGATACCACCCGTTCCAAACGGACTCGCGCCAGGCTGCGGATTGAAGCTTGGTGCGTAACACTGCGGGAAGTACAACTCTGGTTTCACAACAGCAGACGGTGTCAGGCCTCTTGGCAACATCCCATTACTCGTCGGTGACGGTAATCCTTTCGTACTTCCATCTGAGCTATTCCTCCTACCTTTGGCTGCGTGCGGGTTCATATGGTTGTCGATGTGCTTCTTTACTTCAGGCTCAGTGGCGAAACGACGTCGGCAGTTTGGCATTGGGCAACAGAACGGTCGGTCTCCTTGATGGGTCCGAGTGTGCTGGTCAAGGATCGCCTTCTGTCGGAAATCTTTACCGCACTGTGCGCATTTGTATGGCTTTTCGCCTGTGTGAATTCTCAGGTGCTGGTTGAGTATCGTGCGTTGTCGGAAATTTCTGCCACAGTAAACGCAACCATACGGTTTTTCGTTCGTGTGAATGCGTAAATGTTGCGTTAAATGCGATTGCTGCCGGAACCGCTTGCCACACTCGGGACACGGGTACGGACGTGATTCGATGTGAATGCAACCGTGTTGCAGTAACGTTGATTTCTGCTTGAATTCCTTCTGGCAGATCGGGCACCGCACGTATAGAGGCATTCCTGCCGAATAAACCACACACCACGTGCACTACGACATCCTGACTATTGATTTTTTTTTGCCTGTCTGTGCCTCGCGTTTTACTTGCTTGCTTGTTCTGTCTGCGTGCTTTCTTTTCAACCATGCCATGCCATGCCATCCCATACTATGCGATATTGCGGGGTTCGTGGACGCGGTTGGTCGGGATTGGGGATGTAGATGGGAGATGTGTAGGAGAGGGGATGAATTAGATTCGCGAGTTGCAAAAAAGACTGGAGATGTCGCGCGGACATTGAACGGGGAAATAGGTAATGCAAAAAAAAAGCGTGCAGGGTCGAATTAGCTTATTCACACACTCAAACATACATTCATTATCCTCGTTCAAGGAAATACAGATATGTAATACAATTTTGGCACCTAATACAAAATATACGTTTTGTCAAAAGAAATCATTCTTTCAATGTCAAATTGCGATTAACGTCACTTTTTGTTTGGTCAATGTTACTCAGGAAATACAATAATCAATAAAAAATTTAGTCAGTTTAACGACCTCAACCTGAACGTCACTT
This sequence comes from Nebria ingens riversi, assembly GCA_018344505.1. Classification (NCBI taxonomy): domain Eukaryota; kingdom Metazoa; phylum Arthropoda; class Insecta; order Coleoptera; family Carabidae; genus Nebria; species Nebria ingens. The sequence goes on along the minus strand of JADQWA010000087.1, from coordinate 152,000 downwards.
ATTAGTTGGCAGTCTGTAAATGTTATTTTGGAAATATATCTATAAAGAATTTAGCTTTTGTTAATAGTAAAATGTGATTCGAAGCATGTTAAAATAACAAATAAAATTTATAAGATTCATTAGTTGCACTTTCGAAATACCAGACAAAACATTTTGCAAACAAGATTTATAAAAAAAAATTGAGACGACAGTTTCAAAGACAATTTTAAACTTAGGCCAGTATTCTGTAATTCATATACATACCTACATGCAGTTGTCTGTTGCACAAGTAAACATTTGCCTAACTTGAGCAAATAAAATCATATCAACCATAGACATAAAACCCGAAACAACAAAGTATGATAAGTTACAGAATTCTAGCTTTCGTGTTGAGATAGTGAACGAAAAGCAACAAATTCTTACCTGCTGAACGTCCATGTTGAATAACATCGGGTAAACAACCTTTCCCGCCGCCCGCACCATTCGTTCCCTGCTTCAGATACTGCAAAGCACCGAAAGTAGTACTAGTTCCGAATACGGAATGGTTCATTCCTTTCGCGTCCTTAAAGTACGCCGGATACTGCATGCTATTCGGCGAGAAACAGGATCGGTCTCCCGCTTGTTGCGTATTGTCGCCATCGCCGAATTGCGAAGCAACCTCTTCCTTTCCCTCATCGGGAGGGAAGGGCATATCCTGAGGCCATAGTGTCGGCGTCATACCATTTTTGAACACTAAATGCGGGCTTACATCTGCAAAAATAAACGAAAGCAAAATTAAAAACATTGCATTTTTAATTACTGTAGTAGAATAGAATAAAGTTATTTTTAAATACCAAAAATGCTCTTCAACTTAAATAATGACATTAAATATTTGCATTAATTAAATAGGCCTTTATATATACGTGGTTGCATTTCTTTCTAATTCATAAGGACTATCATCGCGTCTCTTTTATTTATGTAAATCGCAATTAAAACATTTTTGAAAATTTAAAAAAAAAGTTAAATATGTGCCATGCAATTTTGGATTCTCACTAAGAAATAAAGAGAATACTGATCGTATTACATCTTATATAATAATAATAATGATGATGAAAAGAAAATAAAACATGTATTATAATATTATAGTAAATTTAGTCAATAATTGCATCCAATTGATGATTTAATTTTGTTTTATTGATTAAATTTAAGGGTAAATCAAAAACGACGCCATGCTCTCTGTTGCCTATAATTCGTTTTGTTTTACATATATATGTATATATATATATATACTTATTATTGTTGGTTGCCCATCTGAAGGCACAGAGGCATTTGTAACCAGCATTCTCTTTATTTATTTATTTTCATATTTAAGAATGCTTAGCAACTAGGAAAAAAATGAAAAATAGTTGCTTAGCAATGAAAAGGGGCATTACGCATATTGCTACATATAATTAGATAAGTAGCATTACACAACCAACGGTATCCTACACCACTGCCTCAGTCACTCAAGAAATTACTCAATCATTGTGAAAAAATCAAAACAAAAGTGATCATTTGAAGTTCAAGTTTATATATATATATATATATATATATATATATATATATATATATATATATATATATATATATATATATATATATAGATATATATATATATATATATATATATATATATATATATATATATATATATATATATATATATATATATATATATATATATATATATATATATATATATATATATATATATATATATATATATATATATATATATATATATATATATATATATATATATATATATATATATATATATATATATATATATATATATATATAATATATATTATATATATATATATATATATATATATATATATATAAATATATATATTTTTTGCATTGGTTATGTATACATGTGTTTTAATATAAATGTCACAGTACCTATATAAAACCCGAGTTAAAGTGGGAGGAATATGAATTGAAAATTATACCCTTTGAAGCTGTCAAACACACGAATTATAATTACATTATTCACTCGAAATAACTCGATAAAATGCTCAAGTCAAGTTATATTTAGGTTAGAGGCAGGCGTACTAAAAGTGACTGGTTAACAGTGGACGAGGACAGCGTTTAGCGTTCTTTTTTAGTGGCCGTCTGTCTCCGCTACGTATAATACTAGCGCGCGGTAATTGAACAGAGGAACATGGCGCTCGCCTTGATGTGTGCGGACGTGCTGGTTCAAGATGGCCTTCTGACGGAAGTGCTTCCCGCACTCCGGACACTCATATGGCTTCTCACCGGAGTGAATCCTCAGATGCTGGTTGAGGATGGCTCGCTGGCGGAACGTCCTTTCACAGTACACGCACGCGTACGGTTTTTCATTGGCGTGGATCCGTAAATGCTGGGTGAGATGGGACTGCTGGCGGAACCGCTTACCGCATTCTGGACACCCATAAGGTCGACTATCAGTATGGATACGTTCGTGTTGGAGCAGTGTTGATTTCTGCTTGAAATCCTTGCCGCACGTCAAACATTTGAACAAACGTAGCTCGCTGCCTATTTTGATTACGCAAAAACAAACATTCAAATGACTCTCTATCTCTATATCTCTCTCTTTCGTTACTATTCTATTCATCTGTTATTTAATACATTTCTTCCTAATACATACTTCCGTTTGTTCAAACAAACTTAAAACAATCTATTTGACACTCACAAATTTATTTATTAGATAATATTCAATCAGTAATATTTCAAACCGTAATTATAATTTTAAAAAAATTACTTTGCCTTTGATTAAAAAAAATGTAGAGTAGATAAACGACATGTTTAAATGAAATAAAATTGTTGAACGCCAAAACGTACTTAAATACTTCAAAGACACAAAAAAAAAAAACTATAAAACCGTACACTTCAACACTATTTCAATCCTTATTGTGAGCTTGAGCTTGTAATAAGAGAATCTAATATGGCAACTTTTTCACTTATAATGACTTACCAAGTCCACCATTTTTCTGCTTGCCTGGTCCAAGTTGTCCCTGTTGCTGTTGCTGTATGACATCGGGTAATGAGCCGGCTGCTGATCGTAACTCTTGCATGCCACCGTTCGTATACTGATCGCCTAACTGGCCGCTCGATGACGTATCGACGGGTCCCAAAGACGTTAACATAACGCCGGGTTGTTTCAAGTAATGTAACGCACTGAACCCACCCGGTCCTAACATGTGTGGTGGCATACCAGAGTGCTGGTGGCCACTGCGTGCGGCTGCTTCTTTAAAGTAGTGCTGTTGCGCGGCGTACGCTGCTTGTTGTTGCTGCTGTTGCATATCTTGAGGCAGTAACGGAGTCTAGAAAGAGATTTTATTATAATATACACTAAAACATATTTGATGGAGTAAATCTTTACCTGTGGTTGTGGCGGTGGTTGTTGTTGGGTGTTAAAGCATTGCGAACTCGCCCGTTCGACTGCTGCTTCCGTCAATGCAGCAGCAACGGCCGCATGCTGTTCGGGTGACGGTTGCTGTAAGTCATCATCGTGCGTTTGTTGAGGTGGTGGTTCGGCCACTGCAGCCGGGTATGGTGAGGGCACAGGTGACGCAAGGCTACCCTGGTCACCGCGGGCCACCGCCGGTAACGTCACGTCACCGTCGACGCCACACGAAGACGCTCCTCCACCTCCGTTAACACTGGGAGCTTGTTGAGGGCTACCAGAGCTCGCTGAGCCTGGTGGTGGTGGCTGTTGTTGCGACTGTTGTTGGGGGTAGCTGCTCGTGTCTTGGGGGGTACCCGCCCCCCATTGGCTTTGCGGCCGCTCCATACCGTCTTTATACAGGACATACGGAGCCCCTGTGTCTATAAACAATCGAAAAGAAGAAATTGAAAAACATTGATTGATTGATTGATTATAGAGCAAAAATTGTAAGACACATAATTAAATTTGATCTATTAGGTATCAATACAATCCTGTTGTTAAATCTAATCAATAGAATATGAGAAGTACAGAACGCAGAGTTCTTACTTTATAAGTTATGGATACTTTAAATATGATTTCTTGTATAAATATTGTCTATACGAGATACGTATATTTAAGAAACAATAAACTTTATAGCTATATGTATTATTAAGCTTTTTGTTATGTTTCGTAGCTTTTGAAAAACACGTATATAGTGAAGTAGGCAACAGGATATTTGTTGTGTATGCTAAATGCCATAACATTAAAATATATTTTTGTAGGTATATTCTGAGTTGATTCAAAAAATTTTTTGCTATGTTGTATGACTAACACTTGTAGTCTAGCCTGGGTTTTTATGTGTGACCAAATATAATAAATTTGTTTTTGTCAATAGTTTAAGAAACTTATTACAATAATAATATATTTGGGATAGCGCGACTTGTTACCAATTTTGTAACTTTCCGGTCGTCGTCAGTATGTTTATGATTCGGAAAAATTACATAAAAAATACAGAAAACTATATTGCTGATTTTAAGGAACACTTGTATGTCTATCGAAAGATACAATAAATGAATATATATATATATATATATATATATATATATATATATATATATATATATATATATATATATATATATATATATATATATATATTCATTTATTGTATCTTTCGATAGACATACAAGTGTTCCTTAAAACCAGGAATTGTATACTTGTTTATAGACATATATATATATATATATATATATATATATATATATATATATATATATATATATATATAAAATGAAAGCAAGAATATAAAATATGTTAACACATCAAGGCAAAGTTGTATTATTCAAGCGTAAAACAATAAATTGAAAACATGTCTGGCATTAAAATCGATTAGTTTGAACAAAGCAAATATCATTAAATACTTTACATTATCCGATGCATTTGTGAAACTATTATAAGGTAGAACAAGAGTGCACATGGCATCAAATATAGTGAGTCTATGACCAGAGGCACGGGTCTGTGGCGCGCGTACCCTGCACTCTGGCGTTTCTAATATCTGACAAATATAATACTAAACATTATACATATATAGTACCGTTCATATTCTATAGATACGAATATAAACAATTATAGATGAGTATTACTATAAAACAAGTAATAATTGTTCAGTCATAAATGAAAAATCACTCCCAAATTATTTGCTTAGTAATTAATATAAAGAATACCAAAGTAGCAGTTGAATTTTAGTTTGTATGAAATATCGAAAACAAAAACGCACTTAGAAATCAAATGGTTTAAGACACTTAGTTATCAGTTCAGATTATTATGGTTGTCCAAAATGTACCGTATGCATTTCTTAAATTTACTTAACTAAAACGCCGACGAATGTTTAAATTCTTTGCACTGATGTTTTAAAAAAGAAACACCATAAACAACTTGCAATTTGGATATTTTTAAACTGGTTTTTCCATTGATACACGCAAAATATTTATAGAGTTTTTCCTTTCTGTTCAGTGGATGTAAATACGACTTAAAGTTACATTTACGAATTTGGTTATAGTTATTTGTATTAAACATAGACACAAATGAATAATTTACAACATGCAACGTTAAATTCCATGTGTAAACGCTACCAGACACACTTGCTGATGGTTTAATTCTATTGAACTAACCAACAATATACGAAATCAGCATGAAATAAACAAGTGCTGTAATTATGTCTTTGCTGTAATTACACGGCAATAATTAAACAGCTTAACGAACAGAAAACTAGACAAATTGAACACTGAAATGAGTATATACGGTATATGTTATGCGGTTTGTTTGCGTATGCGAATCACACATTGCAACTCGACTGATTTAACAATTAGTAACATCTACTAAATAAATCAGACATACTTGGTTGAAGGTATTCACTAAATATACATGGTATTTTAACCATTTACATAATCAGATATTATTACAATAATATATCCATTGTGTACCGCAAAAATAAACTATTATTATTTGGGAATAATTGTGGCATATCTGCCAAAAATATTTCTAATGAACGCGCTGTTTTTCTTATGCAAAAATATATACTGTATTCCGAATGTGTCTAATTGTATGTTTTCTTGCTTTATCGTATTAATAACATCGCCTTTGTTCCTTTTTAAACTGTATCATTTACTAATTATATGCAATTATTATTATTTTAAATGTTCAAAAGTTAATATTTAAAGTCGTTGCTTTTTTTTCATAGCGCAATAACTACCGGAAATAAAGGGCCTAGTGGATTTAAAATGCGAATGGCACGAATTGTGTACCCATAGATTATGTATAACAAATTTGGTGTTAATCCGTTTAGTATATTCAGAGTGGAAGGAGCGACAAATTTAGTCTTACGAGCGACCGACGATTACCATCCAAGTATATAATATATATTTTTGGATTTAGGACGATGAAAGACGAACTTTTTCCTATAAATTTCAATTTGAAATACTTCCAGACACAACCGAATGTTTAAGCTCCAATGCTTGTTTTGGGTTATGTTTTATATTATGATTTTATAATAGTTATAAATAGACATGTTAATGAAAATATGATAATATGACTGGAATAGAAATTTATTGATGCATATGAAGTAAGCTTAGAAAAAAACTTGTGTGGCGACATTCAGAGAGTTACTCGTAAATATGTATTGTGTTAAACCACCAAGAGAGAGAGAGAGAGAGAGAGGGAGATAGAGAGAGAGGGATATATAGAGAGAGAGGGAGATAGAGAGAGAGAGGGAGATAGAGAGAGAGAGGGAGATAGATAGAGAGAGATATATATATATATATATATATATATATATAGAGAGAGAGAGAGAGAGAGAGAGAGAGACTGATGTGAGCTTTGTTGTATTCATATATAACAATTTGAAAACAAATAAGTGCGAATAATTATCAAAGATGATATTAAACAATTAAAACAATTTTGCAGTTAAATGTTCCTATTTAGTGTAATAGCACAATATATCACAATTAGATTCCATCTATTTGGAATTAGCATACAAAGCTGTAGCATGCATGATAATACCATGCCTGCTGTGCAAATGATTGCTGTTATTGTTTCCACGGTAACGCGACTACTGTTTTAGTATTTTTCCTGTTTAGTTTACAACGAAAAAAAGTGTTGATTTGTTATATAAATTCATACATTCCCATATAATAGTTTTAGATTTATAATCTACACGCCACTACACATGTAAAACACTTCTCTAAACGACTACCACAGCTATAATATAGCAGCACAGCACAGCACATAGTCATGAAGCCATGACAAATTGTAGTGCGTGCTTTCAACAACACTCGGTATTAGTGTACACACGCGTTCATACACTCACTTCACTTCACTTCATTCGCCTCGCCATATCATAGACTCTAACGACTTTTTACGTTTTCTTGTTTATTTAAACTAATGATAAATGCCCCTTAACGTTACTTGACTGTTGTATATAAGATATTCTACTGCGGAGAATTACGTATACGGTCATATTACTACAATAAAGCATTAATATTTTTAACATTAATACATCATTTTGTTTATAAAACCCACTCAAACATCCTAGATAACAGTTAAGTTCAGTATGTGATGAATGAATTGTAAAATAAGCCCCCTTGTATAAACAACCCACCTACACAGTTGCTACTACGTTATCTAAACATTGATAACGATTAAAAACAGTGATGTCACTGATATCAAGACTACGAAGCGATTTATAATATATATATACATATTTATTTTCACGCATTTATCGGCCGCAGACATAACAATATTGTTATGGTGTGGCGTAAACATATCTTTCAGTTTAAGTTAGAGCTAGTGAGAAAATGTACGAGTTTCGTATATTTTAATAGCACGTTTTGTTAGTTTGAAAAGTTAAAGAATTATAATTAATCCTGAAAGAAAACGAAAATACCTACAAAGAAAAACGATACACTCTAAAATTGAATTAGAGAGTCTTTGCCGTCGCGTAACTATTTGAACAAAGTATGACATAAAAGTTAGTGACGCTAACTTCACGGAGTTGGTGTAATTCATACTATTTTCCTGGCCGATTTCATTCATGTTTTCATATTGTATGTACACTCGGTACAAATCAACCAACAAATGTTTTATCACCAACTTTGTTTTTTAACTACCTACATATGTACCTATATCTAAAGCTGTCAGAAGTTTCTTGAATATAAGTAAATATTTTACTTTTCGGAAGCTATAAAATATACTCGAAATATTATTAATGTTTTCTTTATCAAATAACGGGGAAATAATCAATCAATTACGGCGTAACAATGCGACGTAGATATCTTAATAAATTGTAATAAGGAAATTTAATTTAATCTTGATTATTTTACGGCTTTCAATTATAACTTTAGATACATAAAAAAATAGTAATTTTACGCAGATTTTTTTTGGTATAATCAAAATGTTTTAATATTCATTTTAAGCTTGCTTTTGGGGTGTGGGGGTAATATCTGCTGAAGTGCGGAACTGATTGGATTTAAAATGCGTGCGGATTCAATCGGGCACCTACACAATATGTGTGCTAAATTTGGTTGAAATTGGTTCGGTACCTTCAGAGGAGAAGTGATGACAAATTTTGGTCTTACGACATAGCGAGCGAGTATAACAGTATATACATTTTCGGAATCAGAGCGGTGTGAAATGATTTCTGTGAAACCATTTATTGACTCTTAGAATGTTATAAACAAAATATCCAGACAGACACTTGAGCTTTTTTGTACTTCGGGCGGCGAAAATTAAAACTACTCCAACAATTGGTAATTCACTAAATTTTTGGTCATTTTCTAGCTTTGTTATCGAACGTCTATATTTATGCAATTCGCGATATTTGTTAAGTGCATAAATCATTAAATAAATTGTAACAGAAATTATATTAAGTCTTGGATATACTAATATGAAAAATATTTATATTAAACGTTACATAATTTCATGTTATTGTCGGTATGCATATCAATGATATTTTATTTTTAATATTGATAAACTTGACCTTACATATAATTATGTCAGTTATATCTACTATTTAACTCAAATAATCAGGATTTATATGTATTTAATTTTTATATAAATTATTTGCAATAGTTATTTAATCTTGAATTCATTTTTCGCTTTATGGATAATTCAATGCTACTAGATAAGATCATAAAGTTCATATTGATCCAGTTTATTGTCGCGGTCTATTATTATTTTCGCCAGTCCGTTCCTAGCCGAAAAACAAAACCAATCATTATAAAAGTGATTCATCAATTTGAAGCACGCACACCAGCGCAAACAAATATTTTTGTTCATTTTGCAGTCGTAGTGCATAGCGCAGCATCGCACACAAACACAACACAGACAGTTGTGACTATTTTTCGCTGGAGAGCGAGTCCTTGGGATAAGTACGATACACAACGCCCAACCAAACATGAGAATGAAAAATCGTTTGCTACACACATAAACAAAACACAAACGTACGTGCGTGGAGACATAAATAAAGAACAAAAGATATAATTGTAAACGACCACGATAGAAAGATTATTGATTATAATAAAACAAAATCGCGTCACAACAAAACTCATACGGAGCATTTTTGTACAAACAAAAATTACCCAAATATGTCTATTCGGTTTTTTCGCATACATTTCGTTAACGCAGCTTTAAATATGTGAACATTTTATTTATAACTAATTTGAGATACTTTTTGGGTCAATAAACTAAAATCTATATTTATTATGACAATATAAACTATTTTTTAACTAATTAATCCACTATACACGAATTAAGTGCTGCGGTTGGGGTTCGGGAGGGGGAGGGGGGGTATTGTTAAGATTTTCATGGGGATTTATAGATAGGAGATAATTAGTGATCTTTCGAACGAATTTGGAACCATTTCCGGTCGTGATTCTAACCAATCGACCATTGCAGTAAAACAAAACGATCAGGGTCACAGAAAATTGCATTGCATGTCTGGCCCGAACATAAATAATATTGAATTTAACACAATTTTTATCGCTAGACTTTTATGTAATTTGATCCATAGGATTAAGCTTCAAATTGATCAAAATGTGTATATTATTTCAAATAAAAATATATGATAAGTTCTGAATAGTTGTGATTATTTGATCTATTATCCTAAATTCGATTTAAGTTATGCGTGAAATGAAATATTTATTATAAATAATTAAATAAATAGGTACTTATGTAAATTAGTAATTTTTTAATAATGCAATAAAAATTGATTGATTTAAACGATAAAATTAATGAATATCAAATTTATTAAAAATGTTAACAACTTTATTGGATTGAAATTATTTACAACATATAGAATTACGGTATATTCTATCAAAAGTATGTTTAGAATGTATATATCGTACAACCAAGAACGAAAGGTTTTAAATGTAATAAAATGACGATTTTTATGTGCAATACTCATTCTAAGAACTAATAAAACGATTCAGCTACTGATTTCTTGGTTAGATGTCCATGGAAGATGATTTAATAACGCGTATATTATGTATAAAGAATATAATCACCTTAACAAGTAATTATACATCGTTAATAAATATTAAAAAAAAAAAAAACTGTGCTTGATAGTAATTTTTGAATTAAAATTGCTTTATTCGTTCGTAGTCAAATTGCATTCTTAATTAAATTAAAACCATTTCATTATTAAATGTAGTAGGTATGTGTATTGCTTGAAGTTGGTACACGTTAAGGCGAAATGTATTTAAAAAAAAAGCATTACAATTTTTTAAATAGAATACTTTTTGAATATTTCCCTAAAATTACCACGTCTGTGCCATTGTGCAAGTGCATAACAATAAAATAAATTCAAGGTTTACTTTTAAAGTTCATTAATATGCATTGCCACAATTATATAAAAATCTGATAATAAATTCACGTTTTTAAATAATTACAACAAAAAAAACCCTGCATAATTAAACATTATCGAACTTAATTATTCAATTACTTAATGTTCTAAAAAGTAAAAACGAATACTATATTATTTATCGACTTTGGCATATCGCATTAAAATTAATCAAATGACGAAGACAAAAAATTGTAAAATTAAAATTTCTCGTACGTTTCTTAGTAATTTATAAGCGTCAACGTTATTAGGTAAAAAAATAAAAAAAAATACGGTAAGGCCAATAAACTCAATCAGTCACGAATTAAAATGAAAAAAATTAGTATTGTAATTCTAGCGATTCGTTTTTTAAGTATCGCCATTTTGTACGAACTGAACAAGACGTCCTTGTAGTTTTTCTATGCAGATGAATTGGCCAAACCGAACGAAATGTTTGGTTGACAAAATGTCAATTTTGTGCGGTTACTATGATTCTACATTATAAAGAATACTTATTCATGAAGCATGCATAAATGTCTACTATAAAGATTAAAACTAAAAATAATTTTACTAAATCGATTTTGTAGTTCTATTTTCTTGGTTTATAAAATATGTATAATATATATATATAACTGTATTTTTGAATATTTTCCAAATTGTGTTAGTTATTTATTAATGTTTCCCCCAAATTTTATTTATTTCTCAAGTAAAACAAACATATAATCGACCATCCATGTCTTCGGTATTACTTTTCAAGTAACTAAGCCGTCGATTATTCATATTACTATTTTGTTTGCACATATATCAATTACTATATATGTTTAACTTTTAGAAAACATTTATTTAGAATTTGGTTTAGGTACATGAGACAAAATTTAAACGTCTAATAAAATCGTCAAAGAAACGCTTATGTATATCGGTTTAAGGGTACAAGAGAATTTCACAAATTAGCTAAATTATATTATTAATAAAATATATATATATATATATAGCACCTATTACGTAATATTAAACAAAATTGAGATTCAAACATTTATATATTGTTTGGTTGAGGTAGTAGAAGTTGAAAAGCGCGGGAATAGCATTGCATTGTTGTTGTTGTTATTGTGCGTTTATTTTCGTCGCACGAACGAGACGTCGGTGAACCGCGTGGGTTTACGCACAGACGCACGTTTCACGCACACAATGCGCCGCCGCCCAAACGTCCCCGGCGTAAAGGAAACCGGCGGCGGCGGTAGCAATATAGTTTTTGTTGTTAGTCAGTGCGTAGAGTACAACATGTTTCGCGGACGTCGATGAAATCAAAGTAAGTAATCTCAGAATGGGTCGCGATATTTTAAGTGATAGATAAATGATAGATGTCTGGAAACGGCGTTTAAAGTGGGCACGGATGAGTGATGGATATGTACGAGTATGTATGTATGTATATAGAAGTAGTCGACTGATAATTCCTAATTGCGAATGAAAAGAAATCTTCAGTTTTATCTTATCTCCCAAAATTGCTTTTGTTGCGCGATAGAATATGTTCTCAGAAAGAATAAAATATTGCAAGTATAAATGTTGGAATTGGATGTGATAAAGGTGCAAAATCCAGTATATTTGTGTAAGGAAGCACGCACGTTGTTGAAGTTTATCGGGCATATAGAGGTAAAACTTACCCTGTGAAATGCAGTACATGATCTGTCTGGGTACTTTGAGTCCCGCCGCCAAACAGGCGGCGAAAGATGCCGAGAAATTTATCGCCATTTATTTGTGTTATTGTCATCACAGTAGAAACGTAGTTAGATGAACAACACTAGCACTAAATGCGTCCAGTAGCACCAATCTCACTTTGGAAGTATTAGTTGGCTTTAAAGTATGAGTGGAATCGCCTGATGTGTGTAGTTGAAGCACAAGCTGATGTGGTGAAGATGACGAAGATGCACTAAAACACTTATGCCGCGCCGACGGCAAAGGTGTCCACCACCTCATGGTGTACTAACGCGAACGGCACAAACACTGCACTCAACACTGGTAGCACTTTGGAAGCGGCTGCACCGCCGATAACATTTGCTGTTGGGAGCGTTCGAAGCTCCAAATTCATGGTTTTGGACGTTGGTCCTCGAGGATCTTTGTGTTGTTCCTGCTGCTTTTGCTGCTGCTGCTGCTACTGCTGCTGCCGGATAAAGTTGGATAATCGTTTGAATAATAGTTGTGCGAGGAGCGAACGTGTGTATATGTATATATATATATATATATATATATATATATAATATATATGTGGTACGTTTACGTGTTGTGATGATGAAAGATGTAGGATGGATGGATGGATGGAAAGACTAACACCACACCAAAGCACACTACTACAACAGTCGCGTCTGTCGCTGTACGACCGTATCCCGTGAGATGAAGAGCGCTGTTGCCGAGAGTAGTGGGCCCCAATGTCTGGGTGTTCACTCTCCCCTCCCTTCCACTCTCCTCTCTGCTCAACTCTGTCCTGCCTCTCGGTCCCGCGGCTGGTCTGCACCCCCGCCGCCACCTCAACAGTGCGCCGTGCACTTGGTTGCACCGCGCGCGCCCGATGCACTCTCCCTTCTCTTCTCTTCTCCGAGGCAGCCGAATCAATAGCACCACACATCATAAAAAAGTTCGGGGCCGGCGTTTTTTCAACCCGGCGTTCATTACACACACACACACACACACACACACACACAGTAACGTCGATGACACTAGTAAGGGTGTGTGTGTGTGTGTGTGTGTGAGAGTTGTACCCTGGCGACGTCGATATTCTCTTCTTTCGTTCACCGTGTCTCCCGGTGTTGGCGGTGCAGCGAGCGTTCGTGGATGTATGTACCGCGGCCGATGTCGGTGGCCAGACCACCAGACGACACGCGGCCAAACTTTCCGGACGCCGTCGTCATACCGCCGCGGGGGTGTAACAACCTTCTCCTATCTGTCCCACCTATCGTCAACACCGGACCGCATAACCAAGCGCATCTCAGTTTAGTACGTTGCACTGATTCTAGTTGATATGATTTAAAGTTTTCCAGACCAAAATTGAATGGAATAATATCAGGTGAAAGGTTAACAAAAAGAATACGTTTGCTATTGGGGTGCGAAGATGTTGCCCATGGAAACTATGTCTGAATATAGATGACTTTTTTGCATACAGAACAAGGGAATGAAAGATTTGATATATTAAGTGTATAAGAAAAGACTCGTTACTGGTATATGTACATAGGTATAAGAGAATAATTGAAATATATGCATTACATAAGTTCAATCTTATGAAAAACATAAACGAACATTTCAACTAATAAATTGCAAACGATTTAGAATAAATCTTGTAAAAATTTGTTGAATTTAATTAATCTTATCTGGCGGTTTACGTGAAGAAACTTCCAAATTACCAATTACTTTTAATTATTAAGATAATTCTAGACATAAGCTGTTTCTAACAGCCACTAGTGCTACAATTAGACATGATACAAGCATTTATTATCATCTGCTATAAAAACGATGCGTTCTTATCACTAGAGTTACCATTGGGCCTTGACTCACATCGCGCATAAAATAAATAAAACAGAAATTACTTCAACGTTAGGCCAAGTCTTATTACATATTACAACCCATACTTACTGTATAGTCTTCAAGCAAATCTAATTATTTAAACAAAAATTGTGTCAATGCAGTAAATTCAAATTAATTTATATTAAAGACGTTTAAGGTGTCCAAAATTCTGATTAAAATATATGTAGGTATGAATTTTTGTTATCTATTTAAAATAAAAAATATAAAAGTTCAATTGACAAAAAAGTAGTCACTTAAAGTGAAAAAATTTGGCACAAAATTGAAACGAAAACAACAGCAAGAATGCACAAATCTGCATCGTATTGGTTTCATCAATAAATCTCGACGCAGCTCTAGAAATGCATCAAGCTAAAAACAGAGTGTAAGAAGGAACGTAAAAACATCAGCCATCCAAAGTCAAGTAACAGGGCCCATCATGAAATATTATCCGTATAAAAAATATCGGCCCGCGTGCGAGATGCTGAGTGGAACAATCGAAAGAGCAGCCTCTACATCAGCAGCAGCCTTGGCTTGAATATAATCGTGAACTTGGTACAGATTCGTTCGCGGCAGCTCGTAAAACTTGCGAGACGACCGACGGCCGTGGTCCGCGCGGGTCGGCTCGCCTGGCCTGGCCTAGCTTGGCCAGCCACTCAGTGTTGGTTACGGTCAAAACCGGTCACGTGATACCGCAGGAGGGGACCGCGAGCCCAACACCGGCAACTCGAAACCCTTGAGAAGGTCGCGGCCAGCGGACTCGCACTCGCGCCGCCGATGGCTGTGGCCTGCGATGCAGACGTGACAAGATCTTTTGCAAATTCGTTCGTTTTACCTTTTGCACAGCGCCGGACTTGCCCAATATGCACTAAACAAAAACACCTATCTGTATACTATATACTGTACTGGCAAATCATTATTACTTGCACGTTCATATAAAGCATGAAAATGGTCTTCAATTGAAATTCTAACACTTGTATCTGTCTTTAAGAAGAAGAAAGTAACTTGTAATGAAGTATTTTGTGAAATCTTTATTGAAAGTTGGTATATATAGTATAAAGTTGTTGTATTATATAAAAAAAAATCACCTATGATTGAAAATGAATAAAAACAGTCGAGCGTTTGGGACCAGCAGTCGAATGTTAACGGTCGACTGATCACACGTTCTACGTTCTAGTGATGTGAACAGCTCTAAAACTGACAAGTCATCATTGATAAATTAACTAAAAATAAAAACAAAATTGACTGAATGTCTTCAACTCTGGAGTCAAGCCGTGCAAATAACTTTGAATTAATACTTTAGACCATAATTACGGAACAAAATTCACGTATGGGATTCTAATCTTTACAGCTGATAGATATTTCCTTGTATGTGAAAATCATCTGAATGATGAACAGTTAGTATTTCGAAAGGTAAGAGTGGGAAGTAACCGTATAGAATAAGATCATGTTTCAATATGAATCATTTTTGAATAAACTCGAAACTAAGCCAGAGATAGATGAATTCGATAAACGAGCAAGGGGAAAGCAATAAAAGACGAAGTGAGATGTAATTTTCGCGCTTAATAATAAGTAATAAACGCAGAAGACAACAAGGTTCTTCTTCCACCTGCATTTGTAGGGTGTAACGAACGCACATGGACTGGGCATCAGTGCACATGAAAGAACGAGACTCAGCCGAGCATTAGCACGCTGTATATAGTATATAGCAGCTTCACAGAGATCCATCTATCTGGCCGCCACTCGCGGAGAATACAGGAGTTTAATTAATCATGTCTTTGACAGGCACTCTCCTCCGCGCGGCGTAAACCGAACCGAACGGAGCTGGCTGCATCTCTGAGAGTGCGACGCGGAGGCAGTGGCGGCGCCGCGTACTGCTGGCGCGAAGCGAGAGAAAATCCCCAAGCCCAATTATCTTCTGTGTTGTTAGCAGTACCGTAGTCGTCAAGAACCCCATCACAGCATCAAGACTATTACAATTATATCAGTGCACGCATATTAAATGCATTCACGAAGAAAACAAACTATGTTTATATGTATGTATGTATGTATGTGTGTATATATGTATGTATATTGTATGTATGTATGTATATATGTATGTATGTATTTTTTTAAAATTATATTCAATATAGCCATTATGTATTTTGATTTTTCAATATTTGAAAAATAAGTATTGCGAAATGTAGGAATGAATGTGAATGTCGAAACTGTACTTGAATCGCATAAAATAATAACGAAATGTAATCAGATTTTTTCGGCTATAATTGCATTTTGAATGCATCGCGGGTGCCGCAGCCCAACGTAGTCCAGCCCTGTCGCAGGCCATTAGGTATACGTGGGGGCGATGGTAGGGGGCGCAGACCCCCGCGAGAACCCATGCAACCGAAGCAAACCTCTGGGCGAGAGAGAAACGAACGCGGGACAAGTGCGGCGCGGTATCCGCGGCACAGTCGAGACACGCGGTGTGCGGCTCGAAGGGGGCGACCATCCAGTATGCATCTCTCGCTTCCAGACGGGAACGAAATATCCAGTAGCCAATCACGGCTGCTAGAGATCTGGCAACGTTGGCCGCACTTTTTTGTTATTGTTAGGTCCACACACACACATGCATGCACACAATTCTCGAATGCATGCAGCAGCAACTGAAAATGTTCCACCACTAGCGTAGACAAACGGAATTCGCCCCAAAATGGTATTATGCAGGATCAACATCAACTGATCCTGAAAATATTGCTACCTAATAGGTATCGAATGAAAAACGATTTGTTACGGCGTGTTTTATTTGAAAACTATAAACGATTTTGCAAATAATCTGGTTGGTAATTTCATCACCATTCAGATCTAAGTAGCTAGAAATTTAATTTGGACACAGAAGTAACAGCACTAAACTGATGATATTTGATTTGGAGAAATAAATCTGGCTACGCCACTGGACACAGCAGCAACTGAAAATGTTCCACCACCAGACAGGGGTGTAGTGGGATGCGCAGGGGGTGTACCCTAGTGACGTCACGCGGCACGCATTTCGTATGTTCGTCCCAAGCATGGCTTGCTTTGGTCTTCTTGTTGTATTCGTTAAATCTTCTATTTTTGTTCCTCTGCTCCGTGCTGTATGTGTATATGCATTCATATATGGGCTACTTTCATTTTCATCTTATTATTATTGTGTGCTTTCCGTTTGTTTTGGTTTTATTTACGAAAAACAGTAAGAAAAGAAAACAACAAGAGAAAAAAAAATATTACGCGCGTGTGACGTCACCGATTATGCTTTTCAATGTTTTTTTCTCTGCGTTTTCGTTTTTTCCCCTCCAATTTGTTGTTTTTCTTCTTTAGTTTTCTCCGTGTTTGTTTTGTTGTTTCGATGTAAGTTTGTCGAGTTATTTTATTACTGTTTACATATTTATGTGAACTACTTTCGGTTTCATCGTCTTTTTAAGATTCGTTTTTTCCTCTCTCGTTCATTCGTTGTTCGTTTTGTAGCACGAGCTATGAATTCAACTTTGAACAACAGAAATAACTTGATGACTTTATTATGAGTTAGCTATGTGTAGTGTATACTGTTTGAAGCTAATATTTCTTGATTTATCAATTTTTATTTTAATCATTAAATTTTATATAGAAATAAATGTGTAAACTTTTTTTTTTTTGGTGACACACTTAATAATAACTGTAGTAAAACGTCGATTACTGTTAGTGTGGTGCAAAAATTAATAAAACAAATTTTGATTTAAACTTGGTTAAAAATGACGTGATTATTTCAAATTTATCTTAGAATACAACTATAATACATACATATGTATGTATGTATAATGTATACTATACCTTGTATGGCAACAGGCAAATGGGAATATGATGGGCCGTTATATGACCTATGACATTCTCCTATCAAACGCATATCGTTATCATACATCACCGAAATGGCGACATACACACAGACACTTTTGACATGGAGACATGCTTACTGTAAAATTATCATCATTAATTATAAATGAAGTTAATTAGATATGCAATTTTCACATCAACATGCACGAAAATATAATTTATAAACTGAAATCTGAAGGGAAAATAACAACTTTTTTTTTTCATATCGTATTTATTATTAAATTTAAAATTTCGTGTGTGCGACAATATAAATTATTCATTACTATCCTCAATATTATAAATATTTAATAATGTTTTTACGCTCAACTTCTCTTACGATACACGTTAATATTATATACATAGCATATATGTAAGTAATAAAAAATTGCTAAAATAATAAATAAATTCGTGTAAAGTCAGTAAGTTTGAAATGAAAATTTGAATGTTAAGTATCGCGATGGAGGCTATG
This sequence comes from Nebria ingens riversi, assembly GCA_018344505.1. Taxonomy (NCBI): domain Eukaryota; kingdom Metazoa; phylum Arthropoda; class Insecta; order Coleoptera; family Carabidae; genus Nebria; species Nebria ingens. The sequence goes on along the minus strand of JADQWA010000087.1, from coordinate 133,340 downwards.
TATGTTAATGACGAATAATCAAATTATTTCGCCTTTAAGTGTGTCGACCTCAACGTCGTCTAAATATAAACACAGACGCACGCACGCATTCGCTCATAGTGTGTGACGACGCCGTAGGTATATATATATATATGTATATAGATACATATACGTTTTCGAAAAGCATGCGTAGCGACAGTTTGCCTGCATCGCCGTTGGGAATAGCGCTAACACACACACACACACCTCGCGGCTTATTTCAAAATAAGAAATATCTACAAGTTTGTTCAATTCATTATTCTCATCACACACATCATTTATCGTGTTCTTTACAAAGATATTTTTAGCAACATTCTTGGAATTTTGTTGTATTATTAGAGAACTCAAAACAATTGATTCATGTTTCGTCATTTATAAAATGGTTTTCCACAGACAATAAATGAAATAGGTATATAGAAAAGATCAACTATTATACGTCTTGCACATACAAAGATGGGGATAGTTATTACAAAATCGGACAAGCGAAAATTGTAAAGCTGTTTCTAGTTAAAGTTACTAAGTATATTGCAGGTAGTAACAATAGATATTAGGTACCTATATAAAAGTGAAGTTCGCCAATTGCTTTTATTGACATTTTAACTTACTTTGATTTTGAAAAATGCTTTTAAATAATTGCTGAAAATTCGTTTTTCAATCAAAGTGATAGTTTTTGTACGTTTGTTGAAAAAGTGTGAACGGTTTGAAATCGTTAAGGGTAATTCTTTTTTGAGCTCTCTTTATAGAAAACAAACGACATTACAAATCCGTATGGGTCAACGCGTATACGGGGGCAATCAATCAGAAATAAATTAAGGGGCGATGTTCGTCTATTTCCTCCTCTTGTGTGTGTGTGTGTGTGTGTGGGAGGGCGGTGCATCACAGTAACGAACAAACAGCATCAGAAGAGAGCCGTCGCGACGCGGGTTGCACCCGGGCCAGACGCCGAGACTGCAGTGTTGCACGTCGCGTCGCCTGCCCCAGTAAAAATCGATCCACTCTCTTTCTGGCCTCTCTCTCTCGAAAGCCCTCTCCTGGAGAGAGCGTGAGTGCAGTCTGCAGTGCCCTGCAGAGTACGCGCATACAGGCACCAGTGACGTACGTTATCGCGAGCTTTGAGCGTCGAGTGAAGTGAAGAGTGAACGGAATGAAAAATTATCTTGCACACGAACACACACACAGAGAGAGAGAAAAAAACCGTTGTCACTATATGGCCCCGTGTATATATCGACCCGTCCTGTCGTTATATACCCAAACAGTGGCGGGGAACATATTTTTATTTTTATTTTCACTACCTACTAGTTTTTATTTTCTAGATTTTCATAAATAAGGAAGCATCTTTCATTTTGTATTTCTATTTCTACAACAATTTAATTTATAAATTACTTTCAAATTTCATTTCATTTGCAAGTCATTTTGGAAATTAGGTCTCACTTAGATAAAAGCGTAATATATAAAATATTTAAATAATAAAGTAAAATTACATGCACATGTAAATGACGCTAATTTACAAGCCACTATCCCTATAGGTAATTGACACACATACAATACACCTATAAATACACAACGTTTTGTTTCTATAAACGTGCACATTAATACAATAGCTTTATTATCAATGGTTGCTACACAAAACGTACATATGCACATATATGTAGATATGTAGTACATTCATGTTTGTAGCAATGTTAATAAACAATATTTATCACTTACCCTTAAAGTTGCACATTAATAGTCAGACGAGTGTTCCACATCGACCATTCTAAAACAGAAATGACAAATGTTAATAATTTATCCCCCAATCCCCCTTTCTTTGGGGCTGTAATAAAAACAACTTAAAATACCCGTCAAAATAAAAAAAAATGCATTTTTGTTTTTTTAATAAATACCTAGAGCATTTTTAGAAATATATATATATATATATATATATATATATATATATATATATATATATATATATACATGTATATACGTATATATATATATATACATGTATATACGTATATATATATATATATATAATATATATATATCTATATATATATATATATATAATATATATATATATATATATATATATATTAGAGTATTAATAGTATAAGTATTCGAATAAAATGTCTAGTTTGAGAGACACTGTATTGTTGGTATAGTAATAGTTAGTAATATAAAGATGAAGCGTGGTGGCGGGTGGAGGAATATCTATTGTATTGTCAAAGTTTGAAAGTTTGTATAGAGTTGGACGAGGTAAGGGTTAAGGGTGGCCCGGAATGTTTAAAGGGTCTTGAGGTAGGTGAAGGTCTCGCCGTTTCGTTGGGGTGTGTGTGTGTGTGTGTGTGTGTGTGAAATCTGTTGCTGCCCTCATCATATTATTGTTCCGCTTTAATATCAGTATCAGCAGCAGGCAGAATATGAATACAAAATCACATGCATCACAAGTTCAACTTTTGATTCCATGTTCATTCTGTGATATTGATGGGTGTATCAAATACCTAGTTTTGTTCAACACTTTAGTGTAAATTTGAAATAATGAAAAAAGCATGTGCAAAATCACATCGACTTTTTGTGCATTGTATACAACATCTAGTTGGAAGTTTGCCAAAAACCGATAAAAAACGCAAGAGAATCTGTCTCTAGACGACGCGACGGTGATATTGGCCAAGAAAACTAAAGCTATCGCTCCTGCATTTTTTGTTGTTGTGTGCTTTGCAAAGTTGCTGTTTTAACGAACCGCCACTGGTCGCCTTGCATCAAACATTCAGCAGCGTTCTTTTTTGCATACTTAGGGTAGCTATAGGACTTTGTTAACTGAAAAACTTTCAAATCACCATACTCTACTTTAACGTATAACCATTTTCATTTTTATTATACTTGCATTCATTTATTAGGTATACCTGCGATCATATAGTACACTGCAACAGCTACATCACACTGAACTACATTATCAATGCTATATGTTATAAAATATAAAACCTATACCATTTATTCATTAAACTATTTATTTTATTCAATTTTAGAATTTATTTTATAATTAAATTAAACTCATTCATTAATTACCAACCGATTTACTAATCAGCCAATTTATCATCTTTGAATCACACAAAAAAGGATCTACACACGTCCTTATAACATAAATTAGAAATGTAGGTTTAGCCAATCAAAGTGCAGTATAATCTGCATTTATATAAAATAAAAAAACTACTGGAAAAAGACAAACATAAAAAAGAATATCCGCAAATGAAAAAACTGCACACAAATCATCTAATTAGAGCATTCCGGTAATCCTGATGATGTGTGCTTTATATGAGAGATAGTAGGTATACCTACTATAGGTACGTTGTGCTTCAATTAAAATGTTACCCAATTAAAAACAGCTGAAGAAGAAAAAGATCAAACATAGACGCTAGAAAAACTTGTTTTTCTGCTGATCAACTGACGTATGCGTGTGGAATTGATTGAAATAGGTGAATAATTCAATAACTAAATGTGAGTGCGTTTAACACTGTCTTATGCAGACGTAAGCCGCCGTGATATACCTTGGTCCGTATAACAGCTAAAACATAATGTTTACGTATACGTATGTCATATTAAATTCGCTTGGTACTATCAAGAGAAGGACTGAGAGGTCTGACCTTTTCTTATGAATTGATGCGTTTATTTAATATATGTTTATTGAACTAAATTACAAACAATTTAGTACATAAAAACACATACATTTGTTAAATCTAGAATATTACTGCCAAATATTTATTATTATTATATAAATAGTTAAACAGAAATTTAATGAAAACTAACAGAACTTATTGAGACATGCTAAACCAAGCTTTTGTTTTCCGTAAACAAATTCCCAAATGACGAACGTCACTGTATTGGGCGACAACCGTATCAGAGCTAGACCTGGGGGAAATCATACATGTCCAAAAGCGTGGTTGCGTCGGCCGCTACTTCAGAGAGCAATCCCCTAGCTGACGGAACAACGACATTGCGCATAAATATCCTGCACGATTGCAATTGTGCCTCGGTTTCGCCGCCACTGACTTGGTGTACGCGACGGCGGTCATCGACACATCGGCGACCAGTGGCGGGGTGTAAGATGGCCAACGGCGGGGCTCTGTATTAAGCACACATGTTTTTGGCGGGTCTCGGTCTCGAGCTCGACTTTGTTGCTTAGCCGATCGGTCGACGGCCGGCTATTTTACAGACGGATGACGATGGTTCCTGGAATCAACACCAACAACGCCCGATCGTTGTACGATTTCATGTGTATGCGAACGAGCGAACATACAACTTTGTGAAGGCTAATGTTTAATATTGCCTAAAGCATAACTGCTTGAAAAAAAGTTATTCGCGACAATATATATTAGGTATTGTTTATTTATTCGCTGTGACGTCAGATGAAATTATATAAATATACAACAAACGTGGTCACACATGGTTATAGAGTTGGATATAAAAAATATATATAAAAAATATATATATATATATATATATATATATATATATATATATATATATATATATATATATATACGAGGGTGGGCTGAAAAGTTTCCGACCTAACAAAGATACAAGACATTTTTTCAGAATTTTTATTTTATTTTTCAGTGCTGCTATTTTCATGTTGAGGTCGGAAACTTTTCAGACCACCCTCGTATATATATATATATATATATATATATATATATATATATATATATATATATATATATATATATATATATATATATATATATATATATATATATATATATATATATATATATATATATATATATATATATATATATATATATATATATATATATATATATATAAATATATATATATATATATATATATATATATATATATATATATATACGTTCCTCCATTGTTGGGTTATAAAACATTATAGTCTATAACCGTTATAAACTCTATAACCTTGAAAAGAATAAACATATTGATGTGCGGAGAAGACAATAATTATTGGTACACTATACAGGCGGTTCGGAATAGCTTGAACCACATTTTCACACCATACAAAGTTTCATCAATCTTTCATGCGACATACTTTTTACATTTTTTACAATATCGCACGGCTCATACACTCACGTAATTCGCTTTCTACTATCCTTCTTAGAGACACCACAAATACTTCTTAAAAATGTCATTTCCACCGTAGTCACACGCTTTTTATGTGTGGTTTGCCAAACTCTACATTCACTCCCCATATATGATCAACGATGGCCTCCTTACAAATGTATATGGTTTAATTCTAATGAAGCGTAGCAGTTTCATTTAGGTAACTTTTTTTCTTTTTAAATAATAAAAATAAAGTGAAATAGTTAGGTATGAAGGAAGCCGCATGTCTGGCATCATGATAAATTTGGTTTTGAAACTTTATCTTCAAATGAGAATTCAAACAACTTTTAAAATCGAATTAAGATTGCAAATTAGATCGAGAAGTTTGTGTGCAAAAAAACTTTACAGTATGAAATTAATCGCATAACCCAGTAGATTTTATAGTTTCTTATTAATTATCATTTAATTCTAACTTTCGTCTTACACTATTTTTATTGGCTACCGGCAAAAATACTCGACGTGTCTAAATAAGACATATGTAGGTAGTAAATTACACGCAAAAGAAGTATTATAAAGTGAAGAGAAAATCATGTTGAATTTAATTCGAATTTAATCATATTGTAAATATATCATTTATTTCGGAATTACAATGCCTAATCATTGTTGTTTTTTTGTGCATGTGGCTTACGTGTATTGATTTTAGATTTAGAATGACATTTCCTTATCTATTATTTACATGAGGTTTTTACTAATATGACAAAAAACAAAAACAAAACAGTATTCGGCATTTTATGATCGACCAATGACTGCTTTATAAATAATATAACATGCATTTGTGAATCAGAAAGTCTAGTTTATATCCCAAATCAAATATGTTTGGATAACGCGTTGCAAGTTTCTTTAAAAATAAAACAGCAATGGTTTACTTTAAATAAATAATTGCGGTTACGTATAACCAACTGCATTCACCCAAGAAGAAATGTGCAAAAGAATATAAAATATTTTTTTTATATATACCTAGATATTGAACATAGATTTCTATAAAATGTCGTACTAAAGAAAAGTCACCATTCGAATCCAAATTAAATGCATTACTAATTGTTTAAAACTCCTCATTGATCACGAAGAATTTGATGAAAAGAAAAGAACAACACAGCAGAGATACACAAAAAAAAAAAAACAGTTGGAACGATTTGCCACCTTTTTTCTCACCATTCGAGAACCAATTGTTTCACTTGACTGATACTGTAAAATGTCAAGTGCAAACGCGCGCAAAAAGCATATTCACAGATTGGTACTATTGCTTTTCTAAGAAATTTTAATGATTTTGTCAAATTAGCACATTTTTTAAATCTAAATATTTGTAGACTAGACTTTTTTCTTAAAAGTGACTTAAATAAACATGCACTGCCAGTTTGAATATTCTTTTTAAAAATAGGAGCTTTACTTGACAGGAAAAAATAGTTTAACAAAAGTTTGACAAACGTGTAATTAATTTATTTTTAGATAAATAAATACTAAATGTTGTAATTTTAATATGAAATTAGTAATAAGGAAATCCATAATGTAAAGTACAGTTATCTGTGCGATTGATGATTAATAAATAATTAATATCTGTACGACGTATTATAGTGATATAGATAACATTATTGCAAGTCTGTCAGTATTCCCAAAGAACCTAACATGCGGAATCTTTTCCTCATTGCGTACAGCCACTCAAGCGACAGATAACAAGATCAAATAGCAAATACGTACACACTCACCACATAGTATAAGAAAAAAATCAAAATTGCATTTACTTTATCGCTCAGTTCACACACAACGTTAAAGTCTCTATTAAACGATAAAAATGGTTTATTAAATCACTCAAATTTGATATTATTTGCAATGGTGTTTTTTACTTTCTTTTACGAAGTAATAAGTAAGTATTGAAATCACGAAAAAAAAATTTCTCGAAATTTTTACGGAAATACACCTTTTGACCTTCCCTGAATCGAGTCTGACTATTTTTGGAATGACGTCTGTGTGTGAGTGTGTGTCTGTCTGCGCTCTACAGCCTACACCGTTAAAGATAAAATAAGGAAACTTTAAACTTAAGATTTGTATATGCCTGGGAGGAAAACCTCCTATTTTTGAAAAGCATATTCAAACCGGAAGTGCATGTTTACTTGAGTCATTTTTTATAATTTCTGCAATATCTCCGAAACGGCTGTACTTACAATAAATATAGTTACATTCACATTCAAAGATATTAGTATTCTGCACAACTTTTGTTTGAAACATTTCTTCAAAAAGTACCAGTTACAAGATCTTATCTTATTGATATTGCCATAGTTACGTAGGTATGGGAAATTATATATAATAAATCGCATCTACTATGCATGTCAATTGTTTTAAATATTCAAATATTTTGACAATTAACATTTATTGTCAGTGTTACAAATAAGTTTAGTGAAAAAGCGTTACAAAGGTTAGTAAATAATTTAAAATATTATATATAAATATAAATGTCCGGCCATAATAATTTTTAATAATGTGTAATGAATAATTATATTTTCTGTATATTACTATAGAATCGATCATTTTAAATCTAAAATACATATGTTTTTTAGAAATCTGACAATAATCTAACTTTACAGTTTTACTGGACATAATGAATAAACATATTTTCTGTTAAATTTTAACATTTTATATTTTAATTTATATACTATCAAATCAAAATATACTGACTACGTAAAAGACAGTTTAGGGCCAATACATGGCCGATGTTCTTTATGAGTTGTGCTATCGAAATAATTATTTAATTTAAAAGAGAAACGAAATAAAATTGTTACTATTTGAAGAAATTAATTTACTGTATAAGCTATATATAAAAATGATTAATTCCGAGCCTGTTTCTTGAATCACAGTAGGTATTAGCAGTGAAAATGCAAGCTTATTATTAGGTCTTTAAGTAAACAGAAAAACGTAACAAGTGTAAAATAATTATAAAAAAAAAAAAAAAACGCAAGGCTAATTATCTACGGTAAACGCTGCATAAAAGCTATAATTTAGTAGTAGTACATACACACACACACACAGGGTGATGATGATAAGCGTTAAACGCAGTAAGCACATAAAATTGTATTAATTTAAAGAGAAACTCCGCTTGGCTAAACGACATATTGTCAGGTGACAGAATTATAATCATTTACGAACAATCTCACCCGACTCTGACTGATGTTATCTGCACTAGAGTACACGCATTTCTTATATAGGCACTCATTAACCATTCTTTTATTTTAATCGACAGTTTGTTAACAAGTGCACTTTCGGAAATTTGATCATTTTCACATTATTTTTATTCTCATCCATTTTCCTAGATTATTATCATTACGAACATTCAACAAACGTACACAACACAAATGTCACATAATAAAAACACGCCGTTTCGCAGCTTCTCAATAGTAGCTATACTAGTGTAATTTAATTATTATTAGATTGATGACGCTCATCTAAGTGTGCGCTGATTAAGCGTATTTCTATGGTTCAAATGCGGTCATAACTTGTAACAAGTTCCTGTTCTGCCCAAGTTTCTGTTGATTTCTATAACTATGTAATCTACATATGTACGAATATACCAATAATACTCTGTTGCGATTGCGTGCAAATCAACTATCCGGCCCCATGAAACTGTCTTTTTTTAAATTCATTTTTAAATTATTATTATCAGCACAGTCGTAGGTATTTTTTTATTTATTTATTAGAGTTAATTCCATATATCATTTTTGCACGCGGAGGATATAATTAAATGGTGCATGCAAAAAATTACGCTAGTTTCTCTAGAATCAAGTAGAAATTTGTGCATTAATTATAGGAATTAAAAACTAAAGATTAATTGGATGTAATTTGTTATTTCAACGATTTATTGGTCGAGGATATATGCTATTAGAATGTTTTGATATTATTAACTATAAATTAAACTACCAAAACTTGTTACCCTTAATTTGGTATATATGTATGTATGTATGTGTGCTCGTGCGCGCGCATGTGTGTGTCTGCTGAAATTATATAGGTAATTATGAAACTTTAAAATTAAAATTTATATATGACTTGTTTTCTCAATTAAATAATTAATACTAGCAATTTTCTAGCAATTTTTCAGAAATGTCATAATATAAACAAATATTTTAATTATTTATTTCATATATATATATATATATATATATATATATATATATATATATATATATATATATATATATATATATATATATATATATATATATATATATATATATATATATATATATATATATATATATATATATATATATATATATATAGTATATATATATATATATATGATTTGTATCGTATAGAATTTCGTGTTGATCGCCATCTTTCCCGCAGTGGTTAGCTGAACTCGATCAATCGCCTGTCCAAGGTCATTTTACAAATTTGAGTCCAGAGAACAGAAAACGTGTTTATTTTTGCGAATAAGTTAGCTATAAGATGTGCACTGTGTAGTGACAATATGCAACTGAATACAGAGAAGCTAATCTATTCTAGTATTGCATTGTGCTTTTCTATATCGTACGGTACCCTACAAACCAATGCCACCACGATCAGATATGTCATGTTAACGTTGGACAGTTCAGCGATCGTATCACCCTGATTGCCATGTTTGTTTTTGTCGAATGTAAAATAAAATACAATAAAAACAACACACACACACACACACACACACACAGGCCAAGACAGAAAGAAAACAAACGTCAACCTATATGGAAAAATCGAAATGAGTTGACTACAACATTATTTGATTCCGCAATACTCTAAACTTCGGTTCCAGTGGCACCCCACTTTTGAGTCGTATCAAAAGGTGCTCGATTACTTTGACTTCCGGTAAGGTCAATGCTTGTTACATTATTTATTAATCTATACATATATGTGTACAACAACAACAGTTATAAAATCATTGCACTACTGATTACTTGTCATGTTTTACAACAAGGATCTATATGGATGAATTTTGAAGATTTACCGCTTTTCTATTGAATATAACTTCTGTGTCATACAATTTGGTTTGTGATAATTTACGAAAAATAAATACATTCTTTGAGTCAATAAAATAGAATGCAAACGCAATGTTCATAATTGTAATTTAATCGTTTAATCAACAATAAAACAAATTTGAATACCATCAATCATCATTGGTCAATGCGGCTTAAACAATTTCATCTAGCTGCCCAATCACAAGTTCAGCCAGCGACCGCGCGTCGCAATAGTGCTGCTGCTGATGATGGTGGTGGTGGTGGTAATAATCCTACCTAACATTAAAACGCACGGAAGGAGTGAACAAGTGTTCTCTCAATTGTCTATTTCTCTCGTGTTTTTAATCTTTGGTTGGTAGGTAGGTAGGTAGATATATACCTCGCGGCCAACTTCACAACGGCTTCCTCTCTCTATAGCTCAGAAGATATATTATACACGTGACTGCATCGCCAATTTTTTCTTTTTACAAATCGTATCAGTTTAGGGTAAACAACACTTAATTGAATTATGGAACGCCTACACACACACAACTGTATTTATAAATAACATCGATATAATACACCACTTTTAAATTAATGTAAGAAAAGAAGTGAAAAATCGGATCTAATTACGAATGCACATCTGTTATACACTGAACAAGTTGATAATTTTCAAATGATCAATCTATTAACACCTGATTCTTTTCTATTTTTTGTTTTCTAAAACAGTATATAGTAATTTGTTTTCTATTGTTTTTTCGGTTTTAAAATGAAACCGCTATAAAAACGTGTTCCAGATGTCCATCTGAGTCACGTCATGTTATGATTTCAATGAAAAACCAAACAATTACTAAAGGAATTACAGAAAAACTGCTCGAACTTGACTCGCGCTAAAATCGTAGAAAGCCTTGACCTAAGCCAACTTGATTTTGAACGCGCACGACTCAACCAACACCTACATGCATGCATACATACATACATACATACACACATACATATAGTTTCTGACGTTAGACAATTTATGTTTATACTTAACACAAAAATTTCGTATAACTGCCTACACATAAAAAGGATTACCAACTCTAAAATTATCTGCATACCACAGCCATTAAACATTTAAAATTTTGTCTATTTTATAAAAGTATTTTTATCCGTTATATCAAATGCATTTTAGAGTAAAAATTACTAATTATACGTAGCGCTATTTGACAATATAGCAATCTTCATATGCATAAGAGCTTATTTGGCAACCTTATTATATAATTAAAATGTGCAAAATATAAAGTCAAACAACCTATACTTTGTCGCAATAATACACATTTTTATTCCTGCTGAAATTATACATCAAAGGTGCTATGATGTTTTCATACATACATATGTACTCTTACAATACATGTGGCGTCTATATGTATGTATTTAAGTTTGTGTACATGTATACATACATACGTATCCTAAGGCGGTTATATTGAGTTTTTTATAATGCCGTTTCGTTCTTCACGCGAGATAAATATGGCGACAGTACGAGTTCAAGGTCGCAACACACACACACACACACACACACATGCACAGAAAATAAAGAAGAGTATATATGTATATATATATACTTATGTATAGAATATTATTACACACGGAGGAACTGGAGATAAGATAATTAGAGCCGGTTTTCTCGTTGTTGGCAATCGATTTAATTATGGTGTGCAGTTTTTAGTAGCGCGTAAATTATCTATGAAATATTGTGTCAGGCCGAGGCATAGCTGCTCCGAGTTCCACGTTGTTATTCATGCCGTCGGCTGCTACTGTAATGCTTGCTCGCATGGCAGAGACGCACGCCACTGACTGGAACGCCGTCAGTTTGCCAGGCATTGGAAAAATATAACTTTGCAGTTAAGTCAATCTATGATACCGGTATATAATTTACAATGCATTTGCCTATAAAGGTATGTAGGTAGCTACAAGCACATGTCATACTTCAATATTCACTGAATTGTCAAAAAAAAACAAGTTCTAGGCCCATTCATAACGCCAATGCATTGTTGTTCACTTCAATATGTATATAAACAATTTTGTAACTAATAATAACTTTGAATCATTCTAGTAATTTGTATTGTTATGCGCTGTAAAGTGTTTCTTTTCAATAAAATAAAAATATGATTTAGATGATTACGGATCTGAACTATACTTAGTCAGTTTTATGGATAGGATGGCAAAATATGAATTTACAATTAAAGGTTTTCCCTTGTTATAAAAATTTAACAACTTTAGCTATAAAATATTGAACTTTCAACTTGTGTTTTTATGGTCGTGTTTGTGAAAATCATAAAGTTATTTTATAAACATACATATATACTATAGGTAGGCAATATATGTAAGTATTTGTTGGTTGGTTGTAATTAAGTATCTATGCAAAAAAAATTATAATAAGTGAAAAGTACAACTGTTTTATATTATAATAGTTAATAATTATTGTAACTATTGGTGAATTTGAAGTTGATTATTAAAGTGTGATTAGCGTCGAATTCCAATGTCTTATTTTGTTTTCGATTTATGCGCTATCGTTAAGTTGTCGTTTATAATCTACATACATACATCTTGAAAGATTTCTTCGGATTCAGGTAGGTAGCAACGAGCGCATGTTATTAGATATAATGGCTGGGGGATTTTTTCTTTTCGATTCTTCAGGATAATTCTACGTCATTTACTTTTCATAGAAATTATTCATGCCCATTTACAATATACGGAAGTCATTCGAAATAACACGCCACGACTAAATCGTCCGCTATTACACACTCAACATTACACCAACAGCAGTACTCAAAATTCATCTATGTATGTATGTAGTAGGTATGCTAACTGTAGGTATACCTATGCAAACTCCTTCCGCGGATATTTTTAGCTCGCCGTACGTAGTACCGAAGAGCTTAAGTGTTTGTCAGCATAATTAGTCTGTAACATTTTCGGATTGAAAAATTTCCCTTAACAAAAGTTCGTCATTTATCGCCCTGATGACGAAAATGTAAATATCTCAAATACTTGGTGACATGTTGGTAAGATCAACCATCCTCACCTCTTCTCCTCTGAAGATACTAAACCGATCTCAGACAAATTTGGCACACATATTGTGTAGGGGCCCAATTCTATCCGGTCGTAAATTAAATCCAATCAGAACCGTACTTCAGGAGATATTGCGCCCGCAAAAAAAAATTTACACCTTAAAAAGCACTTACAAAAATAATAGTTATACCAAAAAAATCTACGTAAATTTCCAAATTATTTGATGTATTTAAACGTTTTTTAGATTATAACTGAAAGCCGTAAAATAATAATGAACATGGTAATTTTTTCAAATAAATCAATTATAAAAATATTAATTATACCAAAAAAATCTACGTAAAATTGCAATTTTTTTGATGTATTTAAAGTTTATTCAAGTTATAACTGAAAGCCGTAAAAAAATAAGGAAAATAATAATTTTGAAAATAAATAAAATCAATAAAAAAACAATTGAACTGTTTTTGTTTTTTCCGGCTTCCGCGATACTTTAACTAATGCATGTGACAGTTGATATTTTAGATTGATTACTATATCGTTGTTGATTTGATTGTTACTGCGATTATTTTAATTATAGTGCAATAATAGTTATTTATACAGACATTCGACATGCCAAAATTTAGGCAACAGCTCAGCGACGCCAAGTATATTTTTTATAATAACCAAGGTATGAATAAAGATATCTTTGATTAATTACTATGCCATTGTTGATTTAATTGTTGCTTTGATCGCTATAAATATATTGTTTATTTATTCAGAAACTCGCCATGCCAAATTTTAGGCATTGGCTATGCCAATGCTAAATAGCTCGCCGCTGTTTCTTATTCAACTTATTCAACATTCGTCAAATATACTGATTTTACGATTGCCTCTAAATAAATATTTTTGACCATGAAACAAATTCTTCATATACTGGTTATGACCAATCGATTAAATCAGCAAACGTAGAAATAAACTAATACATTTCTTTAGTACAGCACATCGTTTTAATTCTATATGTATCTGTAACTGACCTTGGTTAATCCCAAATCACATGCTTGCAATTTCAACTTTCATTAAAAGTCGTAAATATATAATACTACACAGAGCAGAGGCACAGTAAACAAAATAATTACTAGTATATAGGTACGATTTACTGCGGCTAAAAAATAAAAATCTTGCGTAGAAAAATCAAAAGAAAAAAAGCAAATAATAAAAAGCCAAGTTAATTATAAACCATTTCACGTCCAATTACAACATTATACAAGTTCATTTACTCTGGTTTGCCATATAAATAAAGGTTGGCATGGCCTACTTGACAGATACACGCCACGAAACACTAAGAAAATCAAGACGCCACGTACAAAAAAAAAAATATATATATATATATATATATATATATATATATATATATATGTATATATATATATATATATATATATATATATATATATATATATATATTATATATATATATTTATATATATATATATATATATATATATATATATATATATATATATATATATATATATATATATACCTATAGGTATATAATGTTCTAGGGAATAACATTCAATAATAATCGTTATCAAGTTGGACGATTATTATAGATTTAAATGTCTAAATTTATTAGAGAATTGAAACACAAAAAAAGGTGATATTATATGTTCTTTGTTAGTAATTTAAGCTCCACCCATTTATCACTTGTTCTGGAGAAAAAGAAAAAAACTATTGCAATTTTCATATCTGAAAATAAGAAATCGAATACTTGTGGCTCTGTCCATTATTTTTTGTTATGCCTACCGCATCCATTCAAGCGGAACTTTATAGATATTAATTTGTTCCCCCTTTTCTCTGTGCCCCTCCTTGAGACGTGCCTGTGCCTACTGTATATTATTATATCTGTAGAAATTTTATGATCACTGGTTTCTGTATATATTTATTGCTTTATTAGCACGGCAGCTAGATCTTATTGAGAGACCATTTTTTTTACTTGTGGTTTTTTAATTTGTGTTTCCTCCTCCCCCTTAATGCGGCTCTGCACGCGTGACTAGTAATTACAAGTTAATAAGATTTCCTTGTTTTAACTTATGTATCTGCGATCAAAAACGTATCTGATGCTTATTAGTTTGTCTCTATTGAATTTTTGTTATATAATTATTGCGCAAATAAATGAGGATAGTGTTTAGAATCACCAGAGATTGCCAAACTTTTACATTTTATACAGCATAATACCTATATGATTACAAATTTAAAAGTGTGTCTTGGTATATAGTTATAAAACATCTGCAACGTCTACACTGGACTTTCTTATACGAATTATTATTATTTTACGAAATTTAAATCGCCGTAGGATTATAACTAATCTGTACCTATATGAATTAATATTCATTTCGCAACGTCCAACAGAAATCATCTGAACGATCAGAGTGTTCTTCACGCACCTTAGGCGCCAGGTTCCAGTACGAGTACAGATTCAACACCTACACGTATATGTAGATAGGGTAATAATAAAGTTGGCAATGCTAGTGTTTTAATTACCTACATATGATTCCGTCATATCGATTTTTTAAAACGAATTACAACCTCACAAAAATTCGGTATTTAAATTCGTTGGCGCATGCCCCGAGCGAAGTTCTTTTTGTGCAGTAAAACATTGAATAAATAAAAGATGACGTTTTTATTGTGCATTTAAAAAGTGATATAATTTCATTTGAATATTTTAATGAACCCATATTACCATATAGGTAGACGAGGTGTATGAATTATTACATTCGTATATCTATATGCATACATAGTAATACTCGTTTGTTTTATGTTATTAAAAAGAAATATTAGTTTGTTTTGTAGCTTTAAAGAAAATGCAATTTTAAAACCCAAATCAAACAAAAAGAAGCATTATTTTATCCAAACGCGACATATGTAAATGAACATGTTACAATTATTATTAATATAGTAGCTGTGTATATGGTACTGTATGTATGCAGATTTTTTTTATAAAATTATTGAAATTTACTTCAGAGTTGAAGTCCAGTGCAAGACAATGTTTTCAAATAAATACGACTAATTTCTTTAAGTTTAAGATGTATAAGATAAAAACATATATATATATATATATATATATATATATATATATATATATATATATATATATATATATATATATATATATATATATATATATATATATATATATATATATATATATATATATATATATATATATATATATATATATATATATATATATATATATATATATATATATATATATATATATATATATATATATATATATATATATATATATATATATATATAGATAAGAGTACATGTAACACCTCTGATAGTATAGCCTAATATAAATCTAATTCGATGCAACATCATGACGTATCCATCTAGGCGCCAGTTTATAATATAGGATGATATATACGTATGAGTGTCGACGCGTGTAAAAAACGCAATTTCTTTGCAGTCTAGTGCATGTCATGGTGTTGCATACATACATACATTTAACAGCATCTCTATGGATATATAACAAACTTTATATGTACATACATACATACATACATACATACGAGCGTGATGAAGATTGATCAGAGTGGTGGAATATGTGATGTACATACATACATACAAACAACCAGCAAAAATTGACATTTCGCACAGGTGCAAGGCACTCAATCATTTTCACATGCATGCACTATTATATATCAGTGAAACTAAACTCGAATGTCTTCTAAACATCATCGACAAACACAACGGCGACTGCATTTCAGAATATTGCACAGATTTGCTGCCTTTTCAATTCCAACCAAACTTGTATTCAAAACTATTTCTGGCTTTAGGTAGTAATAAAAAGTTTTTAATTTGGCTGATATTACTTTTCATATTTTACCAATATTATTTTTATTTTATTTTTTTACTCTCTCAACATTTATCAACCATCATTTCAATATATACCTACATATATATATATATATATATATATATATATATATATATATATATATATATATATATATATATATATATATATATATATATATATATATATATATATATATATATATATATATATATATATATATATATATATTTATATATATATATATATATATATATATATATATATATATATATATATATATATATATATATATATATATATATATATGTATATATATTATTAGTAAAATATTTTATTAGTAAAAGTTTTAATTTCCAAAGTACTTTTATTCATGAAAACATAAAATGAAAAAAATTGCTGTTAAAATTGTATTAAACAGCATTTATGTTTACTCGTAAAGCACACTGTAAAAAATGAATGTCAAAATATATTAGGTATACTCAAATAAAATATTTTGTTAGTAGAAAAGAAATAACTGCCAATCAAGTCTTAAGATCTATTAACAAACGTAGCCATCTTTTAAATGTCCATTAGTTTATAAAACGCACGTATGTACTACATGGAAACTTTTTTTTTAAACGACTAGCAATCGTTTGGTTGCGCCTGAGCCGGCCGGTTAATAAACTAAACCTCCGGTATCTGTAACCATTTTCACGGTTACTAAACGCGTATATGTGCGTGCATAAACGCACTTACTCACCAAACGACCAGTGCTGCGCCATCAGAGACCAGAGATATGCCTGTATGTATGTGTGTGTCGATTATTGCGGTCACTATTAATTGCGATTCTAATTAATGCAAATAGAGACCATCCTGCGCAACTAGCATACATACATATATAGATAGATAGATACCCTAACATCACGCATGATCAGTCATTAGCTCTGCACTCGAGTGATTGAAAAAAATCATGTGCTTGTGCGACGAATGACGCGTTTATAATTACACGTCCAGTCATTAGAAACTTAGAGGAGGGATCATTTTTTATCCGTTGTTGCTTGTTCCGTTATAATTAGTGCTAGATCAAGCTCTGATTAGATAATTTATTGATTTTCAACTAGCAATGACATTCGTTTGAAATCTTTCTAATTTATTATTACTATTCACTTTTTTTAAGTGACATTTTTATATGATTTAGACAAATTGCATGAATTAACAGCTACCTAGGTATATTACAATCCGTAATAAAGGATTGATTCGGGTTTATATAACGGCGGAGTGATTGAAAAAGGTGAAATTGTTTAATTTGGACAAACCAATGTTTTTTTAAAACAAGTTATTTTTGATTTGAAGTTTCAATGGTTGATTTCGAAGAAAAAAAAGTAACTGTGTACGTAAGAGATTAATAGATTGGTAATATATAAGAAGACAAAAGAATAAAAATTGCATTATCCGTTAGATTACGGGCAAGTTAGTTTTTCCGGCTTCCACTTGCAAAAATCAATTTATAAATGATTTAAAAGTTTATAATTTTCATGGGCCGGTGCACGAATGGTCGGCTGGTTCAAGTCAACACCACTGTACTCAACCGGAACACATGGATCAACGCGAAAAAACGATAAAAAAGCGGACAACCATACCGCAGATGACTAATGACGATCATTGTACACAATTACGCTTGCTTTGCTACTAACTGCGCACTCCAGCTATAGTACACGAAGAATATAGATTTAATACCAATCGCAATAACCAAAGTACACCATTGCCAGCTACCAACATTATTATACCGTTTGTGGTGATTTCTGTCTCTCTTGCGCACGCGCGCACACACTTTGGAGGTTCTCGTCTTTCCTTCGTGTGTGTATGTGGCCGTGTTCAGAAGCGGTCATCCGGTTCAATAATCATACCACTTTGGAGCATGACAGAATTATTATTCACTTTTTCAAAGACTCTCAAATATGCTTTAGAGTTGTAGTTTAAAAAATTACAAACTTAGTAAAAACTAATAATTATTATAAATAAATGTTTTCAACGGTACAAGTTATCATTTATTTATAACTCGCCATAAAGCTATAAAAGCAAGTTTCTACAGAACGAGGCTCATTTGTTAATTACGTAATAAATATTTATTCCCTATTAATCGGCGATACTAAAATGCTTAATTATCATTTATATTCTTAGCATACTTCCGTATCTTAATATGAAACTTTATTCTAGATGCATATAATTAATATAGCAAATATTTATGCCAATTTTATATACCTACAGGTAGGCATCTTTAGAATATGTGTCAATTTTTTTCCCCAATTATTATTAAACAATTGTATATCATTAATAATTTTAAAATATATTTAATGTTTGCACGCTCCAGTTTTATAATAAAAAGTCTACAGAGCCATCGTGTACATATATACGAGATTTACTTTCAATAAGGTTATAATAAATAATCAAGTCCGGTTTTGTGTCGGCGAACCAAAAACTTGTACCCGAAACAAAACAAAAAAAGCAAAAGAAGGATACCTCTGAAAAGTCGAAAGAAAAAAAGAAAAAAGCCGTTAACAGGCGATACAAGGCACTTAACAGTCGGTGTTATAATTCATACGGTGTGTCATTAATCGTTAATAAACGCAATAAAGATCGATATAGAGTTAAGACCAGAAGCCAACTCGATTCGAAAAAACGATGAGAAAAAAAGTCGAAAAAATAAAAATCTGTTTTAATTGAGCATCGTGTTCGCACGATCGTAAATTAGTTTAGATGCGGGCCACTAGAGGCGCTGACCGTCAACGGATGTGCACGCTGCTTTTATATTTCTATATACTATACTATATATATATATATATATATATATATATATATTTATTAATGTCCCCCCCCTCCTCAACCCCCCCCCGCCACTACAATGGAGCGACCAAGTAGTGGTCATCATCATGCTACCGGAAACTGGCCACATCTACGTACCGGTTTCGGTAAAAATTAGTTTAATGTGATTTTAAAGATGACCGTCACTTGCGTGCTTCAGATTGGCCACGTGATAACAAATAGAGAATAGATCAAAAAGTGTCATATAACCGCAAACTTGGATACATGATTTATAATTTCAATAAAAGTTTTTGTCGATGTTAATAACACAAAATAATAATAATAATAAAACAACGGGAAAGAATACTTAAGCATGTTATGTATATATAGGTACTAATATAGTAAAAGAGACATGATGATTTATTCAAAGTGTAGTTATTTCTCTATGTTGATGTCACTATTGCCAACATTCCAATATAGTAACTAATAAATTACATTACACTATTACAAATCAACATGAGTCCATTTTCTCGATTACTTACATGTTATTCGGATAAAACATACACACTGCTATTCACTAACCAACTACATACATACATACATACATATATGCTACTATCATATTTCAATGATTAAACTTGTGCAAAATATATTTGGAATGGATATTTGAATAACTTGTTTGCATTTCATTTAGTTAGTCATAAAATGGAAAAAGAACCTGTTTAGAGACAAGAGCTAATCAGTGTATTAGGCGGATGGGCAATTATTATTAGGTAATATATGAAGAAAAAAAAACCCTAAACACAAGGGTTCTAATGAATTAGTTGCTTTTGAACAGTTTCCTCAGGTATATTATGTAGTATATATTAGCGTAGAGATATTACCATGCACCTCTGTGCAATTACACCTCAGAGAAGCATTGTATGTACATACATACATGAAACGACAGAGATTTGATAATAGTGTTGGTGGCGCAGGTATTTTCGTATCAGGATTGAACGGCCGACGTTCCGAACGTTCTTTTCTTCTTATACTACAAGCGCTCATCTCTATTTCTAGGTACGTACATACATAGGATAATGTGTGTTATTTAATGAAAATTTCATCGCAGCCAGGTACGTTAGGAATTGCTGATGTTATATTATTATTAACGTTTTATTATTCAAAATATTTAAATTTAAACATTTTCCGATATTAAAAAGATTGCATTGCATACTATCATCATCTAATATCTACAAGAAAAATACTTTACCATGGAATTTCTCATCATAATGTTATAAAAATATAATCATTTTATAGCAACATGTTTTTATTTAGCTAACAATTATACATCTATTTCATTCGATATTAAGAATTGCGCGAAAGAAACGTTGTGAACCAACGGAATAGACGAATTTAAATAAAGCAAAAGAAGTGGTTGAATGGTGAAAGATTGGATATTAAGGGGGTTTCTGCCACCTTATTTAATGAGAAAGGGCATTAAGTTATGTTTTATAAATAAACCAGTGTTTGAGAAATATTCAATCAATTTTGTGACCAAACTATTAGTATTTATTTTCTCTCAATATCGAATGTATTTTGAAATAAGAAATAATTTAAAATGTGCTTTTATAGAGTTACTTGAAAGGACTTATTAGTAATTTTAAAATGAATACCTAATCGATGTTTTAGTTGACCTTTTGTAAATTTCTCACCCGACATTCTCAAATAGTTGATCACAATAATTAGTATAGTGCTCGATAAAATAGCAAGTTACGCACTAGTACGCACAATGTTGCAACAACAATAATTCATAAAAATGACAAACTGAACGTGGTCATCACCGCTCGTCCATGATATGTTGCTGCTTTCTCTATACATACACACTTAATAATATGTACAGTACGCAAATAATAATTAATTCACATGTGCGGGTAATACCGTGATGGTAGCTAATCGTACACTCGATTTACATTTGAAAAAAGAATCGCTCCTACATAGCGCAAGTTAGTATATAATATAATTGTCCTGCGGCGCGTTGGTAATCGTGCGCGCTTTGTACAGTTACTTACCACAACAGTGAACATTTCCTTCAAGTTGCCCCATTCGTACATACATACATACACCCAGATCGAATGATAACTGGCGCTGGTGCTGCTGGTGTTGCCACCTTGCGGTCATAAAATAACACGCATTGTTTAGTCAGCATGTATGTACGTTGTACGCATAAGCAGCATGTTTTTGTTTCAGCTGTGGGGCGCAAGTAAGAAGAATGGTTGGCTTTGGCTTTCACATTGTGTTTTGTGTTGCTTGATGCGATTTTTTTACCCCAGAATGATCTGATCTAGACACCCACATGAGATTGTAACAGGTACCGAGTGATAGAAATTATTACCTGCCGCAGAAAATGTATTACTCTATAATACCATTGGCGCTTTTTCATTTAACATTTTTCGATAATGCATAACGTATATCATAAAGATGCACAAATAGACATTTCATAATAAAAACTATAATTATTTACAATTGGCTAGTATGTGTATCTTTTAGTAAATTTGAAAGAAAAAAGAAAAAATGCCAGGAAATCATTAGAACGATAATCTGTAGTGGTATATATATACGTATATATGTGGTGTACAATTTATGATTATCTATAACGGATTTGTTCGCGTATAGTGCAAGATTTTATATGTAATCATTAACTGATATCATTCAGTATAAAACTGGATTGCATATACATATATATGTATCTGTATGCTACTTAAGTTGCTGCTATTTATGGTTCGCGGTCATCAGCCTGAAGCGACCCACACTTGCTACACTTTTTCGTAGCGTTGCGATAGCGCGCGTTTTTTTGTTGCGTTGGTACTGCTGCTGCTGCTGCTGTGCGTTAGTCCAGTGCAATAAGGTCAATGTTAATTACTAGCTGAGTAGAGGAGCGAGTGAGACAGATAAATGGGTGTCTTTGTTGCGCAACATAGTCGCGTTGACTGGCATGAAATGTTCAGTCATCTGCCAATCACTGTTCTGTAGCTCTCAATGCAAATGACTGATGTATCGCAAAATCTTGATTAGTTTTACGGATTTTAAAACTGATCTCTAACTGTACTTTTTGATTGGGCACTAATTGACAATATTCGCAGGTGATTGCTAATAGGCTACCGAAATATCTACGTAGATGTTTAAAGTCATTCTACATTCTATATCTATTCGCACGCACACATTATTATTATTGTATGTGGTGTTGTGTTCATATAGATTGAATATATATATATATATATATATATATATATATATATATATATATATATATATATATATATATATTTATATATATATATATATATATATATATATATATATATTTATATATATATATATATATATATATATATATATATATATATATTTATATATATATATATATATATATATATATATATATATATATTTATATATATATATATATATATATATATATATATATATATGTATATATAGGCTTGTTTTGTGGTGTATTATACGCCGGTATACAAGGTACTAAGAGATCGTAACGTGTTGCTTATATCGCTGTAATAGCACTGCTTTGAAATTGATTGTATACGTATAAGACTCACCCGGTAGCACTTTATCTTTACGTACATACATACAGGTACTTGTATGTACAAATAGGGAGAAAAACACAATTATAAATGCTACTCAACTAATACTGCTACATCAAAATGGAGCTCACAACTGATTGATGATAGTAACCATTTTTTAAAAGCTCACTTAACCAACCGAAAAAATATGTTGAGTGTTAATTGTCGACACTGTTCCATTAGTAATTCAAGCTACATGGCAGTGACGTCATTTTAATGCATATTTCAACCAAAATATTGTCCACTCAATGAATATTATTAGACAATTCTTCTTATAATACTAAAACTATGGACGTATGTTCCTTTGATAATTAAGATATCCTAAATAAATATCGCATGAGGTTATTTTAGTTTATTTAAAAATTTAACCAAATGAAACAAAAGCATTAATATTTAAAAGGTGTGTTTGGGATAATTTTCGAAAATAAATAAAAGTAAACACCAGATAAATTTAGAATTCGTTAGTAAATCTATAATTTACACAATATATATATATATATATATATATATATATATATATATATATATATATATATATATATATATATATATATATATATATATATATATATATATATATATATATATATATATATATATATATATATATATATATATATATATATATATATATATATATATATATATATATATATATATATATATATATATATATATATATATATATATATAATATATATACATAGGTATAGTGGGATAGATAAATGTAGATTAAATATCGTTAGATAGATTTCTATTCGAAAGAAATTACAAGAGGCGTAAAAAATCACTTTGCAACAGAGGTCAAAAAATTGAATGCATATACGAGCGAAGTTAGTTGCATAGTGAAAGGTGGCGTGATGATAAAAACATTAGCAACGGCAGCAGCTATGTGTGTGTGTGTGTGTGCATCAGATGAAAAACATCACAGCATAGATACAAGTCTTTCTCTGTTATTATGCACGACCAAGTTTGCGGTCAATAGGCAAATAAACAAATCACATTGCACTGAAATGTAATGTAGCCTGCCTTCCTTTACTCGCCCACGCATTACAACTAAACACTGTTATCGATGATGACTATTTCATTACCATCAGCGACAAACTGCTCTCATTTCACAAAACTAATAGAGAAATAGCTTAACTACGATTCAATACAAAAAGTCAATGGATAAGTACAAAAAAGTAATATTATGAAACAAACACGAGCAATTCCGATAATGTGATTGCAAACATGTTGAAATTGTTCATTCGATTATCCCGATGGGAGACATTTAGATACGACACTGTGTTAATTGCACTTGTTCTGTACCGAAGTTGTGTTGGACATGGTATATACGTACGTATGTATGTATGTATATGATGTTTATAGTACCTGTAAGTAGGTATATAGTTGCATGTGTGTGTGTGTGTATCACATATATGTATAACAAGTCAAGTGAGTTAGAAGTGGCAATAATACGGCAAGTATTGGATATTTTAAAATAAATAAATAAATGATCGTGAATGCGCTGAATGCGACAGATATACAGGCACAATTTGACAGTGAATCTGATTCATAATATGGACATGATAATTTATTGATGATCGCTTTTATTCGTGTAATCGTACAAATGTACTATTTAGATTATTATTAATCATTATTTATTTCTATTTATTTCATACCTATAAGGAAATGCTAGTAATACCTATAGTAATACATACGTAGATACATACATATACATATATAATAAATAACTACGTATATGAATAGAATGTGCATTAACGCATTATTATAATTCCTCCAACACATTTGACGGCAATTACAGCTAAATGTTGCTACGTTTCATTACGATAGTCTATTCCTGTCCATAAGTCAGAAGATTCGTTTATTTCCGGTTTAAAATATATTATTATTACTATTTTTTAAATTAATTTAAATATATTTTTTAATTTTGTTATACCTACGTTAAAAATAAAATATCTAGTAGCAAGAATGAAGATTGTTTCTAAAGTTCTATACCTATACGTATAAAAGAGGTTAAATGAATGTTATAGTTTAATATGACAACCATGAAGAACTGAAACTACGACCAATGGTCATTCGCATTAGCATATATGTATGTATATAGTTGGATGAAATATGTGTGTATACATGTATGCATATATAATAGTATACATATTTCTGTTTGATCAATAATTAATAATCGTAATCCGGAGTAATTATACAAAAGTCTTGCGGGCACTAAGCTATACATACTCGTACATACATACATAGATTCGTCTTGCCTAAGATGCACCCATGGTGTGGTGTCTTCTCGCTACATACACAACCACCTCACTACTTGTGCTTACCTACTACTGCTGAGTGCTGACATCCTACAGGATCGTATTGCCCCCATTTTTAATTAAACTAAACACGCATTGGCACAAATACTCGTTCGTCTAATCAATACTTACTTTTACGAAGTAATAAGTAAGTATTGTAATTACGAAAAAAAAAAACTCGGAATTTTAACGGAAATACACCTTTTGACCTTCCCTGAATCGAGTCTGACTATTTTTGGAATGACGTCTGTATGTGTGTGTGTGTGTCTGTGTGTATATGTGTTCTACAGCTACACTGTTGAAGATAAAATTATGAAACTTTAAACTTAAGATTTGTATATGCCTGGGCGAAAACCTCCTATTTTTGAAAAGCATATTCAAACCGGAAGTGCATGTTTACTTAAGACTTTTTTTGCAATTTCTGCAATATCTCCGAAACGGCTATACTTGCAGTAAAAGTAGTTAGATTAAAATTGAAAGATATTAGTATTCTGCACAACTTTTGTTTGAAACATTTCTTCAAAAAGTACCAGTTACAAGATCTTATCTTATTGATATTGCCATAGTTACGTAGGTATGGGAAATTATATATAATAAATCGCATCTACTATGCATGTCAATTGTTTTAAATATTCAAATATTTTGACATTTAACATTTATTGTCTGTGTCATAAATAAGTTTAGTGAAAAAACGTTACAAAGGTTAGTAAATAATTTAAAATATTATATGAAAATATTTGTTGGGTTTAAAGTTCATTTGAAAACTATAAAATGTCCAGCCATAATAATTTTTAATAATGTGTAATGAATAATTATATTTTCTTTATATTATTATAGAATCGAACATTTTAAATCTAAAATACATATGTTTTTTTTTAGAAATCTGACAATAATCTAACTTTACCACAATTTTACTGGACATAATGAATGAAAATATTTTCTTTTAAATTTAAACATTTTATATTTTAATTTATATACTATCAAATCAAAATATACTGACTACGTAAAAGAAAGTTTAGGGCCAACACATGGCCGATGTTTTTGTAAAAACGCATTTCCATTCTGACTACACGATAGAAAATCTCAAAGTTTGCATAAACTATTAATAATTATTATAGTATTGTAATTCCATCATTAAAATTCATCTACCTACATATAAAGTAATCTGTAGGTAAATTGAGGCTGTTTTTCATTATCTAATTGAATGTCCAAAAAGCATTCCTCGTCCGTACCTGGATAACACGGCACGGCACGGCACAGCCCACCTGTGCGCGTACGGTGACTGGTCCCGACAGGCAATTTATCATTCGATCAGAGTCAGGCGCCACCATTCGAACTTGCTTTGCTTGCATGTATACTATAGAAAATGTGCATCACTCATAGACCAAGAAGAAGAAGAGAGAGAACTGCGGGTGTTTTGCATTGCGCACCACCATTGCGCCTACCTATCCTGCTGCCATCTATCTACACTACACAAGCAATGTATGCCCCCCTACTAAGTCTGTGCATCATTTTTAACCCTTCATACATGACAGATCCACGGATGATTTTCACCACCACACTAGATCACATCAAGATTATGTCCATCACATTCTAGAATGTGTGTGTTTTATTTTTCAGAGCTGTCTTGTGGCATGCAAAGATACAAAACTTATATTTATTATTATATATATATATATATATATATATATATATATATATATATATATATATATATATAAAAAAAATCTAGTAAAGTTAATAAAAATTGCATGCATCACAGTGAATTTTTGATCGTGGTAAAGCATGTATCATAAGTAGTACCTATAGGTAATAAACATTCAACCAGTTTGGTGAGATAAAAATAATTGTCGATAAAATTTATTATAACATACCCGGCCAGTGCAGTGGAAAGATACGGTCATCAGTTGCAATTATTTTATATCGTAAAATAATAATCTATCGCAAAACGACGAATAAATATGCGTATAGTTACTAATCGAATAAAATTCAAAGAGGATAAAAATAATATAGTATTAAAGAGAACACCATCAACCACTAGGTACGACTAGTAGCTAGCCTCTCTGTTGCCCTGCACGTATAGGTACATACCTACTACACTCACTTTTTGATCGTTCAAATGTGCAAACGACCAATTAAATTTGGTGTTTTTGCTGTTTTTATTCGTCGAATAAGCGATTATCTACACATAAAACATATCAGTTAGATCGTAAACTTGTACATACGTATACACACATTTATATATCGCTTTCTCTGTATGTGTGTGTGTGTGTGTGTATGAATCTTTAATTAAGAAAATGCATATTATATGATGCGTGTGCATATACCTACATTACTTATCGATACGCACAATTTAATAGGCTATCTTGTAAATTATTATCGACATTTGGCGAAATGTCAACACAATTTATTTTAAAAATATATTATGTAGTATTGTAGAATAACTTAGTAAATCTACGAGGATTATTTTAGTCAGTGTTTAGATATTATTTAAAACAACTGTTAAGAGGAATGACAAATAATAATAATTTTTTTGTGTGTGTGCAACAAATCACTAATAATAATTTATAGATTTTAATTTACAGGTTCATTAAAATATTTAATTATTTCCTTTAGTATTTCACCTGTTTTTGCTCATAATTATATCGTTTATAATAGTCATTATTAATATCAAATAAAATATATGGTCGTTAGTGCATGGTGGCTTTTCTTTAGCAATCTGCTAAAAGTATAGCCAAGCTTGCCGCGAGCACTTTTATAGCTAATAATGCGTAGAAAAGATATTCTCTATACCTTAGGTATATAAGAACTCAAAGTCGGTGTTTTAATCGTTTATTTTTATGGCAATAGCCATAAAATAATATATTGCATGAAACTTGATTACGTTTACAACAATTTAAAAAAAAGTCTTTTTATTATAAAAATTATGTAAATTCGTAATTCCCGTATACAATTTAAAATTAAAAAACCTCTAACAATTACATTAAAGACCTATATTCGTATCTGTTCTATAAACGCTGTCCATCTCACTTCAGCAACAGGTTTTTCGTAATGAAAAAGAAAGATAGAAAACTCGACTGATTTACGATCGAAATATATATGTAGGTACACACACCAGTGACGTAATAATCACTTAGGTCAGTTTTTAATTTTTATCAAGTTGGTACGCGACCGCGTAGCAGTACGATTTCAGTCAGTTTTATTTTCATTCTTTTCAACACACACACACACACACCTTCTTTTTGCTCGTCGATCTTCTTTTGTGTATGATTCTTCTTTATTTCTTTGTTTCACTGTATTCTTTTTCTTGTTTTGTCGATGTTTTTCTTTATTTTCCGAATGCACGTGATCGTTACGGTAAATGCATCGCCTCTGGAATTTGTTGGGGATTTTTTCTTTGTTTTTAGTTCCTTTTTCGCCTCTTTTCTGGTGTATTTCTTTTGTCTTTTGTTTTTGTTACACATACACACCGATAGATAGACAGACAGACAGACAGACAGACAACAGCACAGTGTATGTGTGTGTGTGTGTTTTTTGTTTGCCTTGTTCTCCATCTCGTTTTGTTTCGTTCGTCATTCGTGTAACTGCGAATGTGTGAGGTGCAATGGCCGATCAAATTAAGAATAAATAAAGTTTAATTGGTCGTAAGTGGATTTACGATAAACAGATCCACTTGTATTAATTAAAGTCACGTACAAATAATTTTCATGTTATTTTTTGGGTCACACTATGAATATTTTTTTTCACAAACATGCGCGCGGCGATTGTTTAGTGACGTCAGAGTTATTATCGTAAAAGATTATATATTATTCAACATATAAGTATATATATATATATATATATATATTAGATATATCATATATAAGTATATAAATATATATATTTGTTTGCAAATTGTAAATACAGTTCTCCTTGACCTTCTTAGATATTGATGTAAAAATACTTTTAAAATAAGAGCAAAGATATTATTTATCTTTAAATGGGAATAAAAATTGTTTAATCAGAAATATAAATACATTTTTGATAAAATCAGAGAAAATTGGTACTTGACATTTTTCGAAAACTGAAAGCTGTTTTGTACGAATAATTTTCCCGTTTAGTAGGTACATAATATTTATGTGTAAATTTATGTTCAACATATATTATATACCTACTATATTGGCAATATCTATTTAAGTACAAGTACGTCTCTGGATGTAAAATATTCCAACAACATAAACTTGAACACTGAGATTTTCTACAAACCCTCGGACGAATTTCGACAGCGCCGCTACTGGTTTAACGTAAAATTATTGAGTTATAAATATAAGTACCTACACATCATGCACAGCAACGTAAGTTTCGCCTTGCATTTCATTGTCCCCAAATACTTATGGGACCAACCAACAGCTCTTTGATTTGTACCAATTCCAAATTGAATTAATGTAAACAATAAATGCGAGAATGTTATATCGTTGTCGTCGTCATGCAATTGTTTTTTTGCTAAATTGCGTATCACTTAAAAGCAAATTACGGCTATGCTATTATTATATGTATGTATGTATGTACTGTGTATGCGTGCATATAAACACACTGTAGCAAGTGCGTTAAAATGAATCAAGTTTTAAAAATAAAATCAACTGCATTGCATTTCGCATATTCACCAAACATTTATAAACAAAATTCATTCTATGTATGTATGTATGTACATACATACATATATACCTACTATATGTTTATAAATACATATATATAAATTCGTATAAAAATCTCTAAAATAATATGCTAGTTACAACGAGCGATATTTAAGAAACATTTTTAGGACCACTGGTGGATACTAAATTATATATTTGGAGAGTTATGTATACATACCAGAATTAAGGATATGTATGTCGTATGTTAAATTATTCTTCAATATGAACATAAATGGGATAACAGTTTAGAATATGTAGGAGAGATTTGTAACGCCTAGGCATGTGCAACCCGCGATGAATGTTGGGTTAGCGATAGTTTTATGATATTCTACAGTGTTGTAATTTTGGTCGTTTGTGGCTTCAATCAATTAGTCAACCAGTAAATCGATTAGGTACAACGGAAATTACATTGTTTGATGTTTACGGTTTTTAGACGCAGTATTGAAAATACATCAAAGGCATTCTAATAGTTTTTGTTTTGGTGTACTAATCAAAAATTAGTAATACGTCTTTTATTTATTTGAGCTTAGCATTCCGATGTAGGTAATACATACATACATACATAAATTGTACAGAAATGAATTTCTAGGAATCGCATTCTAATATTATTATCAAGAAAGAAGAAGTCCACATATATGTATGTACGAGTATGTATGTATGGATGTATAATAACTCCTCCTAACGTAGCAGTTTGGGGCACCAATGACAGTTGTTTAAGTGAAAGAACCTTGACGCAAACTTTCTATGCAGAAATATAATCAGTCATCGCTCTTGTATTATAGCCATGATGGCAAGCTAGCACTGAAGAAGAAGAAGAGGAGCAAAAGAGATACAGCGATAAGAAGGCGTCAACAGTGCAACATCTTTGCAGCAAAAGATACACTTTCCAAATGAGATTTAGAACAACGCAACGTTCATGAAGATATTATTAAAATGATGAGCAAGTCACTTGCATATATGTATGTATGTGTGTATGTACGAAACGTATTAATAATGAAATAAACCTACATACGTTTTATTTACATTCGGTACATTATTTGTTAGTCAGAATATTATTGATAAATGATCAAAAAATGGCAACACTTTTCTAAACACACTGTAAATACATATATAGGTATGTATGTAGTACCTACATATATGCGTGTAGCAAATGTGTCGTGTGCATGCACATAATTATAATTTACATAAATGCCGGTAAATGTGCACACTTAGCTTATGAACTTGGTAATCACAAACACATACACATATTATATGCTATTATAAATATTCAAGATTAGCTACTTTACCCAATAATATAATAAAAATAAATAGAGGTATAGTATAGGGGAATAACATGTTATGTGGAGAAAAACACAAATCCAATCTACAGTCGCCTTTTCTAAAATATATATGTACATATACCTATTCTAATATGTGTATATATGTATATATGGGTAGATTAGCACTGAATACCTCTCCTCACCCCTATTCAGAGTAGCTGTGCCGCCCCCAAGTTGAGCCGCCGCCATTGAACTCTCATCTGCATTGCCACCTGCGGGCTAGGTGTGTGCTGTGTGTGTGTGTGTGTGTGTGTGCCATGTGTATGTGTGTGCCGCATTTTTATACTTGCACCGCCTGAAGGTATTCTCCTCCATCCGCTGCTACAGCAGCAGCAGCACATCACTGCGAGCGCCGGAATATGCTAGCGACGCGTATTCGTTTGTACCAGAGCAGTATTCAGGAGGACATTTATATTTACTATCTCTATATATGTATATTTATACATATATACACCTATCCTAATACTATATGAGATTATTATTTTTCGATTTAAGCGCTAAACATTATATATAAAACTATAGATATACATACATATGTAGCCATCATTATTTCATTACGTATATATTTTAAATTCTTTTAGGTACCTAAATGTAATTTTAAACCAACTTTAAGTTGCTTATATTATTTGATTAATAAAGTTCATCAATTATTCCAATGGCAGTAAAAAATGGGTTGATTTAGAAGAAGTTTTAAAATTCTATAAATACTCGTCTTGTAAATTAGCTTTTACTAAAATGTCGTTTGTTAAATTTC
The DNA here is from genome assembly GCA_018344505.1 of Nebria ingens riversi. Classification (NCBI taxonomy): domain Eukaryota; kingdom Metazoa; phylum Arthropoda; class Insecta; order Coleoptera; family Carabidae; genus Nebria; species Nebria ingens. Next base: position 100,904 of record JADQWA010000087.1, on the reverse strand, counting down.
AAGTTGATTTATTTTGAAATTACAAACATTTTACATTTATTTGTGACATTGGGAAAACTTTATAGAGTGGGTTGTAAAGTCAACTGAAATTTGAATAAAAACTCTGTCGCGTGAAAGGTTACTTACAAACAATTATTTATAAAGATGATTTGAAAACCATTGAGATATGCATAGCAACAAAGACGAAATATTATTGATGTTTCCAACAAATCTAAGCAGAATACCCAAAAAAATTATAATAATTCACAGTGTTCAAATCAACAAACGCTGCCGTTCCATACACAGGCTATAATAAGCCAAAGCAACACTTAATACGACGAAAGTGAACCAGATGTTTCATCAAAATGTTATAATACTACGTAATAAATGTGAAAAAAAAAGTAAAACCGCGAGTGTTACGCCACTGATGTGTCCGTGCATGCATCAGAAATTGCTAGGCCCGCGAATCGCGAACGGAACAGGTTTCGCGAAAACCGGGCGGACGGGCGGGCCACGACAACCGGACTCACGTGGGAAGACTTTTGGTGGAACAGGTTCCATGGACCTGTAGCCACCCCCCTGTCCCTGCACCTTCCACACATGTATGCATGCGTGCATTGCATGGTTGGCTCCACAAAATGTTTCATACCAAAGTTACATTTTATGCAATTCGATTCTACAACCTATAAGGTACACTTTTTGATATTCATATACCTATGCGATTTATATACATATATAAAAAAAATATTATTTTCAATTATTTATTTAATCTAAAAAACATTTGGCCTTATTTATGGTGCTATTCTGTATCTTAAATAGACATTTTATATCCCTCAATTACCCTCCCCCCTCCCCCACCATCAGACGCGTAATGCAAATAAAAAATAACAGTGCGTAAAAATGGTATAATAAGTGTTAATTGTTTGTATCCGCTTATGATGGTACAAAATATACACACTAATAAATAAATAAACATACAGGCTTGCATACATTGCATTGCATTGCATTATAAAGAATTGCAATGTGTCTGTGTTTACATTAGCATGACATTGACATATCAGCAGCAGCAGCAGTACCACATTGCATATATTGAGAATGGTTCACCTCTTCCCCTTGCGTCGCGCGCATAGTGGCAGCCGTATGATGGTGCATCACCCGTCCGAGGTCATACCGCGCAATTGCGCTGCTTCATCTAAATAGTCAGAGCCGCTACACTGCACTAGAGTACGGGTCTAGGTCAGTTTCTTTGTAACGGGGTCATAATGTGCACGCCATCAACGCCTGCTTGCCTCACATGCACCAACCACAACAATATATTGATAACAAAACACAAATTCCATCTAATGGAAGTCCGTTTTAATATAACTGAGATTCATTTTAGAATTTATAAAAATGCGTTGTTGTATTAGAGTACATAATTTGTTGACAACTTTGCAATAAATACAATTTGATATTCAACGGCGCCAAATAGCAAAGCAATCAGACAGTCATAGTAAAAATGCAGCACAGAGATAAACACATGTAATTTTTCGTTGTTTACTAAAGTCAATGATGCATGCATGTATGTATGTATATATGCATGTGAAAATTACAACGTCGACCACCAAGAATGCTAATCACATTCGCTACAGTCTTATTAATTCTTGTATGCGACCGACATAGCTTTACCTATCGATGGCAACATGCTTATTATCGGTAGCCAGTTGAACTAATCTTCAAGGAAGTGCCAGAACCGATAATGCGTATAATTATTGAACGAAAAGCAACAAATACAAAAAATAAGTCACTGCTGAAAAAACGCCACCGTTATATACTACTAGAATGTTTCTATGCACAACAACAGTATTCTTACTTATTATTAGTATCATTTATTTCTTATTTCTACTATTCTCTGCTGGCATTCAATTACTTTTCCCTTTTGTGTTTGAAAATTACAACTTAACACGTTTTCCATCTGGACGATTGAAATCATCGCAAGGTCGATGAAATCAGTAACTACACTCTTACAACAGATGCTTGGGTGGGAGACATTTATACATATCGTTATTCACGGGAGGAAATTACGTTTCTGAGTTACAACTTGTAAAAACAATTTTATACATTCAAATTTAATTGAATTGGTTACCGAAAACTACTATAATATTCATACTTTTACTGCATTTGATTAAACTTTACTATTAAAGACAAAACTAAGATAAGTATAAAGAAACCATGAACGAAAAGAGATTGCACAGACTAGTAAACCATGCAAGCTCATCGTAGTTTAGGAGGTGGCTATGTGTCTGTTTTATAAACGCAATCGCGTACAACTTGACTTAATATTTTATGTTGTTTCTAACGATAATGCCGTTGTTGTAAAAATGTATCCTTATTTATAATTCGTTAATTGGATTTTTATAATTAAATTATAATAAACGTAACATATTATGATGGTTCAATGTATGAGTTGTAAGTGATTTATAACTAGTTTATATGTAAAAAAACAAAACAAAAATTAATATTTAACATTGGTTCACTTGAAAGGCATTGGGACAAATAATGGAAACCCTGAGAAAATGATTACAACACCTCATAAAAAGTTGTATAGATTTCGTAACGCAAGCAGCAACAAAAAACTGCTTATTTATATGACACAAGTGCACAAATAAAATTGTTTTGTGCACTTTTGAACTTCAAATTGCATTCTAAATATTATATTAATAGGTACTATATACATATATGCATACATACATACATACACATGTGTATTATGATGATTAATGCAATTTTGAAATTATATATTGACGAAAACAATCTTTTGTTTAAAAAATGCAGTAATTTAGTTGCTTTATTCAACAATAGCATAGATTGGAATCTCTAAAAGAATTTCACAATATAATATTTCCATTCCATCAGTGGATATCTTTTTTATTATTTATTTATTTGATTTTTATTTTTTTACACGTGACGACAGAAACACATCAATCGAATTTTGTTTACGTAAGGTCAGTTATAATAATATTCATTACAAATGTATTATGTATACATCTATACAAAGAGTAGTGGTAAATGATGTTATTTTTTTTTATGAATTAATCATTATTTTGCTTGTTTTTTTCCTCTTAACATTTTAATTTATATGTTGTTTAGTATTATTAATAAAAATTGTATGTATAGCTTATGATATCTAAGGACATTTTTCGAGGCAATGCTTTTACCACACTGGCGGAACAAAAAGACACGAGAATATAATGGAAGGGCGCTATGTAGATATTAGTTCACTCGTGTTAAAAGTTTTACTAGTAAATTGTATAGGTATCACATTTACTACAACAATTTTATGTATGTATGTGTGTGTGTGTGTGTGTGTGTATTACCTATATATAAAAAAGGTTAAATATAGATTCTATAAAATTTCGATTAAAATAAATTGAAATAATTTAAAATGCTTCTTAATTCGAATTCGAGGAACAATGAGAATTAAAATGGTCGTGCATGAGTGAGATGACACGTGAATGTATGACGTGTCCCCCACCGCGTTATTCAACTGTCTCGAGGACATACTCTCTGTGTGTGTGTGTGTGTGTGTTTGTATGAGATTAACACTGACCTAGGACACAATGCAGACATATCACGAATTAAATTGTGATGCTATTGTTTTTTATTTAAACATCATATTTTGCATAATTTTGTTATCCACATAGACAGTTACCTATATGCCGTGTCATTTAGAATAAATATAATTTTGATTTAAAATATTTCTCAAACCTACATAACAATCTCTTTCATTATGTCTAAGTTATCCGGTAAAGACTATATGCATAGATTGTCACGTGCATACATACAAGAAGTAAAAAACAAGTGAGAATAAAAGCAAAACAAAATAAAAATAGCTGAAAACGAGCTCTGATGGTGAATTGACGCAGATTACTTGATTCTGGCTGGCAGGCTAACTTATACACATGCAAACTGCAAAAGAGTCCGTTAATGATGGTTGGTAGGTAGATACAGAGTAAAGAGTGCACAGTAAAGAGAGAAATGTGGAATGATGAAGGAAACGATTAGATTCGCGGTGCAACCAGAGAGATGGAGTCAAGGGAAATGAGATGGCTTTCTGTAGTCTCGTCACGCCGAACCTAACGACTTTCTGCCCGCATATTACGGCTAATTATTGTTTAATTACGACCGTACATTTATGACTAAAATACTGACAGATTTTTATTTCACCACACAGCTAAAGATTCATTATACTTAACAACAATCAGACAAATTCACAATGACTGACTAAACTATAACTATAGCTATGCAGGTGTGTTATAGCACATCAGGATCCTAAAATTAAATTTGAAACCAACTGACGTCATGTCCGAAATATATCTTTGAAGGAAGAGAAGAGAGTTTCTGCAATATCTTCAATGCAACGCAAATAAATATATGTGGTTATAAAATCCATTCGTGCAACGATGGCAAAATTGCAAGAATAAACTTGCAGTTTTTTTGAGAGTGTATGGGTTATATCGTTTAGGAAGGTAATCAGTTATGCTGGTATTATATTTGTGTGTGTGTGTAGTTAGTTGACGGTGATCAATCAACCAATGGAAAAATGTGAAAATCTAATCAATTCTACTGTGGTGTTTTATGGTGAGTCACCTTGGAGAACTCAATCAGTGTATGGCATGAGGGGCATTGTCGGCATTTTGAAACAAGATCGCAGGCTTCTTGTTTGTTTTACGGTTCACTCGTTCATTTGTTTTCTTTTGGCCCTGATGTCAAGCCGCTGATCCGATTATCGACTAGAATGGTTTAATGCGCACACTCCGTACTATGTACGTTAAAACCAAGTGTGCATTCGATTATTATACGTGGTCGTCGTCAACGTCGTTTTTTTTATACTTTAAGGCAAATATAGAATCAAGTGAACAAAAATCCAGTTTAGTTTCAGATCAAATATAGTCGATTTTTAATCAAATAATTATTTTAATAATTAAAGTGACGTCATATCTCATAGTTTCAAACTCGCTACGAGATGGTGCGCAACATTACTCCACTGGAAGTGGAAAATATAAAAGCATATGTTGTCAGATTGTAGCGCACAACTATACAATCGAAACAGACAAAACTTGCAGCGTTGACGTCATAAAACTCGAGTTATTCAACTAAATAAATTTATAATTTTAAGATAAAATATGAATGCCCAATTGCAGAACGGTTCGTCAAGTGTTGAATAGCTACTTGTGACATAGACAATTAAACGATTTATTAAAGTTTGGCATTTTTTTTTACAACCCGCCTTAAATGTTTTTCGATTGTTGGAAACAATCTTTTAATTAGTAAACTGCAACTATGTATACTTGTATGTTGTGTGCTTGACCATTTTCCTTTGATATTGATGTTCAATGTTTTTTTTTAATGTGAATCGTTGCATTGCAATAGGTACATATCATGGTTGTAGATCTTGAAATGCGTAACATGAATACAGAGATCGATCGATCAATAACAAAATGATGTATGTACGTATGTATGATAGATGAAAAAAAAAACAATCCGATCAATGTACACGGATTGATAATTGATTAAGTGATGTTCTTGTAATGAAACGGCATGTCTGTACATGTCAGTCAGAACAACGAGAATCTATCATATCTATAATCTATAGAGACCAGAGTATTTTTTGCAAACTTGTAAATATATATATATATATATATATATATATATATATATATATATATATTATATATATATATTATTTCTACGAAAAGCATACAGTATAATGGTTGTGTGTGTGTGTGTTTGTTTCCAAACATTTTCTTTGTTTTCTGGCGAAAGAAACTTGTGTTTCTAGAAGAAATGTATTTTTTTGCCAGACACTGACATTTATACAATTTATATTAGCTACAATCTAATTAAATTCTTTTTCCGCGAACGTTTGTTCATTTTCTGCCATTGCTTTTTAGTTCTATTTATTATTAATGTAATGTATAATGAAGTTATTCGATTGAATTAATAATTTAGTTTGGAATTACAACGAAATAGCACTGAAACTGGTATTTGAATTATTTCTTTACAGATGGAGAACAAAATATATTATAAAATAAATGCAAACAATGTTGAATTGTCTGTAAACGATGTATGTATGTATGTAGGTACTCATATTATTGGAAATGTAAATATTCATGTTTATTAAAATATTCTATATAAAATTTAAAAAAAAAAACATTTATATTGGTCGAATTTTGAACATTTTTGAATAATTACTATAAAAAATTAAAACTCTACTGTCTACAAATGTATTGTGGACCAATGTTCGCGTTCGAATATTACTATAATCTGTTGTTGAATGAATAAATAAATTCCTGCCGAAACGGCGTAATATATTACGCTTAGTATATTTATAAATAATTAACAAAGCATAATGACAAGTTAACATTCTTAAATTGCATTGCAACACGTTACCGACTAGGTACTAAAAGATAATATACAACAATCGTTGTTACAGTATTTCACTGCTCATAACGTTGCCATTAGTTACGACTTAGCGCCGTCCGTGTACTCGTACGTTTGATAAAACAACAGCAAAAGAAAGAAAAACAACACGCGAAGAAGAGGCAAGTAGAAAAAATAGTAAAAGAAAATAATACAGTAGCACTGTGTTTTACTGTTCCGCGACGGCTACAAAAGAGAAAAACAAATCGAACGAAAAACAATCGTTCCCTATATGTACGAAAAACAAAACATCTTATATCGAAAAACAAATGTAGGTATTATTTTGTTGTAAGCGTGATGATGAACGTAGTCAGTTGCTGCCGTAATTTATTTTTATTTCTAACGAAGTGAGTGAGTGTACATACTTTCGATATAACAAAAAGGCTTTAGTCAGGATGCATGTTATTAATGCATAGATACTCCAGAGGATCAGTTTCGATATATATATATATATATATATATATATATATATATATATATATATATATATATATATATATATATACATATATATACATATATATACATATATATATATATATATATATATATATATATATATATATATATATATATATATATATATATATATATATATATATATATACATATATATATACATATATATACATATATATATATATATATATATATATATATATATATATATATATATATATACATATATATATATATATATATATATATATATATATATATATATATATATATATATATATATATATATATATATATATATATATATATATATATATATATATATATATATATATATATATATATATATATATATATATATTATATTGAAATTGTTTTGTGTTAAAAATATGAATTATATATAGAGTAGATTCTGTGAAGGTTAAAGTTGTAAAGCGAATAAATACGCAATGGGTGCGCACGTGACTATTGAACAAGTCAGCTTGGCCAAAGAAGCAAACTCGAAACCTGCGATGGGATCTTACACAGAGAGGAATTTCGACCGTGGCTATCTGACTGGTCCAGTCACGGTCGGCCTTGGAATAAGTTGGCTGGTCTGGTCCAGCAGACTCTCCCCTTTACCCAGCATCAAATCCCCCCGTCGGCGCTCTTGCCCCTCTTCCAGTATGCAAACCCCCAACAGCCGCCCATGCCAGAGCCTCATCTCAGCCTAGCCTGCATATAATCAAGCATCCATTGATGGCATCACACTTGCACACCAATCATACCCCAATGCATCTGTCTTTGTCCATCTGCGCCCGCGCGCATTTCTTTTGTTTTATTCCAACTATCTATAGTACATATACACCATCGTCCGCGTGGCTATAGTCTATTCCAGGGAATTTTACTGCTTACCGTATTATTATGAATGACGACTATCTATGCACAATGCACATACATAAATACCAGATTTACCACATTTAAAGTAACAGTTGACCTTGAGTCAGTTTGGTGAATCACTTTTGGTAACTTGAATCAACAATTTGTATACGATGCTGACGAGTGACGAGAACTATTTTAACGTTTTCCATCATTTATACATACTTGTGAGGAGTTTTGCTTTAAATTAATTATACTCGTGTGTGTGTGTGTATAAATGTACATACAATAGATTAGACAATAGTAGAATAGGCAACAGCAAGAGCCCCATCAGCTATATATGTATGTATACATAACATATGCATCGAAGAGTATGTGTAAATAGAAAATGAATTCAATCGCGCGAAACTTGTATAAATAAAACGGTACGTATATATATATATATGTATGTATGTATGTACGTACCAACCCATGTGCGTTTTTTGTTTGTACAAGTGCATTTTTTGCTTGTCTCTTCTATATACCTATGTCCTACGCACTCATACTACATGCTGCAGCAGCCAGCAGGGTTTTTACTTTTATTATTATTTTTTTTTTTTGCTACGAGATTAAAGCGATTCGGACATGCATACATACATATATATATGTATATAGGTAGTACAACATTGACGAGGAATATCTGTCTGTCTGTATTTTTTTTTTTTGGTTTTGCTTTATTTTCCTATTTCGGTGTCTATTTTTGTTTCATTTCTTTTTTATTTTCATTGCTGGGCGTAATTAATTTGTGTATACGAAGGATTCGGTGTGCACGTGTGTATGTGTCTACAGTTTTTTTCAATTTCGTTCTATACGTTTTATCCGCACAATATTATATGAAACTTTATTTAATCTATTATATATATGCTTTTAATTACTATTCTACATCTGTACGCAAGCTCTTCACATTTATATTTATACAATTAAGTATATATAAAACAACAGAAAATCAACAAAAAATATAACCGCGTTCAAAATCGTCCATATTGCTTATATTTTCAAAAATTATATTTCGATATAGAGATACAAATCGTTAGTATACATTTTTGAAAATATATTTTAGATGAACGTCCTATGGGGGAAATAAGACGTATAAACCGAATCTAATGAACATTATGAAAAACAGGATATGAGACCAAAGAGATGTCCGTATGTCTGAGCGTGTGTGTGTGTGTGTGTGTAGCCGTGTATTTCACTTGTTTATAATTTTAGATTTGTCAGCCGTGTACATCCGGTCGACATCGGAGAAGACATCTGAAGGTTAAAAACGATAACTCCAGCCACCGCTTCGACGAGCGATGCTCGAACTAACCAACCGAAACAACCTAACCTATAAGAGCCAACGTTGCACGGTTTTAAAATAATATTAGTTCAATTCGAAATATAAAAATATATTTTGTTCAGAAATATACTGATGCTAGTACCTATAATTATACGTTACCATATTTGACAAAGATTTTAAATTTCTATGCATTTTTAGAGGCTTCATTTTTGTTTCGCCACATACAAAACAAATTGTTTATTTTGCGCAACAATTCTCAATCAGTAATAAATATACACAACCCATTCGAAATCTATTCCTAGATTCATTATTTTAGTTTTTCAACATGTTAAACAACGTTGTAAAAATAAAAATAGTTAAATAAAAAAAGACAAGCATAAAAAGCTTCGCTCATCGGTATCCTAGTTTCATCTAGTTAAAACGAAATATAAAAATGATTTTAATTTACAGTTGAATTCGCTTCGTATATATATATATATATATATATATATATATATATATATATATATATATATATATATATATATATATATATATATAAAATAAAATAAAAACGATAAGGGGTACATAAGGTGAAGTGCAGCGCTGCAGTTGTGCTGCAGGCGATAGATGCATAGCAGAGGTATTAGGATAAAATCTATCTATCTATCAATGTATGTACAATACTAATTAGTAAGTAAGCACATATTTTAATTGGGAAAACAAAACGCATTTTAATTTCACGCATGAAAATAAACTGCACCACTGCAGTGGCGGTCACACACACTTTTTTTCATTCAATAGTTTAAAAGGAAATATTAAATCTTAGCATCTTAGCATATACCAAACAAGTATACATTGACAGTTACTACGAAGGTCAGATTTGTCAGTCCTTCTCGTGGTAGTGCTATAAAAATGCATGTTTTCCGCGAATCTATTCACCAATTATTTTTTTAGGAGTGTATAGACAAATAGTCAAAAATGCTATCATTACTATAATCTGGCAATTGGTGTTAATATAGTTGCAGAGCAACCATAATTGTGGATGAAACTAGTAGTATTACTTTAGTAAATATTATAGTAGGATTTCTGTCAACACAGATGTATTATCCCATAATCGGCGCAACTGAATTTGAATGCGTTTAATTTTTTATTTTTATTCACATTAAAGGTTTTATTTGGTTATTTTTCAGTTATCATTTTTTCGGTGTATTTTTTCATATTTGCCTCGTTGAGCACATTGTAATGAATAATTAAAAAATAGCGCAGCGGTATATTATTCACGTGAAATATAGTTATATCTACACATATACATATATGTATTTTTGTGCATTTTTTATTGGTTTATTAATTTATTTTTTATTTGTTAGCTGATGCACACTAATATTTGTATGTACGTACGTATGTATGTATGTATGTATGTATGTGTGTATGTATGTATGTACCTGTGATGCCTTTGTTGAATAAAGGAAATACAGTGTCGGCACAATTTATGCAGTAATATGGATAAAATCTCTGTTAAAAGAGAATAATATAATGCAACTGCATATATAATAGCGCAGTCTTATTTGTACTTTATTTTTACCATTTCCAAACGGATTTTTCATGCTTCGTTTAATAATTTTTTGTTTAATTTTCCATCGCTTCAGCAAATAATAATTATATTTAAACAGCAATTGAAGTGGCCCTCTTATATTACTGATGATAGAACAAAGATATAATATGCTACTACAACATTTCCTATTGGCTAAGTTTTAAATTGAAATTGTCTACAACTACAAGCAACGTTCATTTCAGAAATAATTATTATAATAAAAGATATATCAACCCTATTCAAGCGACTACAATTGTAGAAATAAATGTACACTCTTAGAAAAATGTTACTGCTATAAATATAAATGTACTTGTTTCATTTTTCACCAACTTATTGCGCCAAATTATTTTTAATAACTGTTTCTAAATGTTTAGCAACTGCACTACAACTTTTACGTAGAAAATCAATCAAAATTGTTATATATATTTAGAAAATAACGCAATGACAATGACTGGGCATATTAATAATTATATTATAAAGTAAATCGAATAATTCCACTAATCGTGTGTGTGTACACAACATATAAATACATACATACATACATACACACACACACACACACACACATACATACACACATACATACATACATACATACATACATACATACATACATACATACATACATACATACATACATACATACATACATACATACATACATACATACATACATACATACATACATACATACATACATACATACATACATACATACATACATACATACATACATACATACATACATACATACATACATACATACATACATACATACATACATACATACATACATACTACATACATACATACATACATACATACATACATACATACATATACATACATACATACATACGGACATACATACATACATACATACATACGGACATACCCACGCGGTACGTCGCTCACGTATTAGATGATCAGCGTTAATGAAACGGAGATAGGTACAGTAAAGAGCCTTCAATAATATCGCCGGCGATTTTCTTCTGGTCAATTTTTTTCCCCGCCGGACAGATCGCCGCTCGTATATCCTATCCGTTCGTTCATTTGTTCAAACGGGATGCAGTGTTCACTGCGATCATTCGTTATTCGTTCCACTTCAATTAACGTTCGCATACACACGTAATAGATACACACACACACACACACACACGTGGATATGTGTACAGTACACGTCAAATGTTAATTATTTCTGTCTTGATGTGTGTTGCAATGTATGGAAATCAAAAAGGAATACACACCAGTAGTCTCAAATAGATGGTTCTTTATTGTTTTCGTTCGAAATCCTTTTGTAAGTCAATTTATGTGTTTGAAATTTAAATTAATTTTCTATTTATGGGATTTGCAATAAAACTAAACAACATTGACCACCAAAACTTGTTTATAATTTAATTTATTATTAAATGTACCTTTCTTAATTCTCAAATTTGGCAGCAATATAAAAAAAACTACTTATAAATTATAATTGCAATAAAACGCACCAAAAATAGGCATTTTAAGAACAATTAATATTTATTTTAGTACCACTAAACAATCTCACATCTAATAGTTGTTGCCTCAAAAATAAATCTAATTTTAACCGATTGAAAAACGTAATGTATATCGGTATAATACCCTTAATTGTAGAGTATATAATTAAAACACTTAAAATGCACAGTAATTATTTTGCAGGAACAGGGTGAATTATACTAATTACAAAATAATTACCCAATAATTACCATATTATATATTTTAATTTCGTAGAGTCGAAACGGAAACTCAATTTAACGAATAACAATTTAAATATTATGAAATTTGTCTGTGGAAGATCGACACATTAATAATAAAAAAAATAAAACACTATTTTGTTCCATTTAGATCACGAGAGTTTTTAGTTTAGGTTTTTTTGTTTCACCGGTCGCTCACCTGAGGCGCTGCTCTGCCCATGTTAGGCATCAGCACGTATTGTTTCGCCCGCGGTGATTTTTCTGTATATACCAGTATGTATAAAAATATAGTTAGCCGGCGGGATTCGAAGCTAGACCCGCTGGATCATTAGTCTGTTTCATTGAATGACGTGTGGCTAATCATCAAAACGGTATATATGTATGCGATGCGAGCACTGCGGTCATTTTCTTCGAGTGCGTGTGTTGTATTTTATATATTATAATGAATGTTGAGATTTTTGACCATTTCAAACATAATGACTTTTATCATAAAAATGTTTTTACTTTCTTATACGAAGTAATAAATAAGTATTAAAAAATGTACCAGTTACAAGAAAATCGCTATTTACATTCTTAAATAGCTAAGAAATTATATTTAATAACCCATATCAACTATGCTTGTCAATTGTTTAACAAGAAAACCAAATATACTCAAATACAAATATTCGTTGCCTATTATACACATCAAACAAAAAAATGACGCTACCAATGAATATGTAATAAATGCACTTACATTTTACAATTCACGCTATCCTGCTCATCAATTGATATCACAAACACTTAAAAACGTTTCAATTGTTAGTTTTCACATGTTTTCGAACAATTTTCCCTGGTTATCTCACAATTATCACCGCACAAACTTATACAACGCCTGGCATGATAAGCCATTTTCTTCCCAACTGTCATTGGCCACATGGGTTGTGCGCAAACTCGGAAGTCTTTTTGAATTTTCTAACACTATATAGGGGACTAGATATTTATTTGTTTATAAATATTTCAACGCTTCAATTGTCTAATTTATATAATTTACTGTTTTATTTATTAAGTTTTATATATAAAATAATGATAATTAAGACGATGTATGTGTGTGTGTGAGCGCTATACATTGTAAACTGTTAAGGTGAACCATCAAGTTTGCTAAAACATCGTGCCTTGCAAATGAAAACTAAAAAAATACTATTCGATGTGTATTTGCATAAAAAATGCCTGGTCAAAATTTCATTTAATTTGATCTTGTATTAATGGAGAAACAAAAATATAAACTATGAAAAATTGCCTATTTTGGGGGTTTTTATTTTTTATCTCCAATAATACTAGTTAGAAATAAATGAAATTTTTATTATGCATTTTTAATGCAAATACACATCGAATGATATATATTTTTTTTAAATTAAAACTTCCAAAATAGGCACTTTTTTATAGTTTTTTTTCTCCATTAATACAAGATCAAATTAAATGAAATTTTTACCAGGCATTTTTTATGCAAATACACATCGAATGGTATTTTTTTATTTTCATTTGCAAGGCACGATGTTTTTCTAAACGAGCCTGATGGTTCACCTTAAAGGTAAAATAATAAAACGTTAATCTTTAATCTTTAGTAATAGAAGCGTTCATAAAGGAAAATAAAATATTAAAATAATTATATATAAATATTTAATAATTTTAATACCCTTCCTACACTACGTATAAGAAAGTCTAGTACACTGCAGATGTTTTTTTTTATAGTTTGACCTCTTGCTTAAAGACATCATAGATTTAGGCTTAACTCTAGGGTTAACTGGCATTATAGTTAATTAACTTGACGTTAGTAGTTTATATATAACATGTATGATCGGTGAAATCATCAAATTATAGTAGTTTTTTTTTTGGCGATACACTAGTTTAAAAAAGATTTAAACATTGGTTAATATAACGTTAAAATATGACCAACTGCGTTTTAGAACTAGTGTATCACCAAAAAAGGCTCATGTGGTACGATAACGTTTATGTAGCAAACCTAAAATAATATTTCCTTACATTTGCGTTTTATTTACTATGCTCCAAGTGGGAACATATATGTATATAAAATAGTCAGCGAGATCTTCGTTTTCTGTTGAGTAAATATCGAATAGCTGGATATATTTGAATAGCTTTAGTTTGCTGAGCAACCAAACTGGCCAACTGACACAAATCGTGTTGCGTAAATCAAATATTTCCAGCAATTCCAAGTACCAGAATTTATCTCAGGAATCAAATATATCAAATACTAAACATAGGATAGGTTTTTAAAATAAATGTTGTAGTATATAACAAATGTTATTCACAATATTGTATTAGTTCTCAACAGTACTCAAGAGGACAGCAGTATCGATTTGAATATTAAATATGAATGTTATACAACTAATAGACTTTAAGTGAGCCTGAATTTAATATTATATTTTTAAACATATAAATATTAAATTTTTTAATAGCGTGATATAAGAGTAAATATAAAATAAGAATTCCCTGTGATATTTAAAAAGATCATTAGTTTAAGACAGCATTGGGCCAATGGACAAACAACAAGGACAGTGCACCTCTGAAGTGTGAGATGGAAACTCATACAGGTTCCCCGCTGGGACAAATACACATTCATCATCGTCACTGAAGCGGACAGCAACAGCAGCCACGTACACCCCGTCGCCCCCCGAACAACCCCTGACCCACACACAGACAGATATGCACTTGTCTCTAAAGATCTATTGCAGCAGCAGCAGCACAGCATCTCTGCCATAGCCAGCCAAAGTTTACTCTTCTCATCATTGCGTTATATATGTATGTATGTATGCATGTATGTATGTATACATATGACTATTTATGCAGAAATTTGTTTAGTTTAAGAAGCTTTGCAACTGAACATACAACCGGGCGTATTTCATAATACAATATAGGTACATAGTTAGTTTAGGAATTAGCAGACTGACGATTGTTTGAGATGGATTTTCTTATAGGTAAACGTATAAAGCGATTTTCGATTTTTACTTTCTTATACGAAGTAATTAGTAAGTATGGTAATTATAAAAAAAATCGAGCTCGATATTGTAATAGAAATACATCTTTTGACCTTCCCTGAATCGAGACTGATTGCAACGTATAAGAAAGTCTAGTGCAAGACACTACAGATGTTTTATAAAATGTAAAGCAAGCATATTGAAAGTTTGTGTGGTAGGCACTTGGTGAAACATTTTTAATTTAATTGTAATAAATAACACTTGGTTTTGTTCACATATATGTTTATTATCATACGACGCGTTTCAACCTTGCGGTCATCTTCAGGTAAAGCAAGCGTTGACTTTTAATAGTTTTCAAAATAGTATAGGTATATTATTTTATTTCAAAAATTATATATTTATCCTCGTGTAAACCCCTAGTTGAATTTGAATTGAAAAATAGTAAAATGCGCGTCCAATATAAGTGTCGTGGTGTGTTATTTTTCAATCATGTCAAGCAGGAATTGCATTGGCGTATTTTTCACTCGCAAATAATCCATCTCAGACAGCTCAGCTCGTTCATGAAATGATGCACGAACACGGATCGGATAGCCAAATGCGGCGCGCATTTCACTCGTGGCATTGCATCACAAACTTGACGTATGTATGCTGTATGTATATATATATATATATATATATATATATATATATATATATATATATATATATATATATATATATATATATATATATATATATATATATATATATATATATATATATATATATATATATATATATATATATATATATATATATATATATATATATATATATATATATATATATATATATATATATATATATGTATATGTATATGTATATATATATATATATATATATATATATATATATATATATATATATATATATATATATATATATATATATATATATATATATATATATATATATATATATATATATATATATATGTATATGCATCCAATAACGACCGAAGCGACGTTTTGAAGCATCGGGCTTTTCGGTGCCACCGTTCACGGTTGAGGGTGTGTGTGTGCGGGGGTGGAATATGCCTATCGTGCTTGCGTCATTAACCCCGGCCATCTTTTAATGTCAGAGGTAACGACCTAGATGTCTGGCGAACGTCTACCCTGTCTTGCACTGCTCTGGCACCCCCTACACTTATACATTTCTTTTCTCTCCCTATATTTTGTTCGTTCCAGTCTATACCTACCCCCGCACATCCCTCTCCCTACACTCTATACATCCTTTATGCTTTCGTTCGTGCTTCTTTTTGTTGAAAAAAAAACAACTAAAGTGTGTGACGTCATCACAATCTTTTAGATCACGTTTTCCTTCCAAATATATTTAAGTGTCTCTTTACAATTAACTATATGATGGTTAGAAGTTGTGTGTTGTGTAACATTTAATTAAGGTTATGTATAAAAGTGGTGAACGCATTTAAAATATGATCCAATAAATAATAGGTAAACAATCACGCTACTACTTTCTGCATGAAAATAAATCACAGCATTTATCGATAATTTAAAATCGATCGGCGATAAATAACCGGAATGAAATCGAGTTGGTGTGAACATCCGTTCGTAGTTTGAAATGGCGGCCGATGCGGACATGCGCACTCTGGTTGGCCAGCATAATAATTCACATCCTGTGAATAACGTGCGCGCGCAATTATTTCCACATTGTGAGCGATGACCGCTAGAGGCGTGCGTGCTACCGGACCACTTCTTACGCCGGCCGGCAATCTTTAAAGCATTATTTTTTTGTGCTTTCTTGTTTTTCCTTTGTTTAATTTATTATTGAAAAATGTTGCTTCATCCTGACTTTATTAATGAAGCGCCTTCCTTCTCAGTACCTATATGTAGATTATTATAATTTTGTGTATGTTGCTTGGTAATATAAACGTATTTATGTCCCTTAAGTATTATTTAATTTTGTTTATTGAAGACGAACGCAGTCATGTTGTTGTGAATGGACGTGCGCTGTGATTCAATTTCGAACTGAATATTGAATAAATTATAGGGAATTATATCACTCATCACAAATTTACTGAGCTCAATTCAAAAAAAGTATTTATATAGATTGGTTTTATAAAACTATTTTCTCAACCCTCAAATACTAAAATCACAGCAGTTATGCTACCCTTAAAAATAAACTAACACAAAAAAAAACATCAAACCAGAACGCAGGTAGGTATATAATATTACATATAGGTACGCTGAATCTGAATATTTAAAGTAGTGTGTCATCATTAGAGAGACATTACTCCTCTTCTCTGTGAAGAGAAGAGGGGGTAGTGGACCATCAATCACGCGAGCCACTGATAAAGGGTTAGAAGACATTAAACTAGTATTGATGGCGTGATGGTGGTGGAAAAGAGAAGGCGGGGCGGAGAACCGCGGATGTCCAATATACATCAGCTTGCACCTGCCTCTCGGAGAGCCGAACCGAAGGAAGAAGACTACTCTCTCTTTGAGAGAGCACCCACCGGCAACGTGAGAACCAAAAGCTATAGGGTTGGTTGGTGGGTAACCGCATCACGATGGCTGTGATTCTACGTATGTATGTATATATGTAGATGCTGTGTTGTGTGTGTTAATATTGTATGCACATGTGTCGGCTAGCGACGGATTTTAATAGGGAGTTGGCTTGGGCGCCCAAATGCTGTATATTTCTTATACACTAAAGATGTTTAAAGAAAAAGTGCATCCAAATTTGTTTCAAGATGGAGCATTTGTTTAATTTTATTAGCCACGTTATTAAAGCGCATAAAAAGAATAAGAATGTTTTGAAAACGACTGCAGTATGTTTCATCTGATATCATTCAGTCCACAAATTATAATATTTATAAAGAGATGCACTAGAGCGTACTGCCATCTATGAATGAACACTAGATCGCGCGATTTATTATCCATAAGTCTGAGGTTCTTTTCATGTTTTCAATCTATGATTTAACACTGTACGTACTAATATAAAATGAAACTGAACTGAACAAATAGCTAAAATCTTACAGCGAAATACGAACTGTATATGATAACGATATTTGGAAAATCAATTAGAAAATCGTTAATAGAAATAAGAAATGAATTCAGTTGATATTAAACGGCGATTGTGCTGCCGCCATTTAACAATAAATATAAATTTCAACGAACTAGTAATCTATTCGTTACTTTTCATTTCCTGTGGTGCAGATCTTTCATCACGATACTAGTTTGTTTTGTTTTTGACCATCAAACTCACATTGTGCAACAACAAACATTGAGTGTTTGTTGTTGTTGTTGTAGAAGAAGAAGAAGAAGTAAGAAGAAGAAGAAGAAGCAGTGTTCGTTTGTCTAGTGTTATAGTAGGTAAGGTAATATCGTTTGTTATTTTGTCCGATGATCTTGCTTGCGTGATTAAAACCTCATTTAGTTGCACACTGCTACTGTACAAAACAGTTGCACGTGACACGAGAATTATATTTCGTTGTTTTCTTTTTTTGTTTTACTAGTGTTGGTAGCTTTGTTTTTGTTACGCTGCATTTTGTTTGCTTTTTATTTTTAATACTTTTTTTCGGGAGACAAATTTTTTTCATGTTTTTTGTCAAGGTTATATAGTGTAAATGAACTCAGTAAACAGGAATTTGTGCAGACAATAATTGAATTGTGTTTGTTTCCATAAAGTAAAAAATTGTTACTTTTTTACAATAGTACCAAAATATTTTGCGGAATTATTTATCTGTGAATAATGGCTTTGGAGAATTTTTAAATTATTTAATTTAGGTTGACAATTTTTTACTGCAAACAAATTCTATGAATGCAGCCATCATTTTTTTTTTAAATTACCACAAATATGCACGAGAATGTGATTTATTTTAATGCCAATACAACATTTCCGTGAAACTAATCAAAGAAAACATAGATAACGTTTAGGAGATGAGAAATGATGGAGGTTGCGTGTAGTTGATTAGAAGTGCCAAGTGATCCTAATAACCGGATATAGGGAACTATTATGAGCTAGCACAGCGGGATAAATGAAGATGATGCGTGTATTCATACATACATATATACACGCATAAATATACCTAGAACACGATGCATGATGCGTGATACTCTGAAAACAACTTCAGGTTACACGCGACTTAGATACCTCTAATCATCTATGTTTTAAACATAAGTGTAACATAGGTATACATCAAATAACTAGTATCGATGTAACAAACTAATTGTTTTGTAGAATAGAATTTAACAGGCATATACGTAGATATGTTTAAAAACTATTATCATATTTAGTTTCTCTTCTAAAATGTTTAAAAAGCGCGCTTTTTCTAAGGTAACGGAACCACTTGACATGAATTTTCTAAATGTGAATCTTTGTTTGCGCCAGTTAAATATCTAATTAAATGTTTTAAAATTGAAAATTTAGTAATTTAAATATGTTCTTTCATCTACAAAAAAATGTCATTTATTTGCTAATCAAGTAGAGAGCGTCTTAATAAACAAAAAAATCTCCAAGTCACAAGAAACAAATAGAAAAAAAGACTTCATCATTTCTAGTTAAAAACTAGATCAACATGACGTGAAGGAAGGCAGGTGTACCAACCAACCAGGCAGGCAGGCAGGCATGTATAAAAGTTCCTATATAGTGTAGCATGGCATAGCAGCGTGATGCAGCAAAATTGATAGATGATGCGAGTATATATATTCATTAGTTAGTCAGGTGAACCAGCCAGTGCAGAGCCAACTTTTCCGAGATTTCAATTAAAAAATACCGAGACCAAATACGACTTAATTAGATACGCGAAAACTAATATACGCTGTTCATCTGAACCAATCCCTGCACATACTTCCGCTTCCATCAAAAAGTTTGAAATAATGTGTTCCCTAATCGGGAATTAATAAAATTCGTTTTACTTGTCTGTTGGTCACATGGTCACGCATATGACAAGATAGATGACCTATGATCTTGACCTTGTCGTGAGCGCGGGCACCAGGTGGAGGTCGCGGGGGACGTCACCATGACCTGCACAATCAACAACACCACATCCATACCATTCTGACACTGCCGTGTCGTCGCGTTTATATTATTATATGTATAAATGTTACACACACACACACACACACACAACTGTCCATCCATCTGCCTCTGTCCAATCCGTGTTTGTTATGTTATTTTGTTGCTAGCTCATGTCCTTTGCTGTGACCGTGACATTGGCGAAAAAAAACTCACACGTAGATTAGATTATGAATATGTTATATTTATTAGACACAACAATTATTATTTTGAGTACTTTTCCAAAATTATCCTAATATTATATATACATATTAGGTACATTTGAATCTTTCGTCTATACATATCGTCATTAGATTATGCAAACACGAAAGTTACATTGTCAAAATCGAAAGTGCTTTTCAGTTTAAAGCAAATTTAGAGGTGTTCGATATACATATTAGTTTACTAAATGTAATTTAATCTGGTAGCGAAATTTGGTTTGGTATTTCCGAAATGTAGAGAAAAGTTCGTTAAATTAAAGAATTAGTTTTTACAATTCGAAAGTTGTGTGAAAATTGCTAATCCTTGTAGTGTTTTCGTCCCCCCATTCAATAACGTAAACCATTCATCCCAAAACAATAATCCACGCATGCTCACACAATCTAGATGATTGGTGCATGTGCAACAACATGAAAT
The DNA here is from genome assembly GCA_018344505.1 of Nebria ingens riversi. NCBI lineage: Eukaryota > Metazoa > Arthropoda > Insecta > Coleoptera > Carabidae > Nebria > Nebria ingens. The sequence goes on along the minus strand of JADQWA010000087.1, from coordinate 79,880 downwards.
CCTCGTGGTGAGGCGATTGTTTTATTCTTATAGTTGGAATAGTAGCAATAAAGGCATCAAAACACAGTCCATTCATAGTTGGTCTAGCAGTGCGAGGGGCAAGGGTGGGAGAGGGTGTGTAATGCCCCGCCAAAGACGAAACAAATGAAGCAAATAGAGAATACCAAACAACAAACTCTCTCTCAACTAGTAGTAGTACTACAACAACATTATACCGGCCCGAAGTTGTGTGTAACTCGAACAAAGTTCCAAATCAACCAAATCAACAACAAAGCAAACCAAAAACCAAAACGATAGAAGCTAGAAGGAAGGAAGGAAGGCCGTCTGCGTCTCGCAACACATACCATTTCGATCCACTTGCGGCCTGTGCATTCACACACACACACACACACACACACACAGGATAACAGCGACTAACAAACTATCCTTACACAATAGTTCTCAAATTTCGATACATATATTAATTTATTTCCACAAAAATCCTTGTTCAGTTTCCTCAATTGATGCTTGTAGTATACCATCAATTTAAACTTCCGATATTTCAATCTTTTTTGTCAAACAAAAGTGCTTAATTTCCATTTCAGATAAATGCCTATAGAAGGATTGTGAAGAAAGACAAAAGGATCTTAATTAGAGTTTTGAAATGTTTTGTAACCACTGGTCACGATCATAGCGTCATGTTGTGGGAATCCCCTGAAGTACTGGTCAATGGTTGAGGGGTAAGAGGTGACTTACAAGAAGATCGTTGTTTTGTCTGTTTCAGTTCTAATGTACGAGCTCAGTAAACATTTTACGTACGATCTCAGATAGTATGGGGATTATTTATAAGATGGCATTACAGACAGCGGTTGTGTATTAGACAAGAACAAGAAGACTTAGACGTGTATCAAGGATTTTATCAAGTAGGTGAAGGATTATAGAAATTATTTATTAAATTTACTGAAAAAACTATAGAATTGTATAGATATGGAGATAGAATATGAAATTGCACAACTTTTACTCCTAAAGTAGTTTGGTGTCAATTTCCGGTTTAATTTTGTTGGGGTTCATGAAGCGTAACATACATATTTCTAAATTCAGAAAAAAACTATTATTGTAAATAATTAAATTCGTAATAAAATCATTAACTAATATGTACGCCCATGGTTTTGTTCCATCCAATGACATCAATTTGTCACTAGTGCACAGTTGCAATAAACCATCTCCGATAGGTGTACTCAAGACAGAAAACTAACACAACATAACTCTCAATAGCAGTTGTGTATTGAGCAATTACACTGTCTCTTAAGTCTCCTCAACTATTCAGAAGACACCATCATCTTCACCAAGTTTTTGCTGCTTCGCTTTAGTGCAGCCGGCAGCCGTGAATGTGTGTGTGTCGCTAGAAGAGTTGTAGTGGTATAGTGCACACGCGCACCACGTTACCATGGGAACAACAAGAGAATAACGACACTGAAAAACAACGAGTCGCACCACTCGGAGACAAAATAAAAGAGTGCCACACTGGATGGAAAAACAAGTGAGGAAAAGAGTCTTCTTCGGATGTCTGGTTGTTTGTGCCGCGGGGTCGATAAAAAATTGTCGCCACAAGAAATAACATTTCGTTTCAACAAATGCTAAATAGAATACGAATCGATAATAATAATACTTATTAGATTGAGTCAAAACTCCCACACTTGAATAATATTGTGAATAGGATAAAACAACAACTGAAAGTAATAATATAAGTCTTCAAAGCAATACTGAAGGAAATTACTAAGATTATGTTCCTTTATTGGGTGCGCCGATGTAAATAAAATAACATTATTATAGCCGTTTTTGCGCGCGGTCAACGGTGTTTGCAAGAAATTACCGCTAGAGGCGCTCGGTGCGGTGTAGGTAGGCTGATTTTTCCTGATGATGGTCGCCCACTATATATTCCCCCTTCGCTGCATAATTATCATTTCATTGCGTTTCCGTTATAATTCAAAATCATTCTGAGCACGTCCTTAAAACCATTGAAACAGATTACAGAACCATGATTGCTATTTCATTTAGGTAATCATATTTTCAACAACAATTTAAATGTTAACTTCATTTTGAATATATATATATATATATATATATATATATATATATATATATATATATATATATTTATATATGTATATATGTATATATGTATATATGTATATATATATATATATATATATATATATATATATATATATATATATATATATATATATATATATATATAAATATACTCGCTATCAATAGTTCGTTGTAGTTTCAAAAGTGTTCAAACCTGTATGCTGAAAACATGTCTTAATGTAATTTAATAGTTTTCACTAGTTTTCAGTTTTAATCGCTCTTTTGTTTCAGAATGAATCTGTGTATTCGCGGAACAGTTTCTCGTGCGTATAATATGCGATTAAAATTATTATCCCATGCACTTTGGAACTTATAAGCAACACAGCAGAGTAATAAACAGCATTTGCCACAACAATGCAACTTAACATATATTGCGCTCGTATGCTTACTCTGACTGAACATAATTAATCTGTTAGGAGACTATATGTATGTATACTAACAACATACATCTTACATTGGATTAAAAATAATCTACAATTATTCTAGAATTGAGAAGAAATAGCAACAGACGCGACCAGACAGGATGGACGCCTATAGCTGAAGCTATTTTTCCAGAGCTATTAGTAAACAGCGTCGAAATGAGACGCTGCAACGAGCGACGCGACGCTACATAACTGTCATCTGTCAAGAAAGAAAAACATACTTTCGTTCGCAGAGGCGCCACCAAGAAAAATTATAAATATAAATTCATTTATTCGAGATCTTACATTGGAAGTACTTGCTCCTAGCGGTGTTTTATACAACTACAGCTTTATGTATTAAAAACCAAATTATAATTAAATTCATACGATTTTAATGATACTTATAGGTAAAGAAAACTTTGCATATACAAATATATATATATATATATATATATATATATATATATATATATATATATATATATATATATATATATATATATATACCTACTAACACATATATTTATAGAATTTTAAAAGTGCTTTTACATCTAACCTGCTTTTATTACTATAAAAACAATAGGGTATGTACGATACTTATTGTCATTAAATGGAATAAAAACATACGCATTACAGTTAGATGTAATTCGTATTTATCGCATTTGTTCCCTTTTAAACCGTATGTTTTGCAATTAAAATTTCATAATAAAACATTTTATTAAAAAAATTAAATTAAAAGAGGCCCCTATTTCTATTTACTTAATTCCAAACCAAATAAGCTCAGATTTCTTATTAGTATTACAAAGAATCTTTTACACAACAAAACCTGTAAATGTAAGACTTAAAAACCAATAAAAATTATATTTTTATATAATGATCGATAAAGATTGTCTAACGATAACAAATAGACAAACATTATTCATATTAAACGATTATTTATTTTATGCAGTAGTAATAATTGCGAAAAGAGGAATAAACTAAGTATTATTTTGATTTTTAATCAAATAATCTAATTTAAACAATAAAGTTAATTTGTTTGCGTAATCAACAAAGATGCATAATGACTTTGAAAATCATAATTAAATAGTTTAAAAAGTACGCCACTGCTGGTGCACCACTGGCATTGCAGCAGGGTGCGAGGCAACACGCTAAATTAAACGTGGTGCACGTCGGCGTCGTCTCCGTCGTTGCTGAAGGATAAAGAAATCGTCAGGCGACAATTTCCTCTCGCTGTGGGAGAGCAACGACCGGTGTCCGTAAATAAAACGGAATAAATGTATTTAAACGTTGAATCACCAGCGTATTTATAGAAAAGGTATTTGTTATTTCGAGGTCTTTTCGGCCACTAATGCATTCACAGCAATACACACACACAAATTGCAGTTGCATTTATTTCGGTACACAATTGCCATCTCCGAGCACTTCTACAAAGTAGAATTATTCACTGTTTCGTCGCGAGATGGCTATGCGTGTACAAAAATATATAAACGAAAACCGGATACTTTAAACCGAATCCGGATCTTATACCATGAGTGGATGAAATTCAAAAACATTCAATTCTTAGTAGGTCGTTGTATGAAAATACAAAAATAGCGAGTAAACCACGATTAAATGTAAAATAATCTATATATATATTTACCATATATTCTACAAATTTAATATTAATTAATAAAAAATGACTTACCAACTGAATATTTCTTTCAATGCCTTGAAAAGTCAAAAATACAAGCACGCGATTACACTTATCACTATTCAAGCCCAAATTTGTTTCACTTCGTTTTTTTTTAACGTAATAGTTTTTCTATTCACTGTGAACTATCCGGCACTAGTCCCTCATGTCAAACTTTACAGGTTAGAAAAACATGTGACAATAAATAAACTGATTTAACTGCGATATGACAAAACTATTAGTGTAAAACGCGATTTAAACTAACCAAATCGCCAATAAAATTGTAGATTAATATGTAATTTAGCGCGATAATCTCAAATTAGGTTTTTATTGTTGAAAAACAATGGGAAAAACAGTGTCACTTCGTATACTAGCAGCGCACACAAACGAAGTGAGACGCTTCCGGGTACTGCGATCATCGTATGATTTTTAGGGGTGTCATGTGATTCATGGCTAGCTTGTTCTTGGAAGGCAAATGATTAGTGTTAGTGACAGGTTCTTACATGAAATTATTTTATTAATTGTAGTGCATTTTAGTTTTAAACAGTAAACGAATCAGTGTGTGTGTGAGTTTGTGTCTTGTATTCTATATATGTATTTGGTAAGTTTTTACGTATTTCTAAAATGTTTAATTATCAAATATGTCTTAATATAATGCAAACTACTAAAAATATATAATTTGCATACAAGGTAAATGCGAAACAAATGCAAACTAGTGATACATTTTATACAGTTTTCCTCAATATGAAATTTCGATTTCACGTTTACATGAGGAATTGGGCGATTTTTATTTCGCAAACAGGTTACATATATGTAATTGTTTTCAAATCCCTAGTTTCTTGAATAAAATGTGTTTACAATATTATCAATTTTGCCATTAATTTAATTAGGGCGAAATATAAATAGTAACTAATTCATCACATGTAGTTAGTTAGTGGTGTGACGTCAATATTTCATCAATTATATGTAGTTATTTCGCGGCTATTTTTTTGTGAGTTGACTGACCAAACATATATAATTTTAATAAAATTTTATTAATTTAATAAGGTAACATTAATACATATTTAAAATCAAAACTATTACAATCGAAATGTATTTTTTCCAAAGTGATAATATCAAATAAATTATTTACAATAATTGTTAATAGGAATGATTGAAAATCACAACATAAAATTATCTTACACTTTAAAGTGTTATTAACGCATATTTGTATTAAAATAAAGCACTTAGATTTTTATTCACAACTAGTTGTAAAGCTATTGTTAAATTATTATTAAAATAATACGAAAGCTCGTTTAAAACACACACATACAAGTCTCTTCTCTGCGACCATTTAATTAATATACCATAAAGCAAGTTCAAAAGAAATTAGCGTAGACACAAGTTCCGCATTATTTAATAACTAAAGTTATAAACAACGCTATATTTGTTTTTATATGCTGCTATAGTTTCTATTGACCCCGTGTTGTACTATATGAAAAATACGTTTACTGGGTGGTAATTCATTTGTTTCAAATGTTGTAACCGCAACAATTTTGTTTATTATCTCAATATCTCTGACTGCCTCGATCGGAATATTTGGCTGACATTTTACCGACAGAATATCGATCACTGTACCGATCGTTATCTTGGTATTTTTCTTCGGCTCGATAGTGTATCTCTGATGGAGAACCGATAGTTTTCTGCCAATGGTGGGTCCAGTAGAAATCTTCGGGTCGAACATCTTTCGGATGCTTCACATCCCGACAGATTAACACGCAATAGATGAATGATCCGATTAGAGTTAGCAAGCCGAATATTAGGAATACAATACCGAGCACCCTATAACATAAATGTGTATTTTTAAAATATCAATTACTAACTTTATTTACTGATGCCACTTACCATACAAAGAATGGTTCAATAAACTGTATGACAATGACGATGCCTAGAGTGATTAGAATGATTCCTAAATTGAGTAGTAGCATTAGACAACACATGCCCTTGATGTTGGGGCAAAATGGATTCGGTGCAGCCATTGTTTCGACTGTAACACCTCCTTTCCGGGATGTCCTAGTTTTCGTTGTACTCGCTACTGACGGGGCACGACCACTCCGGTAAGAGTACTGACTTGGTGGTGCTCCTCTAGAATATCGCGAACCGCGGCTTTAAAAAAGATTCATCTTTAACATAACCATATTTAAATTTTAATCACAGTAATATTCCATCAATCGTTCTCAAAGTTGCATATACCAGTATAAGGCATGTGTTATTTTAAAAAATGGCGCTTTTTTTCACAATTTCTAGAAATAATTAAAATTTTGAATATCTAAATTGTTTTTAAATAAGAAATATTTAGATTTGAAATATATTCTATATAATCTATATTTGTTTATATGATTGTAACTTTTTAAACTGTTTATTTTTTTTTAATTAGGTATAATGAAAAACGTTTTATTTTCTTAGTATTTGTTTATTGTGCAATATTGGTATGATGTATTTTGACCTTAGTAATAATGAATTCATTGAGAATGGTATATACCTACATACATATAAAAATTTGATTTAAGTTATAAAGTATGTGTAATGGTGTAATATTAGTTTTAACCTTTGAAAATACAAAATAGGGAAAACTATTCGCTATTGTGAAAGTATAATATGAAAAACTGAAAGCAATCCCACGATAATTGTTATATTATAGCTGTTTGCACGAGGTAAAACATTATTTTGCTGATCCATATTTTTATTCTATCCTATTTGTCGTGACCTTGGCACAAGAGATGAATTCCTAATTCTTCATATTCCTCCGTTACCGACAATAATAGTTGTACTATTCCCACGGTATAGTTTAAACAATTTTACGTTTATTGTTTGTATTTATAAAACTTGAATGTGCATTCATCTTTTTTATTATACCAAAACAAATTGGCCACCATTCTTTTGTTTGCCGAAAAGATGAACGGGCCCTCATTAATTCACAAGATCAAATATTAATTGCAAAGTAATTAACATATATTTATTAAAAAGAAATTATTTGATTTCATTTAACCAGTTACCAACAGCTTTCTCAAAAATATTAATTAATTTTGATTCAAGTTATAAACTAAGTTATATGACGCCACTGGTCATGTTAAACTGTTAGGCAATGACGTCACGTTGTTACAAACCAAAAATCAAGTAATCAGTGAATACGCCACGATGATTTTAAAAATGTCGGTGATTAATTGCAATAACATGAATATCTATGATGGTTATTAAGCTATGGTTAGTTGAATGCGATGAAAACCGCATTTATAACTGTTTTCATAAACGTTTAGTGATGATTACTTATTCAGAGCATGCATAAACAGGATAATGACACAACAGACGCCATATTTGTGTTGAATTAAATAGAAATTACATAGGCAAGCGCGTTTTTCTTATAACAGAAAATATATACATATTTGAGCATCCATCATTATTTTGCATAGTACAACTATGTCACATTCCTACGTTTTTAAGTTCAATTATTTTGCCGCGAAATCCAGCACCATTAAAATCTAATCAAAGTTGTTATAAGCACTAATGACTTGGGCAACGTTGAAATACCGTTTTGATATTCATTCTTCTGGGTGACTGTGTGTGTGTTGGCATACCTGATTTCTGATGGCGCCTTGTAAGCTGCACTAGTGACATAAATATCAGATCCAGTGTCTCCATATGCACTATTTCTTGAGTGACTCAAAACTGACGGAGCTTTTGAGTCATTTCTTAACTTGTGTTTGTACGTTCTTGGAGTTGGTACGGCTAGTCTTTCATTGACCACAGTATAAGGCTAAAATCGACAATGCATACATGGTAATACAGTTAATTAGATTTCTTAACTAAACGATTGGGAACACTAGTAAGTGTAAGTAAGCTCAGTTGTACAACACGTTCATGGGTCGCGTTATTCTAAAAGTGAGCTCAATCAACTCGTATGTTGCAACGCATTCACATTTGTTTACTAGGGAAATATATATTTAGGACATTACTTGTGACGTCATAAGGCGTGCGGCAATTACGAAATGGTAATAGCAAATAATTAATAAATGATACGGTTTAAAAGAGTAACTAATTAATGCAATAAATATACGAATTAATTTACAATTTAATTGTAATGTTTAGGTTCATTAATTTAATTTAAAAATTCATATAGGTATAGGTTGGACTATCTGTTGGTTTCTTTTTAAAATTACTATTAAAACTACATCGTTCAATATTTTTCAATGACTGTTGCTTTATTGAAGGGAAGGTGGTTTGACACTACCTATCTATCAATGTCAAGTGCGTCAGTGTTGCAAACTGTCAAAATAACACAACCTTCAAATAGAAACCAACAAATGGCCCAACTTATATTATTAATGTTATTAAAATAATACTTACTACACTGGTATATTCGGAAACTGTTCGTTCACTGGGTGCTCTGTGACTTTCTTCCCCATCGGTCGAGTAGCCTCTATTCGCCATTCCATTTCCGTTTCTGGACATGTGCACTGGTGTTGGACTTTCTGTATTCACCGGTGATGGAGCTACGTAGTGATTCTTATGAACTCGACGAGCCATTTTTGATAGATTGTTTAAAAGATTGACCTTTGCTATTACGTCAACATTTTATCGGGTATTCTGTAAAACAAAATGAAAATTACTATCTAAATATGATTTTTTTTCCAAATTAATTCAAAGCTATAATATGTAGTAGGTATACATTAATAATTAATTGGGGAAAAAATATTTTTACTTATTTCAATTAATATTTAATGCGAAAAATATTTTTAAAATAAAATTTTGTATAAATGAAAAATGTCTGCACGCACCTTTAGTGGATGGCGTGAGAGTATGTTTGTATTAATTGAAAAACTACTAAAAGGAAGTACTTATAGCTTTCTAATCAAATCAAATCATAACTAATCATTTTATCCTCAGACTTTATTATTTTTAAGTGCATTCTACAGATTTCTATTGCTTATTATTATAAATTATGAAGTTTTATAGAAAAATTTCACATATTTTTAAATATTACATACTACATAAATTATTATTATTACACCACTAAAATGTATGGCAAATTTTATGACTTCTTTTACATTTTTAGTTTCCATAGAAACATTTAGCGATCTCTATTTATTTATTGTCAAATGTTCTTATGATTATTTTAAAGCAACTAAAACACCTTTAACCATAGAAAATGTTAAAGTTTAATGTTAGCTCGTTTACAATACCCCAAGTAGCGTAAAGTCGTGTTAAGTGACGTGAAACGCGCGTAGAATTTTACGCAGTAAAACCTGTACCATAAACGATCCTATGTTTTTAAAAACGCACTTCCTGTATAATTCAAAACAACAATATTAATAACCTTTCATTAAATATTAATTTGAAAATATATATGTACACTATTAATACTAAACATATAGTAAATGAAATAATTCGTAGACATTCTTTTGCATTAAATAACGGCAAATGTTTAAATGTCAAGTTGAATTTTTGATAAATATTCAAGTCGTAAACGCTAAAACAAGCAACTAAATTTCTTTTATAAATGAAAGTGATTCATTTATGTTGATGGTGAACACACCTTTATTCCACATATAAAAATATTTCTTTAAACAACAACAAATCTAATGAAAAGAAAAAGTAACGGGACACAATAAAAAATCAAGTCAAAAGAAATGAAAAGTTTCAATGCACTTTCCATCACCAATTAGATTAGAAAATGCAATTCATGTGTTTAATTGACTTCTAAACAACAACTGTCAAAGATTGCTGTAGACATGCAAATAGATAAAGTGATGTGAGAATATAAACGTCACCGGATAGAAACGGAAACGGTAAAATAACGGAACTGCCTCAGTTTGCAACAGTGAATAATATTATCGCACAAAAGACGAACTATACACAGCACACTATTCTATAAGATCAAGTTCTTACGGTAGTTTTTGTGACTACCGTTAAATTGATATACATTTATTAAAAATTGTCTTTACTTGAATGATTGTTGTCACGATTTATGATCAAATACTATTAGTCTTGTTTTGCTCTATAAACATACTGTAAATTATTGATACATTACACTATTTAAATTAAATCATTACTTAAAACTCACTAGGTACTAGATTTTAATTCTAATCGCATGTCTATTAAATACGTTACAGATCATTTTAAATATATCATAAGCCTATTAAATACTTCTCTCTCACTCTATTTTGAACTATCAATGTTGCGCACGGCTCTAGTAGCTAGTGTCAGTTGTGAAAAAAATGGCTGATCATGTCATTGAGTTCGCGTGTTTGTGCAGTGATAATTGTGGCATAACTAGGAAAAACAGCTCGAAAATAGGTGAGAACTAACAATTTAAACGTGTTTAAGTGTTTATGATATCAATTAATAGACTGGATGGTGTGTATTGTAAAATGTAAGTGTATTTATTACATATTCATTGTTGGAGTCATATTTTTTGGTTATGTAGCAATGTATGATGTGTGTAACAAGTACTTGAGTATATTTTGTTTTGTTGTTAAATGTATCATATAATAAAGCAATAGATAATAGAGATAATAAAAATGTTGAATCGTCAATATGTTCGCTGTACAAGTATGCTACGAAAGCAACGATCATCAGATATGATTCAACATCTTAATACACGGTCGTACATCATCTAAAGATGACAAATACAAAAGCACAAATCATTCAAAACAATCATCATCCATCATGAAAGTTGATCTTAAGTACTTTAGTCGTGCCTCCACGGCCGTTACAAACAGTTAGGTTCGAGCTGAATTTAAAACAGCGCGCAAAGTTGCGAACAGCGAATCAAGACACAAAATAAATATACCTACAATATCTATCGTGTGAACATAATATTAGTGCTATCATCCATTTGTTAAATCGCCCAAGGTGTTCAAACCTCAGTAAAACACAACTATGTATGTTGCAAAAGCATTACAAATTCATATACCTACATACATATGTGATGTAATTTTTCATATACCTACTCGTATGTATAATAGTATGATGGTGTTTGTTGTATGCCTATGTATATACGTATATGCGCCCGTGCTATGGGCGTTCAATTTGCGGCGATCCAGATAGCGATTCCCGGATCTGAATACAGTTAGAATCTGTGCTTTTTGCTGCAGTTAACTTCCTTTTGACTAGTCGCGCGCTGTCTTAACGGTTCCTTATCATAAACAGCACGGTAAGTCCGTGTTGGCACGTACCTACATGAAACTGGAGCAACGAATCATACAAATTGCGGAAAACCATATGCCCTAAAGATATGTTGTACGCCATGCGTCTGCGCTTATTAATCATTGGTTAATCGATGTTCGTTTTGTTCTATTTTGTGAATGTTGCATACATACATATATAGCAATTATTACTATTTCCGTTCGTTTCTAATATTAAATCTACGGTTATGAATTCAAAATAAGACGACGACATATGTCTGACGCGAGAATGCACAGCTTTTACAGTTGCACATTTTCTTTAAATCTTTATCTTGTTTTGGTGCGTCATAACTACACTTCTCTTTCCTCACTTATCAGTTTCTATTTACTTTTTTACTTTCTTTTACGAAGTAATAAGTATTGAAATCACGAAAAAAAAAATTCGAAATTTTAACGGAAAGACACATTTTTGACCTTCCCTGAATCGTGTCTGACTATTTTTGGAATGACGTCTGTGTGTATGTGTGTGTGTGTGTGTGTGAGCGCTCTACGGCCTACACTGTTGAAGATAAATTTATGAAACTTTAAACTTAAGATTTGTATATACCTGGGGCGAAAACCTCCTATTTTTGAAAAGCTTATTCAAACCGTAAGTGCATGTTTACGTGAGACACTTTTTGCATATCTTAGAAACGGCTGCACTTACAGTAAAATAGTTATAATTAAAGTTAAAGATATTAATGATTTGAACAACTTTTGTTTGAAACATTTCTTCAAAAAGTGTACCAGTTACGAGAAAATTGCTATTATCCTATTTATATTGCCATAGTTACATAGGTATGGAAAATTATATATAATAAATCGTATCTACTATGCATGTCAACTGTTTTAAATATTCAATATTTTGACATTTAACATTTATTGTTAGTGTTACAAATTAGTTTAGTGAAAAAGCGTTACAAAGGTTAGTAAATAATTTAAAATATTATATATAAATATTTTGTAAGGTTTAAAGTTAATTTGAAAACTAAAAATGCCCGGCCATAATAATTTTTAATAATATGTAATGAATAATGATATTTTCTTTATACTACTATAAAATCCAACATTTAAAATCTAAAATACATGTTTTCTTTGGAAATCTGACAATAAACTAACTTTACAATTTTATTGGACAATGAATGAAAATATTTTCTTGAAATTTAAACATTTTATATTTTTATTTATATACTATCAAATCTAAATATACTGACTACGTAAAAGAAAGTTTAGGGCCAACACATGGTCGATGTTTTTTTCTTGCTCTTATTTGTAGAAGAACTTTTCATTTAAAAAAAAAAAATTAATTAGCGAATATAACTTTTTTTCCAATTTATTTGATAAATTGGGAAAACATCCTTAATATCCTATTTTATAAGAAAATAAATGAAGTAGCAAAATAATTCGCATCACCTGTTTGTTTCTATACATGAGCCTATCTATCTCTTGGCCACTTGTGCACCACGTGCATCAGGCAGAGCAGCTAGCAGCATGAACCGTGTCACACGCGGATACCAAACAATATGCACAACACACACATCACTATATTAGCGCAGTACTATACACCGTATTAAATTGGCTTCACACACACACACACACACACACAGTGTGCGTCACGCGTACTTTTATTTATTTATCAAAGAAGCCGACGCATACACAGTGCGCGACATTGCATCTGCAAGGAGTAGCACTCTTCTCTCTTTAATTAGATGACCTTCGCGTACCAACATATCTCTTCAGGTGTTGCAAGAAGCTATGTATGTGTTTGCACAACGACCTCGTCCCCATGTGTATGTGTGTGTGTGTGTGTCACTTGTGCCGTATTTGGTTCTGTTCTATAGTCTTACAATATTGATACTCGTGCTATTTTCATTTGACGGTTTAGTTGTTAAATTATACACGTTTAGAAACATGGATTTCAATCTTTCTACTTTGTTCTTCAATGATGGCGTCTGCTATTTACTATTAGGTATTGATCACGTTTTAGTTTTACCCCTTACGGATATTTGGTATGTATGTATGTACAATATACTTCACACAGTTGTTGATGCAATCTTCAATATAAAAACACGAGTTCCGTATTCAAATCTGGAGCGTATTACAAATTGTCTATTATGATACATCTCACATTACTAACATTTGCGTTATGTAGGTATCATATTATTCTCTATTTATTCTAACGGTGTATTCTTATAAAAAATATACTTTAGGGGTTAATTGCAAGCGCTTATAGGTATTTAATTAATGACTATTTCATTATAAATAATCAAACACAAATGTCATTTAATTTTATAACTACGACACCAATATGAAAATGTTATAACAACCTAACGGATATGTTAATATATTTTATTTTTGTGAATTGTTGACATTTATGGACGTTGTTATTATTATTATTTTAATAAGTCGCATTAATATTTGTGTCTTGTATAATATTTCAATCAAGATATAAAAAAAAGTAATAATACATTATTTGCATAAACAAGATACGATCTGACATCAAATGCACATTCATACACATTACCTGTAACAAGATGGAAAACAAACCATACAATCTGTTGTTTGTTTATCTCAATATATAACTATGTAGGTACCTACAGGAGAATTCAAGAAAGTGCTTTATAGTTTACATTACATTACATTAGCGGTTTAGCAAAACGAAACACTCGGTCAGATAAAAAAAACTGAATTAAAAAATGCGAAAGAAAAACGCACAACAACGGTAAGAACAGAACAAGTGGACTATAATCACGTATGAAATCGCTATGTTATTTACCATTAGCATATTCTACAACAATTTCGCATATAAGTGAAAAGTGGCAGTCAGCCAAAGATCAGGGATATAACCATGTTGCAGTGGCGGCACATTGCTGCTCTGCTCTGATCGACTATTGAAGTGACCGCCAAACGATATCACGTTTTCTCGCATTGTACTCGCGATACATGTTTTATTCTTCCTTTTACCTTCTTTTTACACGTGTTATAAGGAACACCATATTATGGCCGGCCGTCATGGATATTTACTATTACTTTATATATATATATATATATATATATATATATATATATATATATATACATATATATATATATATATATATATATATATATATATATATATATATATATATATATATATACATATATATATATATATATATATATATATATATATATATATATATATATATATATATATATATATATATATATATATATATATATATATATATATATATATATATATATATATATATATATATATATATATATATATATATATATATATATATATATATACATATATATATATACATATATATATATATATATATATATATATATATATATATATATATATATATACATATATATATATATATATATATATATATATATATATATATATATATATATATATATATATATATACATATATATATATATATATATATATATATATATATATATATATATATATATATATATATATATATATATATATATACATATATATATATATATATATATATATATATATATATATATATATATATAAAAATAATAACACAAAGTTATTGTTGGGGAAATGAATATTGACAATTAAGATTTATATATTATTTCTCTACTAAATCGAGACCTTTTTTATACGTTCCAAAACTATTATTTACGATTTTACCTATATATACTTCTTCACTCAAGCTTCTTATACAACTAAACTTAATTGTATTCTTTAAAATGTCATACATTTAAAGATATAATTGTTTAAATTGCAAGTTGACTGCATTCCTAATACGGTTGGTGACATTGTAGCAGTAAGTGATTAACTCAGTTTTCCAACACTCAATTAGAAACTTAACTCATTCGTAGCAACACGTTCTTATTTATTTGATAGAGATATATTTCACGTCTTACTTAAAACATCTCCAGTATCTTGCACTGGACTGTCATATACGTAGTAGATATATTTTATTTAGATAGGAAGGATATTAAAACACATTTTTTTTTTAATTCATTCATTATGCTATATTAGCAATAATTATTATGGCCGAACGATTTTGGCAGGGAAGGTCAAAAGGTGTATTTCTGTTAAAATATCGAAACCGATTTTTTGTTTTCATGATCTATTTATGATTCCGTATATAAGAAAGTAAAAATACTATTTAAATGGGAACGAATGCGTTAAATACGAATTAAATTACAATCTAATTGTAATGTGTAGGCTTATATTAGTATGTAATGACAGTTTTATGTCAAAATTAGCATAACTACGTCAGGTATATTATTATATAACCAAAAAGTATAATATTCACATTTGTCCTTAGTAAGAACAATTGGTTTTTTATTAATTGTTTAACTCTTCAACCTTCACCCAATAACCGAGCACTCCTGTTAGTTTCTATGTCCAATAGGCATGACTCTTGAGAATTACATGCTATATTATCGAGGTTTAAATTGTTGCAGTTTTTAAAAAACATGATTTTATCGCTTTACACACTTAACGAGCTGTATGTATGTATGTACTACATACATCCGGTTTCGACAACTAAACATACATTCGGCAACCATAAAGTTGTCATCAGTTGGTTTTTTAGCAAAAATGTCATCATACTTGTTGTCCGCAAACATAATTTACCTACATTAATCATTTATATTGACAGTTAATAATTAAACCACATATACCTAGATATTTAAAAGACCACACAAGTGATTTTCTTTGTATTTTAAACAATATTCAATTTAAATTCTCAAAGAAAATTATCGTTGAACATTAATAAAAATTAATTAATAAAGAACCTAAATACTGTATTCCTGTAAATCTGTTGCGTCTGTATGTCAGTCAGTCAGTCGTTAAAGAACAATCAACATAAAATAATATGTTTCTTTTGTCTTGTTAGTGTTTCTAAGGAAACGAAAAACTATTTACTTTAGTGTGTCACTCTTGAGAATTTTATGTTCAACAAAAAAGTAGTGTAGATGCACGAAAGTAATGATTGAATTTCAAGCTAAATTTAGATTTTGAATCAGATGGAATTGTTATTTTTGACAGTACTATTTGAATCGTTATATGAACTTTGAAATATAAATAATGCAAGTTTGATTTGACGTTAATTTGATGTGCTGAAGGTCGGAGAAAACTGAATGTTACGAAACGAGATTCTTTCGTAAAGAAAAGAAGTAGTTAAAAAGGGAGAAAGTCTAATGTGAGATACACACCACATACCAAGTTTATAAAACATCCTGAAAGTGTGACGAGTTTGTAATCAAGTGTTGACCAACTCGCCAATTAACAAAGTGCACAATTAAAACACACACTGAATTCTTGTAATATACAATTTAGTATTCTTCAAAATTTCCTACCGCAAAGATAACGCTTTTTCACTTTTTTTTCTGTACACCGGAAGGAAATAATCATTAGTACCCAAAAACAGTTGCAATTTTAACGTTAGCATAAGAGTCACCTTGTTTCACAGATCTAACTGCAAATTTACTCTTAAAACATATAATGTTTCTCTCTTTTTTTAAATTATAACATTTACAATTTTTTTTAAAATTACTAATTAAAACACTCATACTTATACTCATATATATATATATATATATATATATATATATATATATATATATTTATATATATATATATATATATATATATATATATATATATATATATATATATATATATATATATATATATATATATATATATATATATATATATATATATATATATATATATATATATATATATATATACATATATATATATATATATATATATACATACAAAGTCCATTTTTCTAATTGTTATTTTATAAAAACTTCAACTAAGAACACTTTTAAATTTTTGTCTATGAATACAGCCAGTTTTTAATTACGAATTAACATTATGACAGTAGAAAAATTGATATAATTATACTTAAAATTTGCATCTGCAATCATTTGTTGAACAACCGGAAATTTGGTAACATCGCATTGGAACCATTACACAACCACCTTTTTATAACGATTTATGTTACGTATTTTAAAAAATTCTTTTTTAATTTATCCCAAAACCTCCAAAAAATACAAGTTTGTTCTTCCAAATATTTGTAGGCAGTCATTACTTTTAAAGCATTCCTGCGCGAATTGAAATTTCGCATACTGATGTTGTTATTAAAGGTTTGCATTATCATAAGTTAAGAAAATAATAATTAAAAATCATCATTACTTATAGTTTTTTACTAGTTTGATAAATTGACAAAATACGTATCGTATTATCATTCTACAAGAGTATTTATTGGTTAGATTATGACGTCAGTCGTATTTATAAATTGTAATTTTTATTTGTTAATATTTGCGATACGTGGTTCTTTCCACGACACACTTGATACTACCAAAAGAAGGACTGACCTTCACTTATAGGTTGTAGTTGTCAATTTATGCGTTTGTTTGTTATATGTTAAGATGATAATTTAACTAAATTACAAACCACAGTTTATAAAAACATGTAAAGTTGTTAAATGTTAACGTTTTAATAATAAATCAAGTTGAGGTGTGTCTAGGCATACAATAAAAATTACGTTTTTTTTTCGATGATTCATTTGGGTAAAATTCCATTAGGTATTCAATATTAACAAATAGAAAATGTAGAATAATACATGTAATATATAATACACAAATGTAGAATTAACCGATAGATGAAAACAGCTTTTTTAGCGTTTTGAAGCGTTAGTTTCCAATTTTTATCGCCAGAGCGGCGCTTTAGCTTGAATCGCGGATATAACCATCTTATATTGACATATAGTATGTCAAATGCCAGTGTGTACAGCATGTTTTACTAGAAAACAGTAATCAAGATTTTTCATTTAGTATTTAATATAAAAAGTCAAAGATAAATATACATACGAGTATATGTTTTGATACTTTCTCTATAATTTGCATGGTGTTGACTCAAGTTCAACTCGTTTCCTTCCATATCAACATCATCACTTTTCACTTTCTTCACACGAGTATTTTTCTGGTATTTTGATAAAAATATAATATTCACCCATGTACAAAATGCCGTCCTGAATTTTATACAGTTCGTAGTTTTAGAAACTTTGCGATCCACAAAGATTAGTTATTAATTAAAACCTTCTAAACTGAAGTTGAATTGAAATAGACACTGTTTTTCTTTTATCCAGAAACTAACACAAATGGAAGTAGAATGAATGAGTGTTTTGGAAATATAAATTTATTTACTAAAGCTGTCAATTTGTTGTCGGACTAGTTGTTTGTATCAAGCGTATGTGCTAACGTAGTGAAGCGTATATTTTTTGTTGTTGTTCAAACAATTAAATATTTATTTTATATGTTTGAAGCTACATTCTCTCAATGCGAACTCAATACTGTAGTTTTCATCTATCGTTGTAGCATTTAAATTTGTATGTCATCATGATCTACTGGAATCTATCTTCAAGTATAGGTATATATGTTTATGTCAGGATTAAGAGTCATATAACAAAGCAAAACGGAAATCTATGTAGCGCGATCTGTAAATGTCAATAATTGGCAAATATTTGACTTTCATCACATTGTTCCAAATTCAAATTGACAGATCGTTAATATTGTGTTTAAGTTCAGATTCATGTGAAATCCGTGCTCGTTCTTCGACCATATGGACAACCAGATTTTTTAACCTGTTTCTGCGACCCAATGATGAAACTTATTTAAATCTCACACACACACACACACATCCTCTGTACTCAAACATCAGTTACACATATTTCATATTAAGTAGTATCAAAAGGTTATACAATATTTTCTTTTACCTCACATGTAGTTTGATTAATCTCGAAGAACATAAATAATTTAATTAACTTCCTTGTAATTAGAATAATCATTATACGGCTTATTATATGTGTTTAATTAACATTCAACTATCTAAGAACAAATCCGGAATTCAGAATCTTAAACATTGATCTACCTAAATACATAGTCTTTTCGCGGTTCAAGCTACATAAGGGATTTGTGTCGTAAGTGTCGCTAGTGAATTTAGTTTTGATATTCGCGATTCAAGGTAACGCGCCGCTCTGGTGTTAAAAATTAGGAACTAACGCATGAAAGCAGTTGTAAGCGAAGACACAAATGTTTTCATTTATCAGTTATTTCTACATTAGTGTATGAGAAGTGTATTATGTTTTAATGTGTGCTAATATTGAATATCAATAATGGAATTTTGTCTAAATACATCAACGATTAATTATCCTTAAACAAAATATTCAGACACCTAAATTGTAGAATATTGCAAAACTAGAAAAAATAGATTGCGATTATTTATTAACGACATGTCATGTAATCTGATCATGTTTCCTTTATAAATAATTACAGTCCATCAAATTCTTGTTCAATCAAATAGATTGTTATATTTTCCGGTCATTAAAAGTAAGAAGGTGAAACACACACACACACACATAGAGTGTTAAAAAATGATACGTTGAAATTTATAATTACCAACTATAGGTATGGTAATTAAGTCACGTTTCTTTTTTGTTTATAACATATATCACATCATTGACAAAAATAGTTTTATGTTTATATGTCAAAAGGTGATTTAATATATGCAACACACTTGTTTAATAATGGATTATGCATTCTTTTGAAGTCAGAGGTTCTCAAATGTGCCATGAGTCATTCTAAATATACCCACTGATTTCAATTCAAACAATCTTCTATCCACAAAAAAAAAGTGTCTGTGTGTGTGTGATGAATAGAATTGAGCGTGTATGAAGAATTTAATGAATTTGAAAGAAGCAAAAGAAGTTTGTTGATTGGCGAAGATTGTCAAGATGCGAAAGCATGTAAAGGGTTTTCTACCACCCCATTTGATAGGAATAGGCTTGAAGTTATGTTTGTATGTAATTATTTTATATTCAATGATCATTTGATATTTGATTTTAACACAAATTTTCTTCTGTATTAATTCAAAATTAGGAAATTTGTTGCCACCTTGCTACTATCCGTAATACAACCCTTATTTAGTATTGTTTGAGAGCGCCTGTTGTAGTTTGAATTAAAATGACAGATGGTTCATTCAAGGACTACCCAGCTTATAGTTGTGTAATATTTTAAGATGTTTAACATTACGAAATTTATTTAAATTACTTTTGTAAATATGTGTACTTGTTTTTCTAACATCGAAAATTACTAAAGCAATTTTTCCACGGTTTTTTATCAATTAGGAACATTTCATTATTTATATTCAATTTTTCGAAATTTATTTCAATAACAATAAATATACTCACCTTGAGTACTTATTTGTTTAAATAGTTTTAGAACGATATGTAATAAAATTGTTTCTAATCGAACGTTAAAGTCTCCATAAAATTATAATTAATAATGGTTATAATCATTTTATTTATTATTTTTCAAAGCACAAATACCGTGTAGGACTAAATAATAAATACGTCTTTTTTAATTACTTACAGAAAACTGTAAATAATCTTTAAAATAGCAAAGATATTAAATTATCGAATGCACTAATAGTTTTCTAATGCCTGTTTATAATAATAGTAACAGAATATCTTATATTTAATCTAATATTAAACATATACATATATAATAACTGATTTGGGACTGGTAAAGGCCCCTCATGCTATGAATCGGTAGAAGCTTCAATTATTTTGGGAGCGCACAAAATAATATACTTCAAATTTAAAAATTCATACACAACCGTAAATCGCATACAAATTATTCTAATAGGTATAGATCTTAAATATTAGATGTAAATAAATATCAATGTTCTAAATACAATTCGTTAGTTTTTTAATTAAAATAGCTATAGGTGCAAAATTCACAAATATTTCGGTATGAAATAAATATTCACAAATGTTCAATATTTATAAACTCATCTAACGCCAGCCATTAGAATTTCAAACTCGCTTTCAAATACTAAACTAATATAGGTACAGCGTAAACTCTTGCTTTTACCTGATGTCATCCATTTCAAAATTTGATTCTCCTTAGACTGGAAATCACACCAAATCTATCGTGAACATTGTCAACAACACACACACTCTGGAAATGTCACCGTATATTTTGACACTTGGAGCACACAGCTACGCACTGAGAAAAACACCATCAGATACAAAAGAATGAAATAACAATTCTACTACAACTAAAGTCTACGAACGAAGACAGTCTAGCCGCGGTGGTTCAGAGATCTGTGTAAGTGGATATGTATGTGTTTGCTAGGTGGGGAACATACCTGCTGACGTCATTTCTTCGTGAAGGTTGCGGTCTTACCCACAGATATATACACGGTCAAATGCGCTGATTTTATTCGGAATTCAATTAGATTTATTATTTGAAAATTATTATTATACCTACTCTACAGTTTTATTCTTCTTACGGACTTACCAAATATGCATAACATAACAATATACCCATTAACGCAATGTTTACTTTGCTACCACAAGCCTTGTTGACCCGAGCACCCAAATATACCACCGAAATGTAATAGAATACTTTATAAATGTATAAACACATCTGCAGTATTTTACACTGGAATTTCTTATACGGAGTAGGTATATCAGTTTAGATCAAAAATGACTAGAGTAAACATGCACTTCCGGTTTGAAAATATTCTTTTTTTGTGACTCATATAGGTACATATCTTAAGTTTAAAATTTTACATACACACACATTCCAAAACTATTCAGGCTCGATTCAGCAAAGGTCTGTTAAAATCTAGAGATCGTTTTTTTCTTTCCATAATTACAATACTTACTTATTACTACGTATAAGAAAGTAACAAAGAAAAAAATTGTATCCGATTTTATACAATATGATAAAGGGAATTTAGTCTCCGTTAGTGAAACATTAGTTTCTGATATTCGTGATTTAAGCTGAAGCGCCGCTCTAGCGATAAAAATTAGGAACTAACGCATAACAGTTGTTATGCGCCTAGATGCATCGCAAGTTGATTTATCAATAATATGTGCGTCGTGGTCCTTAGCATAAATCGCGAATTAGAATTGATTTTCTTGAGTTGTATTATTTAAATATTAAAACGACTAGTGGTAATTATTAATATCATTGATAATCATCAAATTTCAACATTACAGTAAGTCAATGTAAGTCTAATAATATTCTTTCGAATCACTGAACCAAACTATGCATTCAGATAACGCCATGTATATTTAAAAATTGATTTACATTTCGTTTTAACCGGTTTCAAGTGAATGTAAATAATAATTATTGGCATGGCAATATTTGCAACTATGCATTTAACAAGCAACAAACGTGATTATATATTTTATACAGACAATAATTGGTTTTCAAAATCAATTATTATTGATATTATTATAGATTTGCATTTACTTGATTGCCTATAAATGTTTCTAACGCATAAAGTCAACGAATTATGTTTACTTAGAATATATTTAATAATAATATATGCAGACATGCATTTCCTCGCAAAAAAAAGTGAAATTCCTTCTTGAACGCAAATAACTTATATTAAAATGTTTATATTATTGCGTACTAACCCGATATAATATTTAAATACTTTTTAAGATGTTAGTTACATTCTAAAATATATTTTTATAATTATTTTCGAAATCTATCAAAATTCAAGTTTCTTATAATTATTTTTAAAATACGAATTAACATCAGAATTAATTAATTAATAATTATTTAACTCATTCAGTGCGTATCAAATGCAATGGCAGATTATCAGTCATGTTCTTAGCAAGAATAAATCAGTAAATGTAAAAAAAAATTAAACAACAATAAGTAATTTATTTAAACTTTTGGACAACGTTTTTATGTAACATAATAACAATAGGTTACATAAAATATGTTTATTTAACAAATGGTGAAAATGTCGCAAGAAGAAATTATTTTTCCGCGACCAACATGTTGTAATGTTACACATAATTTCATACAAGTAATGAAAATGATATTTACTATTTTCACATGATAAACAAATGTTGCATTATATTCAAGTATACATCACTTTGTTCTAAAGTTTTGTAAAACGAAAAAAAAAAATAGTTACTGTCAAAAATGTTTGTGAGATTATTCGTTTGATTCGGAGTTAACAGTGTAGGTTTTGCAAATACACTTTCTCTGTTTCCAATCTTTAAAAAGCCATGAACACACCCACCTATATTTCGATAAATATGGTATTACAAGTGGCAACAATCACTTTAATATATACGAGTTACATTTACAGGTTGAAATTCGTGGGTAGACAATCGCTATAAATGGTGATTACGTATTATCTTTTGTGGTAAATGTGAAACAACTTAATTTATATATATATATATATAGAATAACATATTACTATTTATATCGATCCTAGTTTTTTCTATTAACTTTTAATCATTCTACTAATTTCGCCTGTAAACTAGATAATTCTTAATACAGATATGTATTGATATGCAACCGCCATTATATTATTTACAAAGCTTTACAATCATTCTAAAACAATTGCGCATATAAAGCGCTTTTAGGTGTCTAATTATTTTGTAAAATATTCTTTACATAAACCCTCAGACGATACAAATTATAAAAGTTTTCCCGCTAAAATAACTTCAATTTCCTATTTTCGAGACCTATACTCCCATCTATGCTTTTATTTACGAACTAATTTAAGCGGGAATAACTATTATTCATGATCTAACACCTGTTGTTGGTTGTACATTGTTTATTTATTTTATTTGAGATTTTAGATCATTTTTTCACTTAAACTAGTGTTTATTTTTTATTTTATACTTAATACAATTGTTTTACTCATTTTTATTAAATAATAACGTGTATTGAACATGTATTTAACTCGTGCAGCTAAACGTAAATTACCAGAGTATGAAGAGCAAGTAAGTTTATCAATGAATTATGAAATTTTATATTATTTTATGAGTAATTTTCTTAATAATATAATACAGCTTTTTACATATAATAAATCTAAGGTTATGTTATGCAATCGTTTTGTACATGTTATAACTTTCTTAGATGAAACTGAAAGAGGATAAAGAGAATAAGGTAAAGGCTAAACCGTTACCATTTCTTAAATATACTGGTAAATATAAATACACGACTGATTTTATATCTTGTGCAGAAATCTGTGATGATTTATTGTAAGTTAACCTAATTGATTTAACCGTGTTCAAATGACTGATGTTCCGAAATATTTTAGAAAAGAGGCAGATAAAGTTGTGGGTCTATTGATCCTTGGTTTTGATCTCGAATGGCCTTTTAGTTTCCAAACCGGTCCTGGAAAGACTGCATTGATGCAAATTTGCGCAAGTACAAATGATAAAATAGTTTATTTGTTTCAATTGAGCGAATTTAAAAAACTACCAGCTACTCTAACTGTGCTATTGTCACATCCAAAAGTTCGTTTAGCTGGCGTTAATATCCGAAAGTATATATTTTTATAACCTCTTATTTGTATTGTGTTTATTTTATTATTTTGTATGAAAATTATTTCAAATTTAAAACGAATCGCCTGAATTAACTTTAAGTTTTTAGGGGTAGAACATTTTTATTACAAGCTGTGTCAAATATTTTTATAATCTAATTATTTTGGGTTCATAATTTCACTTTAAAAACAAGTAGATAGTGGTATAAATTTCTTTTATTTCTATTATTAATTTATATATATATATATATACACAACTATATATACAAATATATTTTCCCACGCGTATTTATAAAATGTTTGCCAATAATGTGAATAGTTGTTATTTTCGCCACTAAGTACAAATTCAGTTTTTAATTATAAATTTGAATCAAGAACTGCGAATAGAAAATAAAATATTCTATATTGCTTAATACATATATTTTATGTTTGATAAGTAATTATTGAACTGTCGTAATAATTGCCTTTTAATAGTGATATACATAAACTATGTCGTGATTTCCCTGGAAGTAATAAAGACTCAATGCTAAACAATTGCATTGATTCAAGAACTCAGGCAAAAGAGGTTTCGTCTCTGACAGGATGGAGTATGGAAAAATTGGTTAACTTTTGTGTAAGGTTTTATTTACCATCGATATTATTACGTTTTTCAAGTGTATTCTAATCTGGATTATATTTTCAATTAGTTTGATAAATCCGTGAATAAAGACAAAGCAGTTCGTAACAGTAAATGGAGTGTTTTGCCATTATCAAGCGCTCAGAAAATTTATGCGGCCACTGACGCTTATGTAAGTAACAACGAAATATTAAGCTTAACAAGTCATCTTTAACTACAAAAACAAAACACTCAAACGCACCTTAGACTATCAATAGAATAAATGATTTCAGATTTCATTAAGTCTCTACACTGATTTAATCCAAAAGAAAATTAAGCAAGACGAAGAAGATGCAAAAGAAGTTAATCCATTACTAGAATTACTCTAAATAATTTAGTACTTTGATAAATAAACACACATATATACAATAGTTAATAAGTTTAATTTTACTCAAAATGAATAGATTAGTAAACACATGGTTTTTCGGGCAAATATCTTACAAAAACGGATTTGAACTTCAAAACCATCTCGCTGATTTGCATCATAAAGTATCTTCCATAGCAATTAAAGACACATTGTTATTTGTTGAGCATTCACCAGTATATACTTTAGGTATCAGAACTAAGAAATATACTGAAGAAGATGAAAATCGTCTTAAAAAACTGGGTAGGTGTTTGAGATTTTTTATCGTCGTCTATGATTAATTTACATCGTTTTATAATCACATAAAAGGCGTATTTTACAACAGTGATTCGAAATTGAGCTAATTACTATTTTAAACCTGATTCTATACTTCTAATCATGATTGAATTAATCATAATAACAATTTAAAAGAATGCTCTTAATATAGTAGTTATTGCGCAATGAAAATGTTAGGAAGTGGCTCTTCTTTCGTCATTTTTTTTACTAAGAACGGCTCAGTATGAGTTATTATTTTAATATTGGTTTTATTCTCGATAATATGTATTTTAAAATATATATATATATTTAGGTGCTGATTTTTATAAAACGAATCGTGGTGGTCTCATAACATTCCACGGACCGGGACAATTAGTTGTATACCCAATAATAAACCTTAAAAACTTCAAACCAAGTGTGAAATGGTACGTGGGCCATCTTGAAGAAACTGTAATTGAGTTGTGCAAACAGTTCGGCATAGATGGCACTACCTCACCGCACACAGGCGTCTGGGTTGGAGAGAATAAAATTTGTGCAATGGGTATACGGTGTAGTCGGTAAATATTTACTAAACAACAGAAACGTTTCCGAAACACCTACTACATAAGTATCATTTAAACAGATATGTAACAACACATGGCATCGCTCTAAACTGCAACACAAATCTCGATTGGTATAAGCACATAGTTCCTTGCGGGATCGAGGGCAAAGGTGTCACAAGCCTCTCACAGCTACTTGGTAGAGATGTCACTGTTGAGGAAGTGGCTCCCTTGTTGCTGACAGCATTTGGTAAAGTTTTTAATACATTTTTCACAAGTTTCCCCAAACAGGAGGCCGATGATATTATTTCAAAACTCAAACTACCTCAAGTTAATTAATGTTAGATATTTAAATTTGATTTGACACATTGGTGTCAGTTTTATTATAGAATAAGTATTTTAAAATGTAGCCATTACGACCTTTTAAAATAAATTTGCCTTTTTATCAATTTAAGTATATACAAAGCGCCAAATAGTCTTTGTTCCAAACTTATCCCTTTTTTAGTAATCATGCAAATATTTACATTAACTACAATTTTTCTTATTAGTTGACACATTTCAGTCTATTTTAGGACGGCGCAATAGAACTCGAAATATAATAATATATAAACAATTTTTATTTTGAGTAACCACATCATTAAAAACCTAATGACGTCATATACTAAGTTTAGCTACTATTTCTTGATACATTTAACTCTGATCTATGCGATAGTTGGATGAATAATGATTAATTTTGTCTTTTTCGAATTGTGGTAAAACCAATCATCTGTAGTGTTTTGCACTGGGCTTTCTTATACGAAGTAGAATATATTTCTATTAAAATCTTGGGATCGAATTTTTCATGACCACAATACTTATTACTTCGTATAAGAGAGTAAAAAGATACTTTTTGAATGTTTAACACTACGATTCGTAATATTTGAAGGCCATTTTCACTTTTTACTCTATATAAGTAAACAAGCATATGCAATCAAACGTGAGAATTTCAAATTTCATTCATTGATAAACAAATAGTATCATTTTAATTTAAAAATGCAATCAAGGTTCAGCACATTCGCTGATAGGTAAATCAGGGAACAATTAGTATATGCGTGTAATTTTACTCAAATAGCATTGCAAGAATGATAACATAGTTGCCTATATTACAAGAGGATTTGGGTCAAGGATTCATGTGTTGTATCTTTTCTCAAAATTCCTAGAACTAGAGATTTATTCCATTTACTATTTTTCTTATTATTTACTAAAATGTGTAAATGTCAAGTAGCGCTACGCGTAACAATGTTATCTGCTTACTGATTTTTATTTTTCCGCAATGTGAAATGACATTGCAAATATTTCGGTAAAATATAACATTGACATCTTTTGCGAAACCTATTTAGTGTTTACGATTTTCTCAGGGTAAAATAGCTAAAATTCGACCCTATAAAAGTGTTGACTAAAATATTATAAATCTATTCAGGAAATTCCAAACACGTATTTCGCGAATTTGCATAGCAACAAAACATGTATAATTCTAGATAAATCCAGTTGAAATCATTAGATTTATTTTTAAAAAAAGCTTTTTTTAACATATAGCTACTTTGATGTTAAATACTTAAAGACGTAATTATTGCTTTTGGAAAAATTAATAATGAAATAGGAAACAGCCACACAATATTCGATATTTTACATCATAAATTTGTTATAAATAATATGATTTTAATTGTTTTGACAAAAAATTACTTCATAGAAACATGACTGAAGGAAAAGTTCGGAGAGAAAACAACAACATATTTACACTAGATTTAACAATATATTGTTGATAAAATTAAAAACAATTGTCTAGAGAGATAAACAATTTATAATGTTTGCTAAAGAATTTTGTGTTTATTATTTACACATTGTCGCATAAATTGTACCATTTAACATCCTGTTTAGGTTATTGTTGTTTTGTGGCAAAAAAAAAAATTTCGTTTTCTGAATATATCACACTGACAAAAGATGTTTTTTTCTATTTATTTTGTTGAACACAGCATAATGATGTCACATTATACCTATGCACGTGCTCTCTCAACTTAACTCAAGGGGAATAAGTTGGCTTGGGAGAAATAAGAAGAGAAAAAAAGCGTCATCGTCTATGTGTTTATGCAACGGTAGTCAACGTGCTTGAAGGTAAGCAACTAGAATTCTTCATCAAAACGTGTGTTTGTAAAAACATTATTTGTTTTAGTCCTTATAGGCTTAGGATTTTCAATCTTATTTTATCTTGCAGTAAAGACACTGCTCAGGTTAGGTTAGAAATTTTATGCAGAAAAGTTGTCCGGACAGGGTAGTTATGACTATGCGTCACTTATAGCTGCATAGCACAACATCGGAATCCCATGAGAGATATTTTCCCAGTATAGGTTTATTTTATTTATACATTAAAACGCTGCTCATTTCACTTATTATCACTCTTGCTCTGTCTACCAAACGTATAGACAGAGAAAGAATATGAGGTATAGTCGAATTCACATAAGAAGAACATTTTTGTAGCGTGAATCATTACACTTTTTACATATAATCATAT
>JADQWA010000087.1:0-50627 GCA_018344505.1 Nebria ingens riversi | reverse complement strand
TCTTCTTATGTGAATTCGCCTATAAGCAGAGTTTTTGTGGATGGCTTATATAAAAATCGGGTATCTATACTATAGGAAATTTACCGCCTCTCTTTCAGGAAATTAAATGTTATTTTTTTAAATAATATAGTAGGTAAAAATTCAAGAGCACATTTCATAATTTCGCCTAATAGTAAGCATTTTTGGTACAAGACGTAAGTAGTAATTAGTTCTAACAATTGTTGTGGGATTTCAGTGCAGTGCTATGCGCCCTTATAAACGTTAAGGCTATTTATAGATACGCACAAACAAACCGTTTTTATTTGGTCTGAAATAGTACTAAAACGAACAAGTCTACGCTACCGCTAAGGTAGACTGGTATGGAGAGGGTTGGCTTAACCACTTTTTTGTGCAATTTCTGTTGCAGTGTTTGTTACTCTTATTATAAGGTACCGTCATGTGCAATTTTAATGCCGTATCTCGGGTAAATTATGATTTGCACGAATGCGATGCACAGCTAAGCGTGGCGCCAGTCTTCTTGCTGCCATCAAATAACATAAATGTCTATTATCACATCTTTGCAGCGCTATTCAGCCATTACTAAACTGGCTAACAACGTTCGACGCACACTATTTTATACATTGCGTGCGACATACATTGTTATTACACAAAGTAAACGGCTTATAATGCAATTACTAATTACTATTCGATGCGAAAAAAATACAAATTCATTGGATGGCAATATTATCAACAGGACTGGTCTTACACCATTCTTTCACAGATCATATGCAACGATATACAAAAATAAACATTTTATTAGAATATATATTAAAATACAGATGAATATAATTTAATATTAATTGTATAAAAGTAAAAAAATCATATTTTCTACGTACCTATATAAAATATTCCGAGAATATGAGTTTAAACTTTCGTGGTTTATGCCACATATTTATTAAAAACGCCTATGCATATGCAACCCGCAATGCGGAATAAACCACGAAAAAATTAAGTAGTTCCAGGGATTTCATAGGTCTCCTCTAGTAAATAAAATCATTAAGTTGTACACCACGCCAATCTCGTCAAATATTCGAACTAAATCTGAAAATGTTCACCTTGAATGCAATCGGCCAATTAGAGAGTGCTATTTGTTCTTAGGAACAGTGCGCAACACAAATTTGTTATTAATATTTCGTGAAAAATTATGGGTTATTTACTTAGTTATAATTCATTATTGCGACAGAAATTACTCCAGTAATTTTAATTTAATTTTATAAATTTCCTCCTGTGTGCCGTCTTTGAGCTTTTTAAAGCTTTAATTCAACTTCTAAATGTTTTAAGAACAATTACGTTCGTCTTTGTAAAGTCTAAAGTTCAATATAATACAAACAATGATGTATCACAAGTACAACATTTTTTTTTATGAATTACAATATAGATAATTATCTTTGTTTTAATAAATTTTAGTTTACAATTACAAACAAAAATAAAAAGTGCAACGAACTTATGTGTCTACGCTTATTGATATACATTTTCATAATAAATACACGTGAGAAAGGTTAGTTAACTATGAAGTAAAATTAAAAATTACTCTATTAAAAGTATGAATCTATAAATAAATCGTCATACCAAACAATTAGTATTAGTATGTTTTCACATTAATAAATCTTCAATATAAAATACTGTTATTATTATAACTGTGTTTCTTCTGGTGACTGAAGAAGTAAAAAAGTTTAAAACAAATATAGACAGGTTTGGTTTTTTATATCGTTAGTTTTTTATCAAAACCTTTTTCACTATCATGTATTGTTTGCTTTCTTGTTTAAACAAATTAATATACAACTTCAACTTCTTTGTTGCAGCAGAGTTGTTGTTTTATCTCACAAAGATGTGTGTAAAATATAAATTATAGTAAACATTTTTTTTTTTGTAAGTCTATTCATGAATCGAATAAACGTATTAACCATGATTTTTATTTCGTAAGCTGCTTAGCATTAGAATCATATTTTGTTTATTATCGAATTCCCAAGGACGTCATGGTACGTCATACGAGATTTCTGTACCAGTTTCGTTAGTATTATTTGATTTTGAAATGTGTCTCAGGTTTGAGCATCAATGACCCAATTTTTAATATTCATACCCTATTACGACATTTGAAGTAAGTTTTACACTACAATTGCAACCCTTTGTTAATATTACACCAACATCGTTAAGTGTAGTGAAGATAAAAATATCTTGATGTGTAGCATTTCGAGGCCAACAAGACGTGTTCATTTCACGTTATTGTCAACTTAAGCTTACTTCCTGATTTGTTAATTGTGACATAAAGACCGAATTTCAATCAATCTTTATCAAATTATAAAAACCGAATTTTCGTTTCTAACATTTTAATTGTTTGTTTCGAGAGGATATATTACTTGTGACGTCATAAGACAATTACGAAATCTAATTGTAAAAAATGTGTACAAATTAACAACTTATTAGTTTAAAAAAATGTTAATCTTCTATATTAGGTTGTGACACTGGACAAAATAATAATTTTTGAAATGAAATTGGTATTGTACGACAGTTTATTTTATTTTAAATAATTTTTGATAAGTATTTATCGTTTTATTTTCAATAGTTTTTAAGCCAGCAGGAAATTTCATGTTGTTAAGTTTTAACCAGGTTTTAGTTATGCAATGACGTAAGGTTGTTGTCTGCGTATCTGGATTATATATATATATATATATATATATATATATATATATATATATATATATATATATATATATATATATATATATATAACATTTAAATTTAAATTGATTCTTTTTGTAAAAAAATCCGTGTTATTTTGTGAGAAGCTGATAAGAAACGACGTTAAAATAAGAAAGTAGGTAAATTGAAAATCGCTTGTCAATAATATGGAGCTCCAAAAATCTGTAACTGTTGATTTGTGTAGCTGTAGAAGATTTGTTGTATTTTTTTTTTCTGTGCAACTTACGGTAAATGGAAAACAAGGTTCTTATAGTACAAGTGCAAAAGGTGTACGAATGAATACTTTCACTGTTATATTTTTTCGCACATAAAAATTACTTTTTACGAGCGTGTACAGTGGCGCCAACATGAAACTGGTACGCTACATCAGGCACGTAACCCAAACAAATTAAATATCACCAAATTAATGGTACCTACACAGTCAGATAATTTAGATGTTGATTTGATAAGTTGGCCTAATTAATTGGTACGAAATATTCGACATTTTTATCGAACCCTTTCACTACAGTTTGCACAAGCCTATGACTATGAATCGCATCTAAATTTATATTTGCGAATATATGAAAATGTACTTGTATTATAAGCTTTATTATAATTTATAAAATTCAAAATAGAATGTTGGTACATAATACGTAATTTGTGTATACGGTGCAACTAAAAAGACTTAATTATTTTTTTTAAATATTTCTACGTATGGCCAAAATAATATATATTTTAAATAAACAAAAACTTTGAGTTTTTGTTGTTATGCGTACTTAATAAACCATAATAAAACAAAGCATAATTCAAGTCAAGCTGAAATTTAGTTAGGTATATGGTGTAGACCAGACAGTGGTGCCTGTGCCTGGTCCCACGCGAGAGTATATACATCATTTCGATTTTTGCCCCTTTTTTTCGATTTATTTTTTTTAAATTCCATACACACTTCGTGTATTCATGATTGAACATCCTCCCTACCGATACCTATGGTTCATCTTGTAGAAGAGTGTGCTGAAACACCACGCACCAGCAACCCAGAACCGAACTGCGGACGGAGTCAGTGCACTGACACGGCGGGTATGCCCCCCTAGCGCCCCGTCAGTGTCGACGCCCTAAAGGCCGCAGCCTTGATAACCTTGACGCCATAAGATGGTACTGGTTATTCGTATATATTCAAAATTGAATAGTTTTTATTTCTTTTCATACAGGCCCGGATTCAGCGTCGATTTCCATTACATACATAAACAATTTTATATTTTTAATATACATAACACATATTCATCATTTTCTGCCACTCCATTTGCTGGGAATAGGTATGAAGTTATGTATGTATAATACGTATTACATAACGCTTTATTATTTTTGAGTCTCCATGGAAAATTTTAAAGCAACTTTAAAATAGTAATGAGAACTATTTTCGTCTAGGTATATAAAAAAATTAATTTATATTGCCGTTATGAATATATTATATGTTAGAGGCTTACGTGACCGCTGTTTAATTAAATAATAGACGTATATAATCTATGTTTGTTTCATACAAATTGTGTAAGCGCGAAAAGGATAAAAAAGGTGTTGCTTTATCAATTGTTTCAATTGTGGTTTATTTATGAGATTTATACATAAAGTTCATAACATTTTCCTAATCTATTAATTAATTAATTAATTTTAATATATTTGAATGTAGTGAATGACGAATTAAACTAATAAGTGTGACGTCACAATTCGTTCGTTTTGTTTTAGAAACTAAGAAATGTATTGATGCGGGAAAAACATTGCTTGAATAATGTAGGTTTTCGCCACCCTAGCAACGGTTCTGTTTGTCTAAATTTCGGTGGTAATTTATATGTGTTCTTTATCTTTTTAGAAGATGGCACGTATGATAAATTCTACTACAAGACCAAACCACGTACGAATTGTAACCTGTTACACGCATTCAGCGATAAGCATCTACAACCTGCTATGCAAACCGTGAGTAAATGTCCAACTACTTTTTTTTAATTCTTTTTTTAATCCACGAATTTAAATATAAATATAACCTAGCCTATACAATTGACTGTGCAGTATTTTTTACTTCACTGGCAACTGATGATTCATATCATCAAATCAAGATATCTTATCAAATCAAATGATTACTTTCATTGGTTTTTTCTTGACATTTTAACGCGAAATTACCTATTTATTAATATAGCCTTGGCCAATCTAAACTAACTAAGACAAACACTTGCAATATCTTAATTATTATGCCAAATTACACCCGCCGCGCTAGCAACATTTTCAATACCGCTGTCACAATATGTTTACTTTCATTTGTATTAGACAATAAAAGTCATAACCGATTCAGTCATATTCTCAATACATAAATTATTTGACACACTGCATTATTGCACTTTATTGTTTATTACTCATTGCAAAAATCATTATTTTCAATATTGTCTATACTGTGCTAAATTAAGTATTTTTAAATTGTTATTGTCCTTTTTATGGCAAACTAGTTTTTATTTGCTATATTCCACTCAAATGCAAATGTACATACCAAGTATGTATCTGGTATGTAGCTTATACGTTTCAGATATATCATGGACACATACATTTAACGATAATTTATTGATTACCGTATAGCATGTAATCATGTATCATAAATATGTGTTAAGTAGCAAATATGTATCAAATATGTATCAAATATTTATCAAATATGTATCAAATATGTATCAGATACGTATCAGCCAGATATCAGCTATATCAGCTATGCATCTGGTATGTATCAGGTATTTATCAGATATATAATGTGCATATAACACGATACCAGATATATAAAACAAGTATGTATCTTACATGTTACCGATGTATATTTGCAACGGAATATGTTATAGATAATTTTTTATGTAACGCTCACTGGGAGGGGGGTTGTGAGACATTACAGTAATTTATAACACAAATAATGCGCATTTTAGTAGTTTTTGTTTTAAATAAACAAATTATGCATACTAGTTCAAGATCACAATATAAATCTTCAGAACTTCGAAAACAAATCAACAAACAGATTATAAAATTTTAAATAAAATCTAATCAACAACAACTCAACTCCCCCTTTTTGAAGAATTGGATTCCCCATTAGCGCAAAGTGTACTTATATTCCTAGTAAAATAAAAAACAAAAATACTGATACACTGTGTCTCCCGATAAGTCGACGTTAATGTGTGACATCAGAAACTCATATATGTATAATCATGGACTTATTACTACAATAGTCGATGTGGTGTATTTGGTCGCGAACACGTTACTTTACTTTGCCTCAAAGCCGTTCTAGTGCCAGTATCACAGTTATCTACGCACAGAACAGACGTGCATCGGAAGCCGGAGTTACACCAACGAAATTTTCAATTTTTCAATTTTTATTATCGAATTTTCAATAGTGTCAACTGTGAAAGTGTCCACATTATTTTATGCTGAATTTGCAATTTTATTGTATAAAGGTAAGTGCGATTTAATTTTATTCTCTTTATTTTTTTTTTTATACTTTTTGTTACATTATAAACTTTCTTTTGAAATGTCGAACAGCTTCGTTGGATTATTTAATATATACTTTCTATTCGGCAAATAAACAAAAATGAATACTAATTTTTTGTGTGCGCAGAAATTTTTAAATATTTTTTCGCGTACTCTTTCTAGTTTTACGTTCACTTAAAAAAAAGTGAATTAGAGTAAACATTCATTATTATTTAACAATGCATTATTTACTTTATAGAAAAGAATTGCGCAATTATTTTTAAATACAGATTTGAACCTTCTGCTTTCTATCAACATTTTTTCTCGCCACATATTATTTTATTGTCTGAAGCGGGCTCAAGTGGAGCTGAAACGTCGCTAAGTATACCACCTGACTGCCCAAACGAGGGCTTTTAGCGCAATAATAAATAGAGCTTCTTTCGTCACAATTTTCTAAAAAGCAGGTCTATAAAATGAAAATTAATTTAACACAAACGTTATCTTTAGATCGCCCTGAATACAAAATTGTAAATTAACTTCTATTTGTTTAAAAAAATACTATTGTACGAATGCGTGTTTGAGGTTTTAATTATAAATTTTCAATTAGACTTTCTGATCTTTTGAATGCGTTATACAAATTTCTATTTAATTCAAAAGCAAGGCGAATAGTTTTGGTTTAGATTTTTCGGTATGAAGGTGTTAAAAAATGTTATTATTTTTTATTAAAATTGCGAAAAATTATTATTTTTTGAAATAAAAGCTAGTATCGTTCATAGGTGCAATAATATTGCATGTAGCATTCTTATTTTAATCATTAATTTGCTCGATTGTGAAATTGCAATTAAGCATGTTATAAAAGATGAAACAATGGCTTTTCTACGCAACCTTAAAGAATATTTTATCTCACCAATTAGTAAATTATAGTTATTTGTGATTAAACTCGGACGTTATTCAAACTTAAATTAAAATATACTATTTGATTATTTAAGTGCATTTCGAGTACTTTTTATTCATATTAAACATTTCAACAATGAACAATTTTTCTGCTTTCTGTCCCGATGGCAAAATAATAACATAACTTTCAACATTTATTCAAAAAAAAACATTTCCTTATTTAACTTTTATTTTTATTCGAATTCTTTTCAGTAGAAAAAGCGTTTTTAATTTACCAATTATGATATTTTCTTAACTTATTTCCTAAGTATAGATAAAAGAAAACTAAATTATATAAAATATTATTTGTGCGTTTGAAATATTCCCGCAAACACACACCAGTTAATAGTTACTCCTATTACTTCTCCGCAACATAGCAGGCGTTATATGTAGCTAAATGTTTACAGGGACAATACAAAGCATATACGAGTATATATATATGTATATATATATATATATATATATATATATATATATATATATATATATATATATATATATATATATATATATATATATATATATATATATATATATATATATATATATATATATATAATATATATATATATATATATATATATATATATATATATATATATATATATATATATATATATATATATATATATATATATATATATATATATATATATATATATATATATATATATATATATATATATATATATATATATATATATATATATATATATATATATATATATATATATATATATATATATATATATATATATATATATATATATATATATATATATATATATATATATATATATATATATATATATATATATATATATATATATATATATATATATATATATATATATATATATATATATATATATATATATATATATATATATATATATATATATATATATATATATATATATATATATATATATATATATATATATATATATATATATATATATATATATATATATATATATATATATATATATATACTTATACGTATCTGCAACATGTTCTGTAATTATATTGTGTATGATACCTATGTAATATATGCGTATGTATTTGCTAGGATCTTGTTAGTGTCTAGTTATTGCTACATTAAAATATCAATTATTTGGAAAATAGAAAATTTGCTCAATCATTCTTTAACTATTATAATAAATACAGTTCAGTATTAAAATAATATATATAATCTAATTACATAGTACTACTTGATTATACATATAAATAATTATATCATAAAATAATTGAGAACAACTTGATATGGTTTGTAATAGATTTATATAAAAATATCTTCAATTACAGAGTTGTACTCTAAATATTTACAAGTAAATATGTGAAATAATGTTGGTTATAAATACTTATTTTTTTTTTACAGAAAAACATAGTATTTAGAATATTAAAAGTGGGAAACATTTCATTGTCAAATTAGCCTTATTTGGTAATTTGCATAACTTATGCCATCTATATTGACATAGGTAGAATAAACAAAGTTCAAGGTATATTCATAATTTCTTTTACTTATTTAACAATTATTGTAATTTTTTGATTAGACTTCATTTTAAAATTAAATAATATATAAAAAAAACAAAATATTTAACTAGGTATTAAAAAAAATTGTAATTTGCATAACGCTTTTAAACTTAACCTTGATTTTTATTTATTCAACAATTATTTAGTTAAGTAAGGTAAGGTGTAATTTAGTATTTAGGACAATTGATAAATAATTATTTGGTACAAATATATTGAAATTATGTTTTTATTTGAAAGAAACATATTTTCATTTATATTGTATAAAGAAAATTACAATAAATAATTTAAATTATGAACCATAACCTGAAATAAAAATATTTAAATGGCCGCTGCCAATCATATCATAACGGTTCACATCAAATAATAAAATCTCCATTTATTATCTATCGTATATAAATAAATCACAGATGAAATTAAAATTTTAATAGCCAACTTGGCTGTGTCTATTTATAAACATAAACTGTTAAATGTATTATCAATCAACGTAACGTTTATTGCATTTTCTTGCGAAGCAAGTGTTTCTAACCTCAAATTATATCACTGAACTGGTTTCTACAATTTCTATTTATAACTTCGCTGCTTATTTATTCCATACTGAAGCGGCAATTATTCAACTTGTTATACCGGTATAACGTATATGGTATTATTAGCGAGATGTACCTATATAAATACACTTCTAAATATGTGAGATGCGCTAGACGTCCATTTTGAATTGTTACTGAGCCCGCCTCTGGCTTGCCGGTTTTACTAAACAGCTGATAGAGATACAATAAATTGGTGATTGTATTTTATAATAAGCACATATGGATATGTATGCTTATTGTAATCTAGCCTTACTAAAGCTTGTAATAGACAAATAACTAATTTTGATTTTATATTTATTTACTTTTTATTTATTATTGTATCAATATTTATACGATTTTTAAACCACTATTAAACCGTTATCGAAACAAAAATTCACTGAATATTATAAATGATTTAAAACTTCTAAAGATAATCCGTTTCTTAAACAGCCGTTCACTAACATCGTAATTAAAGCCGTAACCAGAGAATATGGGGGGAGGGGGTAGATAAAACTCAGATTTAATTAATGAACAATTAATAATCATTTCATAATAAATAAATTATGTATTAAAATTAATCTCAACGAGGTATTAACAAAATATAAACGAGTTTTTACATTAAAAAAAAAAGTCTATTAATTATATTAATTTCAATGGGGGGGGGGGGGGGGGGGATCCT
The DNA here is from genome assembly GCA_018344505.1 of Nebria ingens riversi. NCBI lineage: Eukaryota > Metazoa > Arthropoda > Insecta > Coleoptera > Carabidae > Nebria > Nebria ingens. Next base: position 40,712 of record JADQWA010000087.1, on the reverse strand, counting down.
GCCTGGGGTACGACCTTGATCATAAAAACAACCACATTTTTAACAGATCCAAAAATAATTAAGAATTTATTTTCAGCTAATAATAAAAGATTACCTAAATAATGTTTATTTAAATAATTTAAATTTTCTGTTACGTCTTACGTCGATGGATAGTTTCTTGAAATATATATACTTAAAACAATATTTAATTGCAATTTCTCGCCTTGACTAAGTAATAATTACTATAATGCTTAGTCTAATTATGAAAAGTAACATAATCAGACTATAATTATTACGTAGTGAAGAGCAAGCATATATTGTGTCAGTGACGGTACTGTATGGCAAAATAACTTGAAACATGATTCACACCAAAGATATGTCATTATTTTCAATGAAATACAAACATTTCCTTTAGTCTAATACAAGCTTTAAATATCCTTTTACTTTTGATATTGAATTACAAAGTAACAAACAAATCCTATAAACAATAATTTCAATATTATTTAACAAAAATATTGAATAATCCATACTTTCACAATAATTTGTGTTCATTTTGATTTGTTTCGTATAACATATGCAATGAGTTACAAATGTATGCTTTAAGTAATACACAGTTCCGTATTCAGGGCAAATCAGGAATTTATACATGTTAGCATATTCAAAGAAAAATTACAATAGCCGTGTGCTTTATTGTTTTAGCAAAAAACGCTTTTCTAGTAAATACTGAATTATTCATTGCAAAGCTTTTAATGTTTAACGCTCGTCTAGACAAACAATGTTTTTACCTCGAGAAGCAAATCAAATTTGACAAGATAAATAAATAAGCAAATAAATTAAGTCTATCACTCACAAAATGTTCATACATTTTATATGTTTGTGAAAATATGTAAAATACAACATTTTCAATTCGTTAAAATATATTTAATTACCTATATAAAATCATTTGAGGGAATTTATTAATAAATTTAAATAAACCAACGTTTCTACTTAAAAAGTAAATAAATTTAAATAGATTTATGTAAAGAAGTTTATATGGATATTAAAGTATAAAATATGTTTTATATAAAATTATTTCTTTTTAAATAAAATATTGTCTTATTTTTACCAGAGCGGGATTGACTAAAATTTCCCTCTCATTGTTATGAGAATGGGGACAAAAAAGGAAGAAGAAGCTAATGGTGCAGACACCATGGACATTCCTGAAGTGAAAATCGGCAAAACCGAATTAAACAATGAAAAATCCGATGAAAAAATGGTACCAGATAGTTTAATCAAAGCAGAAAGATATTCTCCATTATTTCGACAAGTAAGTTAAATTTGTATCAATTAAAAATTTATTAATAATGTTTAGTTAATATTTGTTAATATAATAAATAAAATATTCAATACATAACTTAATTTATTTGACTTGAAACTATGTTTTCTATGTTTATAAATTGAAATATTTCAAATGTCAATGAATTTTATGTTATATACAACTTTTCTTTATAATATTTAAGTTTAAAATGAATAAATTTTAATTGATTTTGTTTGATTTGTAGTGTTTAGCGGCTGCAGGTCCAATAATGGCGACTGTAGGCTCTGGTATGACGTCAGGGTACTCAGCCACATTGCTGCCACAACTCAAAGCTGCAAATTCCACTATACCCATTGATGACGATATGGCTAGCTGGATTGGTAAGTGCTTTTAAATTTACATTTATTTAATTTCCTTGACGATATTATGGCAACTTGTATATGAATATTTATAAACCTTTTTATTAGTAAGTATATAACTGTCAAATATCTTAACTCATTCTCAATAGCATGTTAATTTATGTGTGAAAATTGATTCTATGCTATGCCATTTGACTTGTCTATTTTATGTATTCACTTGGTGATCAGTTGTTTTTCTTAATAACTATTAATATTTATCTAGGTTAAGAATTCTTCATTTTAGAGGTTTATTAATTATAATACTCAAATTACAACTAGCATAGAATTTATAATATATTCAATTTTTTTTAATACATTATAAATTATGAACATATATTTATTAACATCACAAGCATTGACTACGCTAATGAGTAAAATTTGGTGTAATAATCAGCTGTTCGTTACGTTAGCCGCCATGTTTTTAACCAAAATATAGTAACACTTCTTTTCATTGATAAACAAATCTAGAAAGTATTTTATTACGCAATTTACTATGTGTAAGTTGTACGCCGGCAAATATTTTGACATTTCACCTTGGTCACTAGTATAAACGACTTTGTACTGCAAATTCGCTGACGAAATTCTGACGATGGCATAACGTGTACGAATATAGGGAAGCGAAATATGAAAATCTCTTGCAAAATAATTAATTTTCAACGCGGAGACCGGTTGTGAAAGTTGCCCATCAGTGTGTATTTTGATTAAAATCTGCAAAACAAAATTATTTATTTTGTTTCTCAACGTTTTAACGATTTATTTAAATGTATCCGTGGAACTTGACTACCTATATATGTATATGTAAAAAACAACAAATTAAAACTAGTTTTTGTAACTTTGGGTGCTGTTTGGATAAAAAAATAATGTTAATATATATTAAGTAGAGTGGGTCAAAAAACTGTACGAATTTTTACTGTGCGAAATCTTTTTCTTATCACCAACCAAATCTACAGATTATTTATACTACAGCTTATATCAATATTGTATTATATAGAATGGACCATCTGTTGGTTTCTTTCTAGAATTGCTATTAAAACTACACCGTTCAATATTTTTCAATGATTGTTGCCTTATTGAAGAGAGTACACTGAAGTACAGCGGTACTAAATATCTATCCGTGTCAAGCGCGTCAGTGTTGCAAACTGTCGAAATAACACGCACTTCACAAACAAACCAACAGCTGGCCCAACCTAATTACAAAAAGAAACATCGGCCATGTGTTGGCCCTAAACTTTCTTTTACGTAGTCAGTATATTTTGATTTGATAGTATATAAATTAAAATATAAAATGTTTAAATTTAAAAGAAAATATGTTCATTCATTATGTCCAGTAAAATTGCAAAGTTAGATTATTGTCAGATTTCTAAATAAACATATGTATTTTAGATTTAAAATGTTCGATTCTATAGTAATATACAGAAAATATAATAACACATTATTAAAAATTATTATGGATGGACATTTTGTAGTTTTCAAATGAACTTTAAACCTTACAAAATATTTTCATATATTATTTTAAATTACTTACTAACCTTAGTAACGTTTTTTCACTAAACTTATTTGTGACACTGACAATAAATGTTAAATGCCAAAATATTTGAATATTTAATCTTCAAAAAGTACCAGTTACAAGATCTTATCTTATTGATATTGCCATAGTTACGTAGGTATGAGAAATTATATATAATAAATCGCATGTACTATGCATGTCAATTGTTTTAAATATTCAAATATTTTGACATTTAACATTTATTGTCAGTGTCACAAATAAGTTTAGTGAAATCACGTTACAAAGGTTAGTAAATAATTTAAAATATTATATGAAAATATTTTGTAAGGTTTAAGGTTCATTTGAAAACTAAAAAATGTCCAGCCATAATAATTTTTAATAATGTGTAATGAATAATTATATTTTCTGTATATTACTATAGAATCGAACATTTTAAATCTACAATACATATGTTTTTTTAGAAATCTGACAATAATCTAACTTTACAATTTTACTGGACATAAGAATGAAAATATTTTCTTTTAAATTTAAACATTTTATATTTTAATTTATATACTATCAAATCAAAATATACTGACTACGTAAAAGAAAGTTTAGGGCCAACACATGGCCGATGTTTATGAATGACTTCTTGCAACATCTAATATATATCTTAGATTTAAAGATATAGATAAACATTTAAATTATTAAATATAAAAAATAGAAAACATTTCGATAAGCAAATATAAAATGTATTTATTCCTGTCAATATTGACATGCCAAGTCTATATTGTTAATTTATTTATTTTTATCTTGACAACAATAAAATAAATATTTAATTATATTTAATATAACCTATTCACCAATATTTTTTGATAACAAGGCCAAATTTCATTTTCTAAATTCTTTATCAAGGAAATAGTTTATGCATTTCCTTCCTTTAAAATAAAAATACCACAAACAGAAATTGCGATTGTTTTAATGTCAACGAATCAAACTCAAATTATAATCTCAAAATATACCAGAAAGTCTAACTCTTTTATAGATATCATGATTTTATGCCATATAATAAAAGAATTTTGAAAAAAAACTACCTTATAACTACAGTGACGCCATAACTTTTCCCAAAAAAACAAATCTAACCTAACGTGTATTCGTAACTACCTAAAAAAAGTCTAAAGCTGTTTTAATTAATACTGTTGCTAGCCGGACGCACCTATGCGAATTTAAAATTTGAAAACTAGTAAATGTTCTGTAACTACTTTGAATTTAATTTTTTTAAATTTAAATATGAAATATAACTAGTAAACAAATCATGCGTGTGTGTCACGTGATCTTTGAGTCATATGATAGTGACATAAAAAATATTTCACTTTGTCCTTGATATGAAAAAAAAATTATGAAGTTTATGTCCCAAGCCTTTTTACATACTCAATCAGAATAGTATTATGAGCTTATAATATGTAAGGTCATTTAACTTATAAACGAGATAAAAATTTGAATTCATTCTCAAATCATGTGGTTTATTACTATCAGATGAATTACTCCTGTTTATTGCGTAAATATTTAACTAAGATTTTTGTTTTGTATACAAAAACATGTATTTTGTATATTATATCCTTATTTTTAAACGCTAAATGGACTTATTGCAACTTGAGTTCTGTTCATTTGTTGTACACTACTCTTATTGATTATGTTTGCCTAATACAATTTCTGGATACGCCACTGTGTATTTATAATATATTTAACAATGAAAGCATTAATTTTTTATTTTTGATATTAGCATAACTGTTAGCATAGTAAACAAGTATACGCTTTTGATTGAACCGTTATACTGAAGTGAGTTCTGTTAAATTTTAATAATAGGTTCTGTAATTTATTTTACCATCAGGAAATGGTAATATTTCATAACTTTCATTGATTAGTAAATCATAATTTATTTTCTTTTAATCACACAGTTAAGTAGTATTTATATTTGCTTATTGTAATATTTCAAGATAAATTTTATCACATATGTCAAAATGAAAAATGTCCTTCAGATATTTAAGATTTTATGAAAAAGAATATTAAGCCTAGTTTTCGTCTAGAGTAATTCGCGTATGAATCCTAAAATACAATATACATATGGTGTAGAAGTTGCTAAATGACGCGCTTGACATTGATAGATATGTAGTGTAAGAAATAGAACTGTCGAAATAACACGCATTTCAAAAAGAAGCCAACAGATGGCCCATCCTATATATCCTGATAATATATAATACAATATACCTATTTGCCATAATATTTTTAAAAAAACTGAACGATTTTATTATAGTTTTTACAATATATGTATATTTGTTTACAGCATCCATGGCCGCACTGCCAATGTCTCTAGGATGTATAATAGCAGGCTGGTTAATAGAGAAATATGGCAGAAGATTTACACATTTTCTAATTTCAATACCATTTGTCGCTGGCTGGATTCTTATTAGTGTTTCAACAAACATTGTTATGTTGCTTCTTGGAAGATTTATTACGGGGTTGTGTGTTGGTCTTTTAGGGCCAACAGGAGCTGTATATATAGGTAAGAAACCTAACACGAGTTCGAATTAAAATATGTATTTTTTAGATTTAAAACTGAATCATCAGAAAAATTATTAACGGGAATCATTATTCCATTCTCTTTCTAGAGATTTAGCGTGCGCAGTGAATTTAAATCAAATTCAATTTTCCTGCTTTTTTTATAAATTAAATAAAACAAATAACCAAAATCTAGGAAAATAAAATTAGGTTAATCCTTTTCTTTTTCGCAGTAGTTTACATACATTTTGCGTAACTGGGTAAAATAAATATGTTCTAAATTGCTGTTTACCTACACGAAACCTTGACATTAGCAAATATTTTGCTTTCATTTTAAATTAAATATTGTTTTTATCAATATGTTTAGACAAAAACAAAACGGGCTTTTATTTTCAAATATCTAAAGAAAAATTATTTACGAAAAAAATAGTCGTAAATTATTGTTTTATAGTTTTATTTCCAAACATATAATAATTTTGAAAAATAATAATTTATAAAAATTGTGCACTCTGTTAAATTTGTTGCAATAAAATTGTTCGTTATTTTGCTTTTAGGTGAAATATCAGATCCAAAATATCGTGGTATATTACTGGCGGCTGTGTCACTAGCGATATCAGTAGGGCTGTTTGTTGCCCATTTGTTGGGCACATTTTTAAGTTGGCAACTGACAGCGTCGTTATGTGCCTTATGTCCATTAGCGTGCTACGTACTTATCTTCTTAGTGCCGGAAACACCCTCATGGCTAGCCAAGAAAGATCGCTTGAAAGAAGCTGAAGAATCTTTTAGATGGCTCCGAGGTTGTGACCAAGCCGCCTTGGAAGAAATGAATGCAATGATCCGGCGACAAAAAGAACTAAATGACCATGCAAACACAACAAAACCAACGACAATGAAAGAAAAACTGACTCGACCTGAATTTTGGAAACCCCTATTGATCATTAATCTATATTTCTTCACTACGCAATTCTCAGGTGTAAACGCGGTTGCGTTTTACTCTGTGTCGATAATGAAAGAAACTGTCGGTGAAGAAATCAACGAATACTTAGCAATGATGATCATTGATACTTTGCGTGTAATTATCTCAGTAATCGCGTGTGTTTTAACTCGAAATTACGGAAGACGTCCTTTGACATTAGTTAGCGGTTTGGGGACTGCTGCTTCATTGATTGCCCTGGCAGCGAATTCCCATTTAGCAGGACAGCATGCTTCATTCGCGATGACCGCACTTGTTGGATATATTATCTTCGTTAGTATTGGTTTGGTGCCGTTGCCATGGGCATTAACCGGTGAAGTGTTTCCATTGGCTGTCCGTGGAATCGGCAGCGGCGTGACGTCAGCTTTAGCTTTCCTTGCCTTCTTCATTGTTGTGAAATCATCACCGGTTATGTTCAAAAATCTTGGATCCGGTGGGACATTCTTCTTTTACGGTGCCATCGCCTTAGCGGGAACGATTATCTTATACTTCTTCTTGCCAGAAACTAGGAATAAAACATTACAAGAAATTGAAGAACATTTTGCACAAGGCTCGAAAAACAATAAGAGTGAACAAGTTGCGTGATAACAGTATTTTTCTCGATTTATTATTTTTAAGTGATAAAAGACATTATTATAGGTTTTTAATTAAACTGCCGCATACAGTATCATGATGCTATTTATTAAGCATTTTTTATGTAAATATATTTAATAAATTAATTTAATACGACCCATGTATCTTATTTAATTCAATAATTACAAAATTATTATACAGTAAATGATATTTATTTTGTACCCCCTTACTATCTCCAGCTTTGAATGGATTTGAATGTATAATGCGATAGTAGCATCACAGATAAACATGTAAACGATAAAATTCAGCGAGTTTTTAAGGACATAAGCGTGACAAACGTTCAAAATTAACAACGTAATCTAAAGTACTACGCTTAAAATTTCGCGCACTTTTATCTCTATTGCAAGAACTTCACACCAATTCGCTATATTTTTGTACACCCCCGATATTGTTTAAGGTATGTGATTGGTCTAAGTTTATGACACTTTGTTAAGGTCAAGTGTAAACATAGATTTATAATGTAAAAACTCTGTAAAAGCAAAAGTGACATGCAAGAAGAAAAAATATTTCGAAGAATTTTAGGATATTTATAGAGATCCATACATTTAAATCAACTATGAACGTTATTGCTGTACTCTCTAGATTTACCAGAACTTCTCAACATCGCGTGCTGCAACGTAAGAAAATTGATTTTAATTAATTTAATTTAGGTTATGAAAAGATATTTACATATGTCATTGCTTAATTGATATTAAATTGAACGCGAAAAGTAATTAAATTTTCGTTTACTGTATTGCGCCGGCTTAAGTTGATTATGTTAAAAATAGTCTTACAAATACCCTATTAGTGTCCGTCTTTAGAACAGTGTACTTGTTTATCGTGTGTTCCAGAACAAACTATCGTGGTTAAATATATGACAAATTGATCTTATAAAACTAATAAAAATGTCGGAAATATCAACATTAGCCGCCGATTTGGTGAAAGAAGTCGTCGAACTTCTAACGGCGAATAAATTTAAAGAAGCTATTTCCGCTATCAACGACAACAAGTACAGCACATGTTTAAAAGACAATTCATGGGATTTGATACCAGTGATTACTAGTCATTTAAATAAAGAAACCAATACTAGTTCGCCGGAATTGTATGATTGTTGCGAAGAGTTACTACAAATCGTAGCAGATAAATCTCATCCTGAAGAAGCTTTACTGGAATTTATAGAACAAGCAGAACTCGCAAAAGAAGACTTGACATTTCATTCGATTTTAAAAGCGCTACAGAAAACACTATTAAAATTAACTTCGAAAAGAGGACGATCACTGGAATGGAGCTTCAATACGATCCAAACACATATAAACGAACTGCCCGGTCCAGGCGAATACAACTTAGAAAATGAAGAAAACGTCCTATTAGATGGAGATACAAACGTGCAGCGTATCACTTTATTCTACTCAGAGTTACTACCATTTTATAAACCATTTATTGATGAAGTAGCACTGCCCAATCATTTCGATAAAAAACGTAGAGATTTACTCGCGTGTTTTATGTTGCAATTATTAGGGAGACCATTGGCATGTTTAGATCTAGAAAACGATTTAAAACCTAAAAACCGTGCGCGTATATGCGCAGAGCGCATAATGTATTACTTAAGCGAATTAGTCGGGGATTGTTATAAATTCTTAGATTACGTGTCCGAAAAACGACAAAGTCACAACGACGACGAACCCATTTTAGATGTTTTCGCTTGCGAAGAAAAAGCTCCCACTTTATCGCTAGGTGTCTATTATTATCTTTTATTATCAGAAAACATCCAAAACAAACAAATTCCGTTAGTCTATGACGCTTTATACTTATTCCAAAACATTTTCCATCTAGTGGCAGACTTACTCAAACACCCCGAACAATTTATAACTCGTAAAGGTCTTCTCTTAGCGCATGCACTAATCTGTAGTGATCTAATCCAAAAACTCCCCTATAAAGCACTAGACTCATCAGCTCATTGTGTATTTTGCAAGAACCTAACCAACATAATAATCTACTCAGATGTTAAAACTCACCGAGAAATCGGCATAAAAATATTCAAAATCTACATTTTTAAATTCGATCTTAAAGGGCGTTATTTACTCATCTCCAATTTAATGAATACAATCAAACACGTAAATACTAGAGGCTATTTAATCGCACAATATAAAGATATGATCCGCGATGCATTTACAACCGATGAAAATAAAATTCCGGAATACTTTAGTGGTCAGAAATTATTTAAAATGCTAAACGTTTTCTGTTTACTCCCAGAAGGAGCCGAATCAGATTTAATGGAACTTGGTGATCAAATAATCACTACTTTAAATCTGTTAACGTATTTGGCATTGCGTGATAAATATAACGCGACTGGGATTTGGAATCATTTGAAAATTTTAGAAACTTCATTTTTAAAACCGTTGAAAGAAGGTTTGATAATTTCTAAAGCGCATTATGAGTTGAAAATGAAAGAATTGATGAATGAGAAAGGACAGGGAGACTCAAAAGTCGAGGTGAAGGTTGGTCCACACCAGATACCAGCGATGCCGTTTGAGGATAAAATGGCGGTTTTGCAGTCATCTATGAATAGTTTTGGAGCGTTGGAGATGTTATTGGCTCGATTAGAAGAGATTATTGATGATGGACCTGACGTAGATGTTTAATTTGTTGTTACATTTTGAAACTATTTATCCGCATGTACTTAAGAACTGTTGGCGTTATTTATTAAATAATGTAATAATTATCATCAATAAAACTTATGGCAACAAATTCTAGTTTTATTTGTTTTAAAAATAATATTTATTACTTTGATTAAGAAACATATCTCATACTTCACATTTAGAAAGCAAAAATCTATCTAAAATTGGAAAAAAATTTGCTTATTTACATGTATTGTGTTACTCAAATTTGGATTACAAAATGCACGTAAACATAATCATGTTGTTACATGAGTAACGGATATGACCTTAGGAATTAGTTAAATTCTGTAATAATTACTGTAATTTATACAAATATCTTTATAGTATCCTTATTTTACATGCAAATCTTGAATAGCAAATTTATAAATATGATTATTTATTATAGAAATACAAATAACAGTAACAGCACAAAGAAATAATAGTGATGAAGCGTCAAGTTCCTCAACAAAAACTAAAACAGATGACCAACAATATGATGAAAATGTAAAACGTACAATATTAAATGCTTCTTTGCCATACGTCCACGAGCTCGGATGGTCCAAAGATGCTCTTGTTAAAGGTGCAGAGTCTTTGGGTTACCCAGGAGTCACTCATGGACTTTTTCCACGAGGTGGTGCAGAATTAGTACAATTTTTTTATACTGATTGCAATCAAAAGCTTGCTGCTAAACTAAAGACGGTAAATAAATTATCAATATATTTTTAAATTTTAGTATAAATTATTATACATTTTAGGAATCTGAAGAAAAGAATATTAAAATTGTGCCATCCGAATTTATAAAAGGAGCTGTTGAAACCCGCCTCCAAATGATAGTCCCGTACTTATCGAGATGGCCGCAAGCGATTGCAGTTATGTCATTGCCACCAAATGTACCTCATACCTTAGCTAATCTATTAACTCTAGTCGATGATATTTGTTATTACGCTGGTGATCGCTCAGTTGATGTAATCCAACAAATTGTTACTCTCAATTCAATCGCGTAATTCATATATTTATTTTAGTTTACTTGGTACGCCCGGCGCATTGCATTAGGTGGTGTGTTCAAAGCAACTGAATTGTATTTAGTTCAAGACAAATCTGAAAACCATAAACAAACATGGGAGTTTTTAGCGCGACGATTAGAAGAATTGTTCCAGATACACGCAATTTTGAGTCAATCGGACAACTTTACGGGCCATGCCAAAGAAACCGTCACGTCTGCATTTATAACGGTGAGTTGCAATTATTTATTGGAATGAAGTCGATGTGATGTACTTTTGCAACAATTAACAATTTTAAATCAAATGTGCATCATATAGGCTTTATATTATATATTAATTATAGGCGCGGAATATACTTGGAATAAACTGGCCTAGATAACGATACGAGCGATAGGTTTATTTAATAGATTTTAAATAACCAAATATGTACTTTTGTAACAGAACCATTATATGTATTAATTATATTTAAAAGAACAAAACAAAATAGATATATATGTCAAATGTGTTTTATTTTTATCAATAACGAATATAATTTTTAACATATTTTATAATACACAAAGATTTTCTTCATAAATAATAATTTAATCAGTTTGTCTTTTTCAAATACAAAAGAATGTTAAACAAATTGTATACTGCGATTTATTTCATTTTTAGCGTTGGAGTTAGATCAGTCTCTTGATACATGTGCGTAGATTAGTATTTCAATCACAGTGGTTTTTCAATTTGAAAACAGACATTTTATTCCATTACTTTTGAATAAAAAAACAAAAAAAAAACATGATTCGCGTACATAACTACCGCAATGTACTTTATACATTTATGATTTTATAAACTAAATAATATAATTTCTCACTAATATGTCGCAAAATATATATTACATTGCTTGTTATTTTAATGCTGCCCATATTATATTTATATAGTACACCGTTTATGCTTATTAGAATATATAATTTTTAGTTGCGCGCCGATTGCTTTAAAAACTAAACAATATATTATAATCCCAGTTTCTGGAAAGAAGTTACGATTATCCTGAGGATTCCTTAGAAAATCAACAAAAAAAAAGTACCTCAGATAATCCTTTTCTTTAGAAAACAGGAGTAATTAAATTAATTGACTACATCTTCAAAAACGCAAATTATGTAACGATACAAAATTACTTATTGTGCATAAAAATATAATAATAATAATAATAAATGATTACTTGAACCTTAAATAATATACAGCAACATATTTATTAAATTGTGATAGTAACAATATTGACATATCCGGTTTCAAATAACAAATAATCGATATTCTTGTTTGACTTGACTACACACTTTGTAATATTATTTTAAGACGCACTTTATGGCTACGAACTAAACCAAAAGTTTAGACAAATCATATAAATATCTAAATCCAATGATGTATCTTTTTGTAAAACAAATAGTACTTAACGTTGAAATTTTGTTGTTAGAAAAGCCACTTTTTATTTTTAATTGAAAAATTATTAATGCTGAAGTTAGCACCAGTATAGATTTGAGTAGAATCTAAAATGGCTGCAGATACAACTTATATAGTTCAACCGCCATATTGTATTCTTGTCTGTGGCTAGCTTCAATATATGAATCTAATAAATAGAAAGCAACTGATAGTTGGATGTTAATTTTTTTTTGAATTTTTTGAGATTTGTATAATTTGTGAGATTGCCTAATTTCTTAAATATAATAATCCATTTCGTTAACTCTGTTAAATTCAACGTTTAGTTTTTTTTTTTTTTGTATAGATTGAGATAAAAATTAGTTTTTAATAATGTCCTTCTTCTATATAACCTTTAATCGGTTTTGGCAGCGGCAGTTTTTGTATATTATCCAATCGTGTGTACTGACGAATAACGAAACGACACAAATATTGCAACGAACGCACTTGCATGAATCTCGACAGTGGTTTGGTGAGCCGTACAGGAAAGGCGGGCTGCGTTGGCGATCGCGGTCTCGAATAACAATAAACGGCAGCTTGTGAAAAAGACATTGAATGGTTGATCAATTCAGCAATCGTTGGAAACCCTTCCTGTGCGTAAAAACTAAACTTTCCGCAATTGTACTCGATGCGAGTGTGTAATGTTCGGCCCGAACTTCGGAAACTAACACTGAGCAAATAGTTATCAGACGAAGAGTCGCGCACTAAAAACGCGCCATCCGGTTGACCTTGGAGCTTTTCTTCAGCTTCCTGACGGGACACTGGACCCCAATACCAACCCTCATGAGCAAGACTTCCTAGTTCTCGAATTAGGCCACGCCCACCTCCATTCGGTTCGGCTAATTGCAATGAGTCATTTAAAAACTCTAGAGGACTATCATCTGGGGCGGCTGTATCTTCCATAGGGTACAAAACAATATCGGCTGGACGATTCCGACGGTTTCTTGGAGGAACTTCAGGTGCCGAAGCATCGTTATTGCTTGTTGGATGATACATTGGCGATACTTCAGGTATTCTAGAAGTCACTGACGGAGATTTATCACAGTTTGATGAACGGGCACATGGACACAACGTCGCAGACGTATTCGACGCAAAACCTCGACTAGTTGATTCATCCGATGAATCCCCTTTTTTCTGCTTAGCACGGCAAATCATCAGCGATTCTTTCAAGTGCATTTTCTTCTTCCAGTTCTTAAAAATATTCTTCCGCCCCTTTTCATGAGGACGTTGACACAAACAGTCACTATTTGTCCCGTTTGTAAGAGGCGACGTTTCATCTGTTATCGAACCAGATGATTCAGATTGCACTGACGATTTCTTCACAAACGATTTTCTAATGTACGATAAACTCATTTTTCTTTCTTTAGTTTGTCCATTTTTTAAATTATTTTTTGTATCCATATTGACACAAAACACAATAGCTTAATGTTACACTTGATCTATTATCTTAAGGTGTGGTGTTGTTACATTTGTTACACTTATCATTATTTGTTTTTAGACGTCGTACCTTCATAATATTTTCTTGTCATTCTCATGAAAATTTCACATCCAGAATCTCAGTCACAAACCAAAATGTCATTTTAGATTTGTATCAGAAATTTTCATGATAATAATGCACTTTATAGAATACAGATGTCCATGAAAAAAATAAGCTTAAAAAACTCGAATCAAACTCCAAAATAATTGATTATTCATTTATATGCATGTATTTTTTTTATATATATATATTTATATATGTAGTTCTTGAGATAAAAATAAATCGTGTTTGGAACTGGTTAGAATTTATGTTTTTGTTTATATTCAAAATATGTGGCGTAAATAATGTTTTCATTGCATTTATATGAAATTCGCTTATGTACAACAATAAATCAAACAAATAACTATTATCAGAAGATATTTAATCAATTATCTGAGCTTATTTTTTAAATTTGTAACAAAATCTAGATTTGAAAACATTCAATAGAGGGCAGTCAAACAGGTTTTTAAAATATTATAATCTGTATGTCAAAATGGTGTATCATTTCGAAGAAAGAATAGTTTTTACATAAAATAAAATTTTGTGATGAGGCGTATTATTATTAAGGTTTGTAGTTTTTAATTACGCAATCTCTGCGATTGATATAATTGTATAAAATGTATGAAGTTTCATTGACGGAAACCAAGATGTGTTATGTTTATGACATGTCCATTTGATGTTGTTATTTCTTGATATTTTCCGAATTCCCTTCTACTTTTCGGAGAAAAACGATTGTATTTCCAGTCATTAATGATAGAAATTAATATATAATATAACATCGTAGGATTCAAATGAGATTGATGAGAGTTGTTTAGACCAGTGTTTGGAAGCAACAAATGTGATGACTCTTGTTCTTTTTTTGACAGTGTTTATTTAAAACTTCTGATTTTCGTTATATAAAATGACAGAACCGGACGCTCAAGCACATGAATTGGTAAGAAGAAAAGAGTGGTCACGAGCGATAGAGTTATACGACCAGCTACTTAGCACTGCTGGTTTAAATAAACAAATCAGCAAAGAACGAATTGTTGCATGTCTGCTGGGTCGTTCTGAGTGTTGTTTAGAGTTAGGAAGACATGAAGCAGTCGTCTCTGACTGCCGAAGGATAATCAAATTACTGGCAGATGGCAATGAAAATAACACTGGAGCCCGTGCAAGGAGACGGCTAGTGCATGCATTGTTTTCTCTGCGTAGATTCTCAGGTTAGCTACGTTGTAAAAACTATCAATTATTTCGTAATCGTCTTTTGTTTATAATTATATTTCCTGTCAAAATGTTAAACAAATGACATACAATATGAATACATTATTCACAGATTTTAAATATTTGAGATATTTATGTAGAATTGCTTACTTTTAAATATGACCTTAATAATTTTTATAAAAAATTTGCATTGGTGTCAAAATATATTTTTTAGGTTAAAGCTAAATTTAAAACTAGCAAAAATTTAGAAATTGATGTATTTTGTTATATGTAATGCTTATACAATATAAATCAGACTACAAAAAAAAAAAATCATTTGGAAAACATAAGGCAAAATATATTTTAGGTTAAGGAGTATAGAACGCTTAGTAATAGTTAAGTAATATCATTTTCTATTTTAAATTACGTAAATTGTGAATTAGCGCACTAATTATTTTTATGTCTTATAAAGTTAAAATTTCAAAAATATATATTGTATGTGGAAATATGGAATGTATGTAAGATATATTAGTATGAATATAAGCAATTTAAAATATATACTATATATATATATCATACTGCTTTTTAGAAGAAGCATATTTTATTATTAAATCTATTATATCACTGCTTCATATATAACATTTAAATACTTCTTGTAGAAGCGGAGATGGCAACCAGAGAATGGTTAGCATTAAATGGTGGCGTACAAAACAACCCAGAAGCATTAAAAATGCTCGAAAACTTGCGGTCGGTATTACACATGTCCAACTCAAATACATTAAAAAACAGCGGCAACAATTCAAAACAACTACAACTGCAACAACAACAACATGCACAGCAACAACAAGTCGAGGAGGAACTCGGTTCACTAGAACGTCGTTTCGACCAATGGACGGGGATCACAACTATTGATAAACTCCGCCAAAGCGACAAGTATCACCATCTCGAACTCGCTGCCGGTTCAGTGGACGCAATTGCAGTTTGCACGTACTGCAGTCTGACGTTCAGAGATCGGCTGGAACTGCGATCACATTGTCAAACCGAAACGCATCAAACAATGATCATGTCGGACGAAGGGCGGGACTGGAGATGGCGACCGCCTCCTAGAGGATTCACCGCAGACGTCTACTCCCCCTGCGAAAGTTGGACCGAAACTGGCGTATGTAGATATGGAGCGCAATGCGTTGAAGCGCACGGTCCTGAAGAACTAGCGGAATGGAAAGAACGGTTTGAGTATCGAAGAATGAAACTACAACGGGCGTGCGAGAAAGAACTTTACGGAAAATCATACACTGAACAATTGTTAGAGCGATGGGTTCAAGCACCCAGCCCGGAGCGAGTGATGAAAGAAAAACTCGATGGCGTTGATGACAATTGCACCGGTGATTTAGTTACAACCATGTCCTCAAAACACTCGAAACGGGATTGGACCTTCATTATTCAAACCCAAAAACCTTTAAATGCAATCGCGCTGTTGCAAGACGCGCACCGTAATCATTTCGCGATCAAACAAGTCATACCTGGTTCACGGAACGACACATTAAGTCCTGCACAGTTAACAAATGATCAAGAATGGTTGGCATCAGATGCGCTGTTAGCAGCTGAAGGCACGATATATGAACACAAATTGACGGTATCGTTCCAAACAGATATTTACGGAACATTCCGACAGTCTGTTGTGTTTGATTTGGGCACGGAACCTGTGTTGGTAAAACATTTATGCGTGGACGTTCTTCCAGTGACGGACGCGGATAAAATCAAAGAGATTAAAAAAGAGATTATTGTATCGAGCGCGGAGCGCTGGGATAGTGATAACGCAGAAATTGTAGCGTTTTCTTCGCCTGTTCCACCAATGATTGCCACTCCTGTCGCCATTGCAAAAGATGGTGAATGGGAACGAGATTTAATAAACGCGTATCCTTGTCCAAGAGCGGACACGTTTACACTTACTCATTCAACAGTAGCGGAAAAACGATTAACTAGAAATAACTATAGAGCAAGAATGCATGAACTATTATGTGTAGAAGAAATGGCTCGATATGAGCAAATTGCGCGGTATAACCTCACTGCAAAGTTACGCGTGACGTATAGTTATCTATTAGCGCCGAATGGCATCGCAACAAGCACAGCCAAATATTCACATTCAGGTGAATTATTTGCGTTAATGACTCTGGGTAAAGATATCTCCGAAGATACGTCAGCCGGTCGTTTAATCCTCAATAATTGCACAACTGTTTTCATCGCGGCGGAAAGTCTTAAAGTGGACATGAAACAAAAACGTAAAGTTTACGAAGCTCTTATCGAAGACAAGGGTAAAAATATGATCTATCTACGATTGCCTGCTTCATGCGTAAAGGACCTAAGCTTAAAAGTGGACACGGACATCTCAGCTGAAGTACAATTTCAATTAAATCGGATACCATACTGTGAATGGCATTATGCCATTGACAAAATCGCAGACTTTCGGATTATCTTCCCGGATACTTACTTAGAACCGAATATACCGTGGACTCCACAACGGCAGTGGTCTGATATCTTAGATGTGCGATTGAATTTGAAACAGAAAGAAGCTGTTGTCGCAATAACAACGCCGACTAATGTGCCTCTGCCACCGATTTTGATTATTGGTCCGTTTGGTACTGGAAAAACGTACACGCTTGCCCAGGCAATTAAACAGTTGTTACAACAACCGAACACGCGGATACTGATCTGTACGCATTCGAATAGTGCTGCTGATTTGTATATTAAAGATTATCTGCATCCGTACGTTGAAGCTGGACATGAAGAAGCGAGACCATTGAGGGTGTATTATCATAAAAGATGGGTGGCGACTGTTAATCAAATTGTTCAAAAGGTAAGGTTTTATTTTAACTGAAAAATGCATGCGAATGTTGAATGTACTAAAATTTGATGTTGAGAATGTTTCCATACAGTATATTACATATTTTTAATTATACACATGATTCAATCAGGTGGAGAAATGCAGAACAAATTCAAAGCTGTTTTATGACGTCATGGACTCTCTTTAAAATTCTATCGACTGACTCATAGAGCAGCTAGTATTATAGATTTCTGAACATATCAAATCGACTATGCACTCAAATGGATATCGATTTCATATTGCCAGACCACATGCTCCGCGATTTAATAAATATATAAATTTTACTTATGAAAGAACGTATTTGCATGGTCACTGTAGTAAAATCCATTATATTTACGAATAAAATGCAAGGTTTTCTGTTACATCGATTGTTTTACAATCATCATAGCTTATTCTCAAGTTATAATGATGTAAAAAAAAAAAATTGTAATGCTCTGTGTATCTCGGCCATTAATATATTTTTATAAACATTAGCTAACAAATGAAAAAGGAATCAACAGATATATGAAAGCTCTTTTTTAGTATTTATCATAAAATTAATGATTTTTTGCTCTTTTACAAATGCTCGCAACTGTGCTTATACATATATATATATATATATATATATATATATATATATATATATATATATATATATATATATATATATTTAACCTTTTGTGAATGGGAATCGAATTAATTATATACAATCTGCTTGGTGGTATTTGTTTTTGTTTATAATTAAGTCTTCATTTAGCAATGTCGCTAACAGTAGATATAGTAGAGTAGACTAGACCTGTAACACGATTGTGACGATGAACACTTTGGTTCCAGTATTGCTTAATAGATCTAAACGGTGGCGTTCGAAATTTCCGCGTACCAAGTCTCGAAGACATTATGAAACATCGTATTATTGTCGTAACGTTATCGATATCGATGTATTTATCTACCATGGGTCTGCCCAAGGGTCATTTCACTCATATCCTACTCGACGAAGCTGCCCAAGCAATGGAATGCGAAGCAATCATGCCGTTAGCTCTCGCTGACCAAAACACCCGCATCGTACTTGCTGGCGACCACATGCAACTTTCACCCGAATTGTTTTCACAGTTCGCAAAAGAACGTAACTTACACGTGTCGCTGCTCGAACGTTTATACGACCACTACCCCAGCTCGTTTCCATGTAAAATACTTCTCTGCGAAAATTACCGTGCGCACGAAGCAATCATACACTTCACTTCAGAGTTGTTTTATGATCAGAAGTTAATATCAAGCGGTAAACAACCCAGGCACGATAAATTCTATCCGTTAACGTTTTTTACAACGCGTGGTGAAGATGTCCAGGATCAGAACTCGACCGCATTCTATAATAATTCGGAGGTGTATGAAGTGGTTGAGCGGGTGTGTGAGTTGAAGAAAAAATGGCCGGCGTCTTGGGGTAAGATGGATGACCAGTCGATAGGCATTATGACCCCGTACGCTGATCAAGTGTTCCGGATAAGATCTGAGTTGAGAAAACGACGTATGGGCGGGATTTCAGTGGAACGAGTGTTAAATGTACAAGGCAAACAATTTAGAGCGATTTTTCTATCGACAGTACGTACCAGACGTACTTGCACCGGGTCAAAGTCTGGAGATGAAGTTGACTATGGATTCTTATCGAATTCGAAATTATTAAACACTGCAATAACACGTGCACAAAGTTTGGTTGCAGTCGTAGGCGACCCAGTTGCTCTGTGTTCTATAGGACGTTGCCGAAAAGTCTGGGAAAGATTTTTAGAAATTTGCAACCAGAATAAAAGTTTATTCGGTATAACTTGGACCCTATTAAGAAGCCAGTTAGACGGAGTAGAACTAAAGAAAACTTACGTTTTAAATCCTCTAGCTCCAGAGTTTATACCAAGACAATTCCAGTCGGAATCTTACATAAAAATGCCACCAGTCATGCAGTATAACAGCCCCAATGCCCCAACTGCCATCAATCAATTAAACGCAGCCCGATTCGCGAATCCTCCGCCCCAAGCTGTACCGCCATTCTCAGGTCCCCCACCAGCACCTGTGTATCCTCTCCCACAAATGTATTTTATCCCAACTGGTCAACCGCATTTTATCCCCTCGAATCAACCGCCACCTCAAATATTCCCGATTCGACCACCAGGTCCGCCACCTTTTGTCTGCCCGCCCAACAATGCAAACATAAATCCATGGGGTGTTAACTATTCACTAGCTTCTCCTTCAGGCGAAGGAGGCCCAGGAGTATCTTGGCCTCCAAAAGTGCAAGCAATGTCTCAAAAAAAAGTTATGGACGCCAACGTTACGGAAAGGTTGCACTCTATGTTGCCAACGTCACAGCGTAGTCCAGGAGGCATGTCTGGTCCTCAAGTGAAAGGTATGATACCTTTACCACCTAGCCAGCAACAGCAAAATCAAAACCCAAATGGTTTACTCATTGATAGTATAGTCAGTGGTGAAATGGCTCTTCCTCCACAATTTATGTCTTTAAATAAATTGCAAGACAGTCAGAGACTAGCTGTTGATAAAGATCAGATACAGTTCTTGCACAATGTACACTTTCCTGAACGACATCTCGATCCACATATGCAGGATAATCGAATATATCCGGCAGAATGGACAAATCTATTACCACCGAATGTCTCGCCAGGCGAAATGCTCATGGCGTCACAAGCACAACAGATACAATGGTGTCGCCATTTGCATGAACGTTACGGCACAGAAGCATCTAGCAAGTTTAGGGAGTTACTTATTCGAGCAAAACGACAACAAACAGAATTCATCCCGCTGCCGCCAGAACCGCAAAGAAATATGGAGGAAGAACTGTACGGTGATAAAAATCAAATTCTCGATAACATACTCCCTCAAATGCAAAATGGCCATGGGCACCAAAATATGATGCATCACGGTCAGAATATGTTCCCCGACAACAACTGGCATAGGAATGAAAAACCAATGGAGCGAATAAACTTCAACAAACCGATGTATCTACGCGATATGGATACTTCAATTTTATTGGCTAATCTTCAAAATAATCAAATCCGTGAGGAACAGTTTGCTGGAATGAACACTTGTACGACATTGGTTGATTCGGTTCGGATTCCGTGGCAAAATCAACAAGCGCATCAATCGGTGCCATTGTACAGAAGACAAGGAACTTCACAGCAGGGACCCTCTGGAAATATGATGGATCCAGGAATGGAGAAGCAAGCCATCTCGTCCAATGCATTTTCTGGCTATGCGAGAGCGGCTGTTAGCATTAGAGAACAACAACAACAACAGCCGGTTTGTAGTCCACAGATACAGGGACTTACGCAACAACAGCTGAATCAGTTACAACAACAACAATGGCAGCGGCAAATAAACGCGGAATTTGCCGCGATGAAGAACTGTGAAAATGAAACGATCGAAGAAATGTTAAATCGG
Source organism: Nebria ingens riversi (assembly GCA_018344505.1). Taxonomy (NCBI): domain Eukaryota; kingdom Metazoa; phylum Arthropoda; class Insecta; order Coleoptera; family Carabidae; genus Nebria; species Nebria ingens. Next base: position 19,299 of record JADQWA010000087.1, on the reverse strand, counting down.
CACAATTCGACTACGTATGCTAGTGTTCTCAGAACAAACACTAAACAATTGGAAGAACAGGAAAAAATCGGAGATCCGTTTGCTGTTTTAAGAGACCTGGGTCAACGATCCGTAAATCAGACTGGCCCTGGTCTCTATCAATATTTCTCCTAATAACTGATGATCTTGATGTAAAAAAGCACATACCCTCGAATTTTTTTTTTTTATGTAGTATGAATAAATTATAATGATGGCTAGCATTAATAATGTTTAAAGGATTGGTGATTTAGTGAAAATATAGACGTGTGATTATCGTGGCATCATTTTAAGAAAAATATAATCAAGAAATACAAAAAAAAAAATATGTAAAAATAATTGAAAAAAATAGAAAAAAAAAAATAACGTTAACGTATAGGTTCTACAATATAGGCATGCATATATATAATATTTTGTATTTATATTAAGTTCTATGAATTTGTAATTAAAATTATCATGAATTATATATTTGAATTTAATTTATTTCTTAACATATCTCAAAAATTAACAAAAAAAAATGAGAGAAACTTAAAAAATAAATACTTTTTATCAAAAGTATTATTTTATATACTCTTAGATAATAAACACAGAAAAATCAAGCACATTCCAGGTGTAAGAAATAAAAAAATGTAGTCTGTTGACAAAATACATATAGTTCATTTATTAATAAATACAAATCGTTTTTATTTTGCACTGCATATGACAAAAGTGTGTAACTATATATAAATGACGCAATTGTAGTTTCCATAATTGATCAAGAAATATTAACTATTTATTTACAAATGAGATAATATTGTTGTGAAAGTTGGAATACAAATCATACAAGAAGTATAGCTGTTGATTTTGACGAAATAATAAGTTTCTTAATAAAAACAAGCATTTCCATTATAATACTGATTTATTTATTTCGAGTAGGTCTTTACAACTTACAAGATCGTCAACTGTACAAAAACTAAAAAATAATTCATTTAAAAATTAAACTAATATAACAATTCGAATATTTACAAAATATTGTATAATATATTTTACACATATAAACAGTCACGAAAGAATATCACTACAGATCTAGTTCAGAATATTTTTTATGGTTTCAAATCCTTACTCCTTTTAGTTACTACTATAAAAACAAGAGTAACATATCACTAATAAATTCATGTTGAAGTGATTCGTTTACCGTTTCAACATTTAATTAAAAATGAGGTAGACATACTTTTCCTGCAAATAATTCCGATATTACGGTTATCCATAGAGCTAACACAAACAGGATATACGATATCCCAACTTGATGACTATTTGGCAGCTGATAAGGCTGCCCACCGATTTCATCTACATGAAATCCCATCGGGAAGATCACAGCGGCCAAACAAAATAATACCACTGAAACACGAACATTTAACAAATGGACACTAGACATTCAAAAACTATTCAATTTTCCTTATTTTACCCACTCAATGCTAGGCACATGAAACTAGTCACACATTACATGAATTTTAACAAATTATAATAAGAGCTTAGCTCGTAAGGTTGTGATTGTGACCTTACAAGGAGATATCAATATATTTGTGGCTAACTTCATGCGGTACATAAACATTTTTGAGTAAGCAAACACATTTGGGACGTCTTCAAAAACGTACTTGCAGTAAAACCAACCCACCGGGCATACGGAACAACATTCCTGTCCCAATGAGATGAAGCTAGCAATATAATTGTTGTCGTAATACAAATACAACCAACAAATATACAAACTAGCGCAAGCAACCATTCTGGTTGCAAATCAGGGGTAAAACATACTTGAGGACGGTTGTATAACGTCATACAGGTCCACATTAAACCTAATCTTGTATCACCTGTTGAATATATACATAATACACCATTTTATTGTTACAACAATAGCAAAAAAATAAACAACAAATTACCTCCTACATCTGTGATTATCCAATCTGGCATCGCTAAGCTTACGATAGCGAACACATCTGCCGCCATAAATAGTGTACCGGATATTAAAGTAAGTTTATCCATTTTTGCACACTAAAATATAAATTTACTAATACATTTGTCAATCCGACATGACAATAAGTCTGAAGTTAGTTTTGGAAGAACATCGAACAGCTGTAATGGCAGTGGCGGAGAAAAACATATAATATAATCCTATTTATAAGTTTAAAACTTCTTTTTACTCACAAATGTATAGTTAAATATTGTCTTTTTTAAATATTAAGTTTATTATATATAGTTTCTATATTAAATGTTTTCCTATTTATGTGAAAATGTGGTTGAACATATTTATTTAGTTGGGAATATTGCATGAACAGTTTAGTTTGATGTAAATAGATGTCTCTATGGTTTAAAAATTGACGAAAAGAAGAGCTGTCAAACGGCCAGCGCCATTACATTTTATTGTCGTAGAGGGCGCTGCTGTGCAAGTAACTTGTTATCAAACACGATAACAGCATGAAGTGACGTACGGAAGATTTTGCACAACCTGCACCACCAGACTCGCCTTTCGAGTTACAAGAAATGGCTGCGCCCAGTCTAGTTATGTTTTGATCATAATAAAAAAATAATAAATAAAACCACGGTAGTGTTTAGTGTGTTCAGTGGATAATGTGCGTGGTTGCTTTGTGCAGTTGAATGTGTTGTATTTTTATATGTATGTACGGTGCGTTTTGGTAAAATGTCCACAAGATCTCAACTTACCAAGGATTTGAATGGTTAGTACTGTTGTTCAATTAATACCGGTCAGTGTGTTTACATTTTGTCATGCGGGAGTGTCCCTGAATTAGGTATTCAAAAGAACGAATACTCCTTGATCTTTAGCCTTGATTTGCACTTTTGCAAACCTAAATTAAATCTATTATCAATAAACAAACATTTGCATATACACAACAAATCATGTTTTCTTTGAAATACGCAACAATAAACGCATAAAATAGTTTATTTTCCATTTGTACATTCCATTTCAATACACAGAAAATACTTCTAGATGTAATTTAAATATTTGCAAACCTTTCCTATAAATAAATAAATATTCAGATCGACTAATAATTCATATACTTTAAATAAAAAACTGATTAATCAAATATTTATATTTAAAAATATACCTTATAATTAGGTACAAGAAAATATTAGTTGTGATTTGAAAAAAATACAAGTTTTATCATAAAATAAATAAATATTTTCTTTGATTGGAATAAAAATATATATTTTAATGTAAATCATTCAATTTTATATTATTTACTCCTACACGAAAAATGCATTATGTATATTTATTCAAATGATTTAGATTAGAACAAAATTTCACTTATGAAATATTTGATCAAAACCAAAACAATTGATATTTGGATTTGACCAAATTTAATCAACAAAACTATTGTTTCACGGTTCAAAAAAAGATGATTCAATTGTTGTTACCAACCAACCCAAAACGTAAAATTGTTTTTCGCTTGGTTGAGGGTTGATGGTATATACACATACACATCCGCTTGTCTTTGTATGTTATAAATACGTAGGTACAGTCGAACAGAAATCCGGGCCCTGAAACAGGGGGGCACCTGCACAGGAAATAGACTGTAAATCTCAATGCGTGTTAAATTAACGATACCTGCTGCTCTTTATTATTTTGTGCATGCTAAATTGCCATTGTTAGTGTGAAAAATAGATCTGTATGTGGAAGAGAATGTGTGCTCAAGTTAATTTGTTTCATAAGCATGGTTCTCACACATGAAAATAATGTCATCCGAGTCAAGTTGGCCTAGAAAATTTGACAGTTCATGTACCTGGATAGATCTTCCAGTTAAATTAGTCTTGACCTTGATGATTAGACTTATATCCTCTTCTTGTATGTATGTACATAGATCTGATGATGCAAGGTTTATGTTTCTATTACATGTTGAACGTGATTTGTTTACTAAGTTAATTTCTTTATTAACATTGCCCATTAAACTCACATAAACATTTGTTACACTTTACAATGCGTTTGTGATCGTTGCGATCTATTACTAACAATAAACAATTTAATTGTTTAATAATATTTCACAATCGATTTAAGTCATTCCTCAAACAAATAAGCCGTTCATAAATACAGCCCTTTCGCACTTATTAAATTAAATTTAAATTATTGGTTCCTTATAGTAGGAATTGTAAATACATATTTCGATAAATAAGAACAATCATTGATTTATATTTATACAATAAACTATATATGAATAATTAAAGATCTTTAGAACTTTTAAAAAAATTCAGACATGCTCATACTTGCTTTATTAATTATATATGCCTACAATATTTTTTATAAATTCAAAGAAGTTCGGATATATTCTGCACACATTTATTTATCTGTTTATATTTAAATGAGCAATAGTTATGTTATTTTTAAATATGATTTTGTTTTACTTGTAACTGATAACAATATCCTTATATCTAACCAATATAAAAGTAAATAAATGATCGCTTTGTTTTTTAATTTCAAATTTCTTGAAATATGTGCACTACATTTAAATAAATTATTTTTAAAGTAATGTTTACCAATATAGAAATTGAGTTATTTGAAGTAAATAATAAAATTACAGAAAACTTTATAAATTAGTAATTATCCAATATTAGGAATTTATTATTCGAAACTAATACTATAAAATTGTTATTGCAAAAGCAAAAAATGTACTTTCTGAAATAGATTATTTGGAGATAGTGTTAGTATAATTCGATATCTAATCTTTGTAATAGTCAATATGCCATTAAAATGATCAACGAAAACGTAGTCAAATAAGAAATATTTTTTTATCTTTGGATTTAATACTTTTATATTTTCGTATGCTGCCTCATATTATTGATGATATGATTATTTGTATAAATAATTCTTGGAAATATTCCGTAAAAATGGAAACAATATTATTTAAATTAAAAAAAAAACTTAAATGGTATCACTAATTTCAAAACCAAATAAAAAATTAATAATTTTTTTCCAAATTCTAGCCAAGAGTAATTTTAATTATTTTAATGATACCAAATTAATTTGGATGAATAATATCAAATTTTTCAAAAGAAAACAACTTTCATTTAAGCTCAATGAATAATTAATTCAATTTCGTTTATTAATTATAATAATAACAACAATAATGGTCAGTTTAACTGACTCATTCACCTACACAGTGTTGTATCGTTTATTTGAAAAGAAAGTATTGTAATTGCAAAGTAAAAGTTTGTTATTATTGTTGATGGACTATGTATGCATTGGTATATTCAATTAAAAACTAACGTGCATCCGTTTGTGATATGTTTGCAGAAAGTGTGAAATCATTACTTGGCAAACATGTTAAGATCCTGCTCAAAAATGTTGTCCGCCTCGAGACGAAAGGGGACAAGACTGAAAACAGGGTGCTGGTAAGTTAATTCATTTATTTTAGTTTCGAAATTATATGTTTAATTATCGCTTGACCTATATGATTTCACTTCTACCCACATCTCATTTATTTTGTCTGTGATTTGAATGCAATCGTCTAGTTATACTTAAAAGAAAATTTACCACAAATTGTGATTAATATGATAATTACGACCAAAACGAGTTCTGGAAAATACAATATTGAGTCAAGAAATAATAAATGACTCATTTGTTTATATGTAATATGATTATACAATAATAGAATATATATATATATATATATATATATATATATATTATATAATATATGATAATATAGATATATATATATTATATATATATATATTCTATATATATATATATATATATATATATATATATATATATATATATATATATATATATAGATATATATATATATATATATATATATATATATATATATATATCGATATATATATCTATATATATATATATATATCTATATATATATATATATATATATATATCTATATAATATATATAGATATATATATATATATTATATATTATATATATATCTATATATATATATATATATATATATATATATATATATATATATATATATATATATATAATAATATATATATATATATATATATATATATATATATATATATATATATATATATATATATATAAATTTAAATAAATGTTCCGCTAATCGCAACAACAATAAATCGAAATGATTAATAAACAAATAGTAATAAAATAATTAAAAGTTAGATTGCGTATGTTGGGCTAAGCTAGTGTTGCCAATTACCAAAAAAAAACCAATCTAGTATTTCATTTCGATTGTTTAGTCATTTGTAAAAATGTAGACAAGTTCCCCATGAATTTTAAAAGTGTACGCCTCTGGTATTAGTTCCATGTATGGCCGTCACGTAATCGCCGTGCTTCCGTACTTGTCAATTTAACGCCATTTTATTTCGTTGAGCCGTAGAGCTCACATTAGTGTCTGTTCAGTTTTCGTTTATAAGTTGTGAAAAACATTCTTTCAAAATGCCGCGTGCCGAAGTAGGAACGCCTAAGTACATCGCAAATAAAATGAAGGCGAAAGGTTTGCAAAAATTGCGATGGTATTGTCAAATGTGTCAGAAACAATGCCGCGACGAAAATGGCTTCAAGTGCCACACAATGTCCGAATCTCATCAACGGCAATTGCTGCTGTTTGCTGACAACCAACGGAAATACATGGATGAGTTCTCATACGAATTTCAGAAGGGCTATCTGGAGATTCTGCGCCGCCAGTACGGAACAAAGCGTGTTTTGGCAAATCGTATCTACCAAGAATACATATCGGATCGACACCATCTTCACATGAATGCCACACGTTGGCTTTCATTAACGGGGTTTGTCAAATGGTTGGGCCGATCGGGCAAATGTATAGTCGACGAAACGGAGAAGGGTTGGTTTGTAACGTACATCGACAGAGATCCTGAGACGCTTGCGAAAAAAGAACGTAGAAGTAAAAAGATCAAAATGGATAAAGATGATGAGGAGAGAATGATGGAATTTGTACAGAAACAAGTAGTGATGGGCAAGAAAGAAGGAGAATCAGACGAGCCTGTTTATGGGGATCTACAAAGAACGGATGAAGATGAGAAAATTGTATTGAAATTAGGTGCAATTAAAACCAAGAGTCTTCCAGTCGCCTTAGCAAACATAAACGCTTTAGAACAACGAGATCAAGAAGAACCTGATAAAAAGCGCGCAAAAGTCGAAAGACCTCTAAATGCCTTGGATGAGATTATGGCGCAACAGGAGAGTAAGAGAGAGCGTGATAACCGGAAAGATTATTGGTTAACTGAGGGAATAGTTGTGAAAATTATGACAAAGACCCTCGGGGATGATTATTTTAAGAAGAAAGGTGTCGTGCGGGAAGTGACGAATAAATATGCGGCCGTCGTTAAACTATTAGACTTAAATAAAAAGATTAAGTTCGACCAAGCACATTTAGAAACGGTGATTCCTGCAGTTGGTAGACTGGTGAAGATTGTGAACGGTGCTTATAGAGGTAGTACTGCGACTTTAATACAATTAGACGAGAGGAACTTTTGTGTTACGGTTGAAATTGCCACAGGACCTTTAAAAGGACGCAAAGTAGATAAAGTGCAGTATGAAGATATAAGCAAACTGCATGTGGCAGATGAATAAATTCATTTTTATTGATATATTATTATAATTTATACAACATTTTACTATAATTTAAAACATTGATTATCTAAAAACTAATTATAATCTAAGCTAGATTTCAACTTCATATTTATCTGTGATAAAGAAGAAGATAAATGTATTATATTTTTTAATGTATTGTCAACATTTTGTTCGTATAATATATTTATTTTGCTAAAATCAATCAGGTGCGGATAACTTGAAGTTAAGCACAAATGAAATCAGCTGTTGCGGTACGCTTCTGTCATCACAAATTAAATTGATCTTTTAGATATATTATCGAATTTTAGCATTATTAGCGAGTTCGTGCTAATTTAACCATTCAATCTGTATTTTTCAATACAATTTACATTTGTTTACACTTACTCCTTTTTTCTTATAGATTTTTATTCTCCATTCTATAAGATGAATTTGAATTGTTTATAAATTGTCTAGTCTTTGCTATGTCAAGTTTATATATTTTTAGCGTTATTTAAGTGCAAATAAAGAAGTGTTTGGAAATAAATTGAATAGTTATCAAACATTTCTGGCAACGGTTACGATAAAAATATGAAAACTTCTGATAGATCATCGATGCTTCATGTGGAAAATTTATAAACTACTAAAATTTCTTACAATTGTATGGAAAAATACAGATTTGATGTTTAATGTTGAACATTAAATAACTCGCCAATAACGCTAAAATTCGATATTATATCTAAGAACAATTACATTTGTGATGACAGGAGTGTACCTCAAATTTAAATTGTGTCATACTCTATTTCTTATATTATATTAATTTTTAGATAGTCAATGTTTAACGACAATTTTTGTTAAATTAACTTATCAAATCAATTATAAATTAGTTTATGATTATACACAAATATTTCAATGACATTTTACTGCATTTGGCGAGCTCAGTACATATGGAATCGAAATGTTTGTCTATTTTATACTTATTTATTTCAATATAGATGATTTCTTGTCCTTGCACACAAAAGTGTTCTTCGTCGATTGCGGCGAAGAGCTATTGCCATATGTTGGCGTTTATGTGATATTTGTATATATAACTGTGCTTCATGTAAAATGATTCATTGCATTTTTTTTTGCATAGGTGTCAATGTAAATAATAAATGTTAGGTGTTTCGAAAAAAAATTGTTTTATTCAACAATTGCTAATTTACATCCTTACAATATAAATAAAAAACGCGAAGATATATAAAATAAATACTTTTGAATGGCCAAATATTGGATTAAATTTCCATTAAAGTATAAAAGTGTTTGCAAGAACTCAATGTTGTTTTTGCGTCATGCTTCTGCGTACTGTGTGAGATTTATTGATTATTGATTTTCATCTCCCTGGCAACCGCTCATTATTTTTAGTTTATTTTTTAATACAAATTTTATTTATTTTACTTTAGGTATTTTCACCATGTCGATTGTTTTTGCTCACAGCAAAGGTGCCAACAAGGGTAAGCTTTACTCATCTCATCAAAAAAACTTAACAAGTTTGAAAAAAAAAAAATTATAATAAAATTAAATATTTGTTTATAACGAAAAATAAAAAATCATGCTTCTTATAGTAATTGTTTAAAATCTATTAATAAATTATTTGCGTATATACAATCCCAACTGCTAGATAGCAAAAATAAATTCTTCAATTAAATGTTGATAATATATTTTCATAACTATGCTATAGACAGTTTAATAAAAAAATAAAATTATATTTATGTAGATTGATTGTCACTTCCACTACCTGGAAATCCAGGCGCTGGAAAGTAAACGTGGCAACCAATTAAGTTTAACAGTTAACGAAAAAGTCTATTCATTTCTAACGGGCGAAGATTCCACCTGTAGCACTGAGGTAGATGCAATGGTTTGCGCCTTAGCGACAGCGATACGTAATATATTTCCTACAGTTCCATTACAATATATAATCAAAAAGGTAGTATTATGTCTGAAAAACTCCTCCAGAATCAATAGTAATATCATTCATTTTCGAAAGGTTGAAGTCATTCCAGGATCTAGGCTTCAACAAGTACGCGATGGAGAGCTAACAGCGGCTGGGGGTCGAGGTGTAGGCCCCTGTGGAGGTTTCTCAACGCAATACGCATGCATGTGTGATTACCATAGTGTTCCTTACAGGGAAGAAGTGGCGTGGGATGTTGATACGATTTATTTATCACATGATACGAGGGAGCTGTGTTTGAAAGATTTTGATCATCTCGATCAAAAGTAAACAGTTTTAAATTCTATTGAGAACTGATATTAATGGAGCGTTTTACTACTTTTTCGACCACTTTATACTTTTGTCGTTTTATATGCGTTATCGAAATTTTAACTAATATATAATTTAGGAGCAAAATTTGAACTATTTCATTTATAATAATAAGTTTGATTTGTAAGCACGATATTAAATCTAGTAATGAATCGCTTTATACTCTGATAAATGTTTATATTTGGTGAAAAATAAGATACTAATGCATGAATGTCAGTTCTTAATTTTAAATTGATATTTTAAACTAGAGTCTAAATGTGTGTTAATGTTTATTATTTTAATTTTAGAGATTTGGTCCCGATAATAAGCGCATTAGAGTACAACACGTGGTTTACGAAACTCCGAGCGAGCCATATAAGGCTGACGCACGAAGCCATAGATCGTGTATTGCATGTTATGCGGAAATCGTTAAGTATTGAAGAACTCTATCTAGATAATCTTGGTCTTAAGGCTGATTTCGCCCAGCGACTTTCCATGGCTTTAGTTGCAAACGAAGCCACACCGCTACACACACTGGACATGTCCAATAACATGATTGAGGATAAAGGTTAATTAAACCGTTTGCATCTTTTGGTTATGGTCTTTTCCCTCCCCGATTTTTGGAACAACTTTTTTAGACATGTGTTTGTGGTCGTAATGTTGTTTTTTCTTGTAGGTGCTACTAGTTTAGGTGGAATTTTAACAAAACTATTGCAAGGTGTGAACTGTTCAACGTGCAGTATTTCTCATTGTTATGGTTCCTTTTCTCAGTCTTCTTTTATGATTGAATTGATTGCTTTTTTTATTATGCGCTTTTCAATCATTTTGATTCAGTTATGGATGCGATTTACTTATTCTTAACTCCATTCTCTTCTTATTTTTAACTGTAAAACACTATATTTCCGTATCTGTTTCGAAAACTTAAAAATATAATTACCATAAATTTGCATGTGAATTATTATTTATTCAAAATTAAAAAAGACATTCGAATTAAACTGCATCATTAATAAATACTTAATAAACATATATAAAATAAGGAACATAGATAATAATTTATAAGATAGATCTTCTGATTATTTATTATTTAACATTTTCAAATTATGTTACTCTGTTTACAAGAATATTTCAACCTTGCTGTTTGTTTTGCAACTAACAATTCATGCGCTTATATTTATTTTATTCATCATCTATGCATATTTGAGAATCATTAACTAAACCATTATTTTGTATCAACAATTAAAATGTGTCTTATAAAGTGTAACCTCAACAGGTGCTATACATTTAAACAAACCAATCGCTCGTGTTCCAAAAGGATTGGTACATTTAAACTTATCCCACTGCGGTTTGACATGCAAAGGCGTAAATAATATCGCCCAAGCTCTATCGCAGAACAAAACTATGCATACTACCCTAACGTATTTAAACCTCAGTGGGAACAACTTGAAAGATGAAATAAATGTGAGTTTCAAGTATAAAAATGTATTAGTTCAGTAAATAATATGTGTGTTTTATTTTTTAATAGAATTTATACAACTTTCTCGCTCAACCCAATGCAGTTAGTCATTTGGATATTAGTTCTACGGATACGATGCTAGAAAGTGTAAATTTTACTTTTAAGTTGTGTTTTATGTATAAAATTTAATATGTTTTTTGATTAGTTATTTGGTGCTCTACTTCGAGGCTGCTCAACAAATTTAATTAATTTAAACGTTTCAAAAAATCCGTTCAGTAGTAAAAAAAGTAAAGAGGTGCCGCCGTCATTTAAACAATTTTTCACAAGCACGCTCAGTTTAAAATTTATAAATATGGCCTTCTGTAAACTTCCTCTCGAAGCTTTAAAGTATGTACATTTCATTGCGCTTTAAAACGATTTTATCGTTTAAATAATTATTGTTTTGCTTCATTTTAGAAACCTACTGCTAGGATTAGCCTGCAACGAATCAACAACAGATATAGCATTAGATCTCAGTAGTAATTCCCTAGGACAACAAGGTGCTCATGTCTTAGAATCTTGTGTTCATGGTGTTAGATGCATATCCAGTTTGGATATTTCAGATAATAGTGAGTATTATTACTACTGACTAAATTAAATATTATTGGAAAGTTTGAAAAATAGTATAAATATATATTTGTTTTGTTATAGATATGGATGTAGAATTAGCAAGTGTCGTAACAGCAGTTAGTAAAAACAAATCGTTAAAACACTTAAATATGGGTCGTAATTTAAACAACATGAAGGCGAAACACATAGCAACCGTTATGGACGCTGTGGTTCAGATGATCCAAGAAGAAGATTGCGTATTACAATCTCTTCTAATACCTGACTCCAAACTCAAATCTGACTTGTACAATTTTATAAACGCTTTAGGCAGTAACAACTGTCTACAAACAATAGACATTTGCGGCAACTTTATGGGCGATTCGGGCGCGCGATTACTTGCAAAAGCATTACAAATAAACAATAGATTACGAACTATCATCTATGATCGAAATAATATCACACTTCAAGGGTACACAGACATAGCGTACGCCCTAGAAAATAACTACACAGTTCGTTATATGCCATTTCCTATCTTTGATATTTTACCATGTATGAAAACAAACTCGGAAAAAACGGATACAGTTATGAGAAAAATACAAGATTTGTTGCATCGTAATGTCTCGCCGAAAAAATATAGTAATAGCAACGCGTTTAGGCTACAGCAAGGTTTCTTATTGAGTTCCACACAACAAATGGTTGATCGGTTAGTTGTCCAAACACAAGATACGATTAAGAGTCTAGCTGCAGAGTCATGCGATTCAAATAATGATATCAATCATGCTACTGGGTTGATCCAAGATGCAGATAACTCAAAGCATTTGTTGCTTCGGTTACAAGATGTCGTGCATCGGAAAGATGAGACGAATCCGGTTGAAGTTAGATTGCAACAGGCTTCTAGTGAGATACATTCGGTTGTTGTAGATTTCTTAAAGGTAAGGTAATTTGGTTTAGATGTTTAAGTATGATTTGAAATTGTTTTATTTTATATTGTTTTTTTGTTCGTCAGGAATCTGTAGAAAATATGGTTAGATGTGCTAAAGAACAATGTCCACACGTTTTGTATGACAACACTGTAGTTCATGAAATCAGACAAGGATGTAGAGATAAAAGTGGAGTTCCACTTGATTTTGTACAACAATGTGTTGTCCAACAAGCTGGAACTGATATTATCAACAGAGTCAAGTAAGTTATTTGAAATTGGCAAACTGGCATATTCATCTTTTCTATAATATGTTTAATTATTCAAGTGAGCTGAATTTAGCGGCTGCAGCACACGTAAGCGATCGTGTAACGGACGAAGTAATAGAATCCCTTTCGAGAAGTTACAAAACTTTAGTCGGTGACGTCACGCGTAGTAAGAGTGCGTCATCACCTGATGGTATACGTTCCGGTTCAAGGTCTCGACTGAATAGTTCTGATAGTTCCCGCCATGATGCTAGTGATCTTAGCATCACAGATGCCAGCCACCAATCAGATCAATCACCAATGGTATGTGACGTCACAATTTATAACTTTGTTAAAAGTATTTTTTGATTGTTAATGCGATTCTCTTATTTTATTTCTTTGCAATATCATACAAGAAGTTGGAGTATTTGAATCTTGTAAGTACAACAGGTTTACTGCAACGATTGATGACATTAAATGAATTGGCATGATATTCTTCACAAAAATACGCACGATCACAAAATTTAATTATAAATATTAATAGTGAAACAAATTTAATTGATTGTTTTGGGATGTTTGTTAATATTAATATGCATTTGTTGATGAAATCAAACAAAAATGCATGATTTTTAATTCAATTTTGTCAATAATATAAAATTTTCCGCATAGTACACTGAATTCTAAATTATCTAGTCACATTTCCGATTATAATATATTTAATGTTATACTTATTATATAAAAATTAAGATTTCGATTTTAAACTCCTATAAATCTGATTAGGCTACTCCTCATCTTTCATCAAAACGTAAAAGTCTACACGGTCGTAAACTGCGGCCCAAATCCGTGGTGGATAGTGTTGAAGGTTTATCAGCGGATGATATACCATGCCTACTACCAACTTTACCATTCCCGCAACCCACACTACCAAAAAGTGCTGAAGAATCGCTAGATTCCGTTTCTGAACTACCGAATGCATCGCAACAATTACAGCATCTAGTCAAGGGTGAGTTTTATTCCGTCTAAATCCAATTCTGTTGATACAAAACTTGAACAAATAAAATTACTGTTCTGGAAAATGTAACTAGGTCGACCACGGCGTGCCAAAACGCGAGCTCCAACACGACCAATGTTACGGCCAGGCGATGTGACCGATGCGCTTGTCCACGACCTAGGCGAAGGACTCGATACGTTCTTTAGACCGGGTTCAGTTACCCCAACAACACCTCTCATCTCTCCAACATCGGACGAGTGTAGCTCGCTGTCATTCCAAGCAGACGGGAGTCCAAACCACGAGTTTGTTCGATACGGAGGTGGCACAACTTCCGGTGAAACAACTCCTGTCTTAGGTGAGGAACGTAGAAATGGAAATAGCGTGAAGTTTGGCAGAAGTTCACCATTACTAAAAGGTAAAATGCAGAACTATTAGAGTGTTTTGTTAGCATAGAATGTTGCTTTTCTCTGTCGCTTTAGATCATCATCATATATGTTTTTATTATTTAAATGTAAATATTTATTGAATGCAAGATTATTTTTAATTGAAACTGGTAAAGTGAATAGCGTCGTTTAGTCTTCTGACTCAATGTAATTTTTAACAAATTTTGTTGTATTGTTTTTACCAAAACTTGGTTTCTATAACACAAATTATTACACTTTTCTCCACTTGTGATTCAAATTAGTTCATGGCGTCATATCAAAGCTCTAAAATTGCGCAAATCGCATCATGGGTTCCGATAAAAAAGTTTCATATTACATTACAACTTAACACAACTTCTCAATTTCATTACTAGATTTCAATCATCTATAGAAACCTACAAAATATCCATAAAGCGATATTCTACTAAGATGCATGTTAACTGTATTTAATGTTTTCAGAATGTTGAACAATCTATAACAATGTAACATAAATAACTATATTTTTTCCTTATCCCTGCCTGTGGTTGTCTGTCTCTTCTTCTAATCCACTTGGAAATGATTCAGTCTCGTTTGTAGAACCAGCCCCTAGATCTCGGTCAACAGATAATCTTCAGAAGTATTCACCCCTAATTGGACGACGGTCTCAGGGAGATTCGCCGCTTACAGCATCCCCATTGGCTAGACGCGTAGCTGGAGATAGCCCAATTATGTCGCGAGACAATAGTAGTAACAGTATCTGTATGGATTCACTCGGTGGTGATCCGAAACGTAATAATAAAGAAAAACGGATTTCAAGCAGTTCTATAGAAGAAGACAAACCAGTCGCCTCGGTTAGGTTACGATCGACGGGTCTAGCTGATTCGTTACGGTCACCAACGAATGGCTTCCCGAAAACTGGATCTACGACTAGCGTAGATATTCCCAAGTCACCGATTTTGAAATCAATTAAGGATAATGGCAGTAAGTTTTTATGAAATATAAAAATGGATGTGTGGATGTAATATATGTTAGTTTGCGACTAAAACAAATTGTCTATCTTGGTTAAAGTAGTTGTTTTTAATGTAGATTCAAAAATAAAACCTGCTCCACCAACTGCGCCGAAACCTAGACCATGGTCGATGGCGGGTTCAGATCGAAAATCAGGTGAATTTAATATGGTAAATGATGGAAGTTCATCTTCGCCGGTTACTTCAACCAGCAACACACCCGATTCAGGTGATGCCTTGGATGATGACTTACATAGCGATCGCAGATCCGTTCGTGATATGGCAGCTGGTATAAATAAAGGACCCGCAACGAGTGGGGATAATAAGAAAGAAGCAGGTAACATTTAAATAAAAACCATTTTATTTTCCTAGTCACATGTAGCTCAATAATATTTTTCTTTATTTAAACGTTGAGCATTGACTTCATTACTTAGATTTTTGATTATGTTTGCAAATGATTTTTTATTGTTTAGTTAGAAACAAATGTTGATCTTTCATATTGAAGCGACATAAATACGTAGAGAGCCATATAAGAACCACTAAATAACATTAATCATAAATGTATTTTAAAAACATACGCTATGGCACTCTACGTATTGTTTTGATTTTATTTATTTATTTTTGTTGTTCTTTTTGATTTGATTTTATAGATTTGCATAACAGTGTATGTGATACAAGCCTTAGTAAACCTGTAGCGGCACCCAGAAAGTTTATCCCTCGAAGGCAAGAGGTATGTATCTTTTATTATGTTGTTTTTTATTTGCACATGCTTTCAATCCTTTGATGTTTATTAGTGTCGAATCATTTAATTTATGCTAGCATGAAACCCCGTGGATAATCTACAAAATGTAGGAATTTTGCAATATATTAGTTAAATGTTCTTTTAATAGGCGATAACGGATGAAAAACGGAGAGCAGTTTTGGCAGCAAAAAGTAATGTTTTAGTCAAGCGCACTACAAGAGATAGCAACTATAATTTCGATGATGTTATAGATGTTTAATTGTTTTAATAATTTCCAAAGATTTAATGTTTAAATTTGTGAACAACAACAAATGTACACCCACATACATCCCGATTTTTTAACTGTAGAAAGTTGAATGCGTTTGTTTTTAAATAACATACTGGTCTTATATAATGTATTAAATCATTGTATATTTATCGCGATGCTGTTATATGCACTAAACACCCGATGAGTATACAAGATCTCTTCGAACAGATCAAATAATCGGATTGTATATCGCAATGATCGACTGTATATATTTCGTTTGATTTGAACAGAATTTTTAACTATGCCTTTATTATATCGTAAATACTAGAGTATCCAAACGAATTAATTTATCCTGTGTTATTAAATATTGCATTTAGTATACAACTGTGCAATTTTATAAGCGTAAGACTAACTTTTATCTTCATTTTATACGAAATAATTTTATTAATGAGATAATTAATAATTTGTTATAACCGTCATGTATTATATTATAACAGTTTTTATATTATTTTAGATTATTTAATAAGTTTTATTTTTGTTATGTATATTAATTTACATTTATTATTTGTATATGTATATTTTTAATAATTATAATCTTATATTAAGCAATTTGAGAAACGATTGCCATAATATTTTTAATCGAATTTTTATTTTAGTTTCAAAAGTATTATATTTCAAGTTACCTTGTAACAATAATACTTAGTCTTAACTATGTTATCATTATAGTACGATTATTTAATTCTATAATGATTAGCGCGTGTGTGTGTCCATTATGCATACTTAATGGCGCGTGTATGCAAGATTAAAATCTAATCTAACTATACTAATAATTACTTAGTGAAGACTAAGATGGCAGTAAACATTTTATCGTGAAACCAAGTTATTATTTACGAAATATTTCTCATTGAGTTTATTAAATATTTATTTATATTTTAAATATCAGCTCTATATTAATTATTTTATTGTATCTAAATGTTTGGTCTTCACTATGTATTAATTATAGTATGATTATTCTACAATTATAAACGTGTAATTAAAATGTATATTTAATAGCGCGTATAAATAAGCAAGTCAATCTGACATATTTACACAATTCTACACGTGGTAATCATTGTTAGATTTGTATAATTATCGTAATAATTACTTAGTCGAGACTAAGCAGAGGAGCGGTGACCATCTTAAGAAAATATCGACTATGGCGCTTCTAGGAAACAATGAAATTATTATGATTGTATATATATGAAAGAATAGTGCAAAAAGCACGACGTAAAATTTAATAACATCTTGCTTCCAAACGATAAAAAATCGCCTTTTCAAAATGAAAGGTATCGTGTTCAACTACTATTAAGAGTGTAATAGAACAGTTATTGCTTCTTGTAAAATTTAACAAAAAAATTCTATTCAAAACTAGAATTAAACAATAATAAATAAACTTTTGTGCAAGTGTAGTCATTTATATTTTCTAACTAGTATTTATATAAACATATTTTCAAAAAACAAAAAAGCACTGATACTATTTTAATCTGAGAAACGAATTTTTAATATTAATAAAAAAATCATGTTCTTGATATACTAAAGGTTTAATCATTTATCAATCGATTGATATAGTTCTACTTTTCTAAAAATATAACTTCGTTATTCGAAAAAGTTAAATAAACGTATTTTATAAATGATTTTAAACGAAAGATGAGCAATAACACTTCAAATTGTAAAACTTACGTAGTTTGTTCGAATGCACATAATTATAGAATTATAATAGTTCACACTTAACAATAAAATAGTGTTGGGTAAATGAATATTTACTAGTAAGTTACTGGTAACATGTGTAATCCAATTTAATAAGTTACCGGTAACATATTTTTTAAATTACGGACATTTACCCAGCTCTACAATAAATAACAAAATTAATTGAAATTGTAAAAGAGTATTACTGTATTTTTGTTTCGTACATTTGTTTTATGGAGAAATTTAAATATTTCCCCCAATAATCATTATTTTATGGAATTAAATTACAATGTACATTTTATAAATTAACAATTATACTCTAAATAAAAACAATAATTTAAAACAGATTTGTAATTTGGCTAGTCGAAATTTAACCCCGTATAAATAATAATCCATGTAACTAGAAACCCTGCAAAAGAAGTCATAAATCCTTCTTTGGTCAATTCCCACGCTCCACCGAACTCTTCTTCGTCAATGCTTTGGAAACTGGTGAAATAGAAGTAAATAATACCCGCATTTACTAACACAAATCTGCAACAAACAATATCTTAATTTCCATTCATTATTATCGGATTAAATCGTACAACGTACAAGAACAAGGCTATAAATCCTTTTAATGGTATTAACCCCCATAAAATACCAAGTACAATACCGATTGCTTGTCGAGCCCAATAGATAACATCGAGAAATTCTTCCTGAAATAAATAACTATTAGTTTATTACTATTTAATACGTTTTTTATTGAATAAATTTACTTTATCTGGCCACGATGAGTTCGCTGTAAACGCACGAGTCCATACAGAAATGAGATCAGGACTTTTCGAACTATTATTTTTCTCAACAGTTTTCGTTTTAGTGCTCATTTTAAGAATGTTTCATGTATTATTTTGTTATATTAACTAATAAAATTATTATTTTGGCACTTAACCTACATATATCTCCCAATTTGTCACGTTCACCAAACCTATTTTAAATCTGCACTAGATGTCTCTAGCAATGGTAAAAATTCAAAGATGTACTACATTTAATATTAGAAGTGTGATTAGTAGTTAAATAAATAATATACGTATAAACGCTCTATATATTATTTTATAATATATTAGCGAGATGTATAAATAATATACTCAGAAAGTATT